>JAAKBF010000001.1:600000-1135173 GCA_012656075.1 Phytophthora hibernalis
ATCAATGTTTTGGCTTCCTCTTGAGGTTTTCAACCTTGTCGCGTACTGTCGTTCGCTTGTCGTACCACGAGAACCAGGGAAATGCTCGTAGAAAATGGCTGAGACTCTCTTGGGCTTGATTTGAGGATTGTCTTTCACAATGCCTGCTAGGAAAGCTGCATGATCTGGTGCCATTTTCTAAATACGATTTAGCAATACCCACACTAATCGCAACGCTGAAGCCCGCTCTTGGCGCTCACGAGCTACATTGGGTTCATCTCCATACACATATTCGGTAGCGAAATCATTTTGAGTGCTAAGTCCACTAGCAGTGGGAGCCCAAAACATTCTCGAGCTGCGTCTTTTCTTTGGAGGGATCTTTCTTCGCATCAAATTGCATGATCTCCGTCGCAACCCAGAAACTCCATCACAGCAAATATGTCGATCCTCTTTTGAGCTTTAGGCGGAGGTGTGAAAATTGCTGGATTCAAGTACATACCAGCGCCATTTGTCATTCGCAATCCAGCAGCAGTGGATGGACCAGCCGTACGATTTACGGGGGCTCGATATCGTCCAAACCACTCATATCTACGTCAAAGTCACCCCAATTCCCAACACAGTCGCTCAAAACTCCATCAATAATCGTAACGTCCGCTTGTGTGTTCCCTCTGGGAACCCTTACTGACACGATCGGTGAAAGCCTCATGCTCGAAACTTCACTGGCGCTGGCCACAGCCTTCACCACCGCACGAGGCCTTCCACGCGTACGAGCCCGTTTTACAGCCGGAACCAAACCATCGCAGGCACAGCCACATCGCGAACCCTTCCAGCACCCCTTCATGGGGCAACGGGGTCTCTTGCAGGCGCATGCTATGTCTGGAAACTCCTCCTCGTCAGAGGTCCCCATTCGAGCGTCGCTATCTTCCATTTGAATTTTGAATTATGTGGAAGCCAAAGCAGCCTTTGCAACCCATCGGCGCGTGATACCACTCTACTAATGTCTAAAATTGCTTGAATCCCTACGAATGACTAATGCAGCACTCCTATCGGCGTGTTGACGTCATGTAATGGATCGATGCATGCACCATGGCTGGCGATAATGCACTAATACGAGCTCTCCATGAATATCTGTATCATAGTCATACCAAAATACCGAAAAGATTGGATCATTTCCGCATATACTTTTTCTGTATCTCCCCAATCACGCCACGCTCTTACCGGGATCCTCTGTTAAACGTCCTTAAACACAAGTTTTTCGAAAAACTGGCCCCTATAATGAGAAATGATAAATAGTCTTACCTAGCCCCCTTCCTATATGTGAACCTTGACAACGTAAAATGATGTATTAACATGTAAATAGCATGTATTATAAATGAAGCAGCAAAACAACGTAAAAAGTCTATGTGCGTGTTTCATTATTAATAGAGGGGCTTTGTAGAGCGGATACCATCCCAAGGACTTCGAAAAGGAATTCAGCACGAATAGCAGAGGTCATTCGAATGGTTATCAAATGTGTTGATTATTCACCGTATAGTATGTTCGTACAGTGAATTACAAACGTCGATGGGGTTATTATAATCCTTCGTGTTGTGTTCATTGTTCGTTTGCCCACAATGGCACCAAGTCGATTTCCGCGTTCGTCTGCAGTGCTGATAACAGCCACATTGGCAGCGACGTCCTCCGCCATTGATTTCGGCAGTGGTGGAAATGACGCTACACAGACTGCAGGCTCGGTAGCCCCTGGTGGTGGGATCCCACCCTCGACCGCTGGTAGCGGAGCAAACGGTTTTGGAAACTTTGACTCCCCAACGCAGTGGTCGGCATCGTCTTCGAACAATGTGCCTACAAACGCTCCTGTCGCTGCTTCTAGTGGAAGTGGAGGCTGGTCACAGCCCCTTGATACGCCAACGGTTTGGTCGGGAGGAAGCGGTCAGTCGAGTGGAAGCGGGCAAGGATGGACGCCGCCCACCTCGACGGACTCTTCATCAATGTTGCCACCGACAAGCGGTCAATCCAATGGAAGCGGGCAAGGTTGGACGCCGCCCATCTCGACGGACTCCCCAGTGTTGACACCGACAAGCGGTCAGTCTAGCGGAAATGGTGACCAGGGTTGGTCACAACCGATGTCGACGGACTCTTCATCGGGGTGGACACCTTCAAGTGGTCAGGGTAGTGGAACAGGAGATCAGGGATGGACGTCGACGGCATCTTCTGCAGCTTGGACATCTTCGAGTGGGGAGTCTAGTGGATACGACGATCAAACTTTAACCGTGGACTGCAGTGGATCGAACGGAGGTGGCTGGTCTCCGGGAGGCGGCGAGATGAGCCTCGGTTCGGACGATGATCCCACACCTGGTAATGACTTCAGTCTCGAGTGCAGTGGTTCGGACGACGAATTCAACCCTGGCAACGACTTCAGTCTCGAGTGCAGCGGATCGGACGAGGAAACGCCGTCCGTGTCGACTTCAACGACAGGCTCCTCCAATTTCGCTCCCATGCCGACCACAGCTCCTACGACTTCCAGTGGAACGGACGAGCAGCCTCCGCCTTCGTCGATGGCGTCTTCGGCTGCCACGGCTGCTTCTGGTGAGTATGAAGACCCGAGTTCCACGCAGTCGTCTTCGAACGCTGCGACTTCGACAACCTCAAGCGGAACGACTGATCAGGGCTGGTCTCAGGCAACGCAAACCTCGACGGCGTCTTCGTCTAACACAGAATCGTCCTCAAACACCGCCCAGTCGATGGCTTCCTCCTCCAACACCGCAACTTCAACGGCCTCGTCGTCTAACACACCGACGCATGAAGGATCGGAAGTGGCGCCGACCTCGCATTCTGCGGCAGCAACGGCTGCAAACAGCACTGTGCACGCTACATTCGGAGCCATCACGTCGGGGTCTGACAAGTGCATCATTGGTAACCCCGAGACGTATATCAGTGCGAAGGACCTCGAGTGGATCTGGGAGAACCGCATGAAGGCGGAGGTCACGGCCTACGACAACTGGATCTTGGATCACCTCGTTGCCAACAAAGGCTCCATCAATTACTGCGTTCGCTGGGATAGCGACAAGAAACTGGACAAGGAAATCGCTTCCAAGTTCCAAGACATGCTCTCCCGTCAGCACGCTGCGTGGAACCACTGGCTCGTCGGCTACAACTGCTGGCCGCACGATGAAATCAAGGTCAACGTCGTGGGTTTCGCCGTCAAGGACAAATCCCTCTTGGGTTGGAGCGATGACTCGCTGGGCACGATCTACGCCGGCGATCTTGACAAGGATGGATCACCGCAGTGTCCTACCAAGTGCTACCGTTCCTATAACGACGGAGCCACGGACGGTTGGTCGGAATCTAGCGGTTGCACGGGTGAGCCCTTCGACATCTCGCTCTGGCCGAAGCAGGGTCTTGGTGGCGGTTGGGGTACTTACTGGGGACAGCAAGTGAACCTCGACAACATGTTGGAACACCTCGACGACCAAGAGCTCGAGATCGTCTCGCACGAAATGGGTCACGGCTTCGGACTGCCAGACTTTTACCAGGAGCCCAAACCTGCCAACTTCAAGCCATGCCTCATGGATGGGCTTACCTCTTCCTACGTCCGCGACACGGACGGCTGGATGCTGCGCCGCGTGCTCGAGAGCAAGAAGGCCAACTACAACTTCTAGTGTTCACTCGTTTGTGGAAGCTAAATGTTTAGTCTAAAAGTGTCGAGTCCGTCCTTTTAGATCCCTGGCAATGAAGCACATGCATTTTTCAATTACAACACGCGGCACAAGCATTGAAAGCGGTAATTGTGGGTGACGGTAGATAGAAACACCCTTTCGCAATACGCAAGCCTAACTACCGGTACATGGTCGCTTTCTGTCTCGCCGATCACATCTAGATAATTCACTCACTTTTCAAAAGCCTTCCTGGTGGCGTCTTCCAAGCAAGCAGCCTACATGGCTTCCGTCATCGACCCCGTAACCACCTCCACGCTCTTTTCGAAGCTGACCCTCGGCGGCAAGAAGAGTCCCGTTGAGCTCAAACATCGCGTGGTCATGGCGCCACTCACCCGAGTACGTTCTGGTGATTCGGGTGTGCCGACGGATCTAGTGAAGGAGTACTACTCGCAGCGAGCTACGGACGGGGCTGCTCATTACCGAGGCCACGAACATCAGTCCAACAGCTCGTGGATACTTCGGTGCTCCTGGACTCTTTCACGAGGAACAAGTCGAGGGTTGGAAGACCGTGACCAAGGCCGTCCACGCCAAAGGAGGCAAAATCTTCGCTCAGCTCTGGCACACGGGCCGCGTAGGTCACCCACTCAATCAACCTGACGGTCAGTTGCCCGTGTCGTCGAGCGCCACCAAAATGGATAACGTTAAAAGCCACGCCGTGACATGTGAAGGTCGAAAAGACTACGTGACTCCACGTGCGCTGGACATTTCGGAGATCCCAGGGATCATCGCCGACTACAAGCAAGCGGCGGAGAATGCTCTCGCCGCGGGCTTTGATGGTGTAGAGGTCCACGCAGCCAACGGATACTTACTGGAACAATTCCTCTGCGATGGAGTGAACACGCGCTCGGACGAGTATGGTGGCAGCATTGAGAACCGCGCGCGGGTCATTTTCGAGGTGGTTGAAGCTGTTCTTTCAACCATACCCTCGAGTCAAGTGGGCATTCGACTGTCTCCTTTTGGCGACACTTTTGGTTGCAAGGATTCGACGCCGCGCGAGACGTACGGCTACGTCGTGAACAAGCTGAATGACTACGATCTGGCCTATATGCACGTGATCGAGCGCCGTGGTAGACACGCCGAGAGCGTTGATGTGCCGACAGGAGGGTGGCGAACCACTTCCGGAACGCATACAATAATGTGCTGATTTCGGCCGCGGGGTACGATCGCGACGACGCAGAACGAGTCGTCGAAGGCGGGGTGACCGACCTCGTGGCTTTTGGACGCTACTTCATTTCAAACCCGGACCTCGTGGAGCGACTGCGCGTGGGTGCAGAGCTCACTCCGTTTGACGCTGGCACATTCTACGCGCAGCGGGACGTGCCGGACGAGGCGGCTACACGGACTATCCCTTCTTGGGCGAGGAGGACAATGGCATTCGCTCTGCCGGGTACGCCAGCAACCTGTAGGAAGAGGTCGTCTTTTTAAGACCGGAAGACTGAAAGCAGGTGCCTTGTGGAGGTGATTGCTTGGCGTGTTTTGGTTCTTTGCTTATGGCCGTCCTGAGACGGAGCACGCCAACTTCAACATGTAGATCAGTCCGCTGAGCAAACTGAAGAGATTAAAAATGCTGCTGTTGTTGTTGTTGTTGTCGTAGTCGCTGTCGTAGTCGTAGTCGTTGCTGGTGCTGCCGAGCTTCACAGTCTCGGAGAGGAGAGACCTCTCCTCCACAGGCAACCTGCACAGCAGGTTGTCCGGATAAAACGACGGAACGATAGTGATGCATTGCGATGGTGAACGAGTTCCTGGCCACAAAGTTGACCAACAGCGAGGGCGAGAACCAAAGCGGTGAAAGCTCTCGTTGTAGCGATAGACGATCGCCGCACTACATGTATCGAGCTGATACTGTTGTTTCGAGAGCTCCCTTCTACAGGTAAACCACTGAGCTGTTACAGATGCTGCCATCTCGCGATTTGACTTTTGTCACAGCCAGGAACGTGTGTGCGCGCTGCACACGTTTTAATTGCCCAAAGGGCAATTCTCTCCGAAGAGGCCACGCAGACTCACTAAGACTCGTGTTCCAATGCCGGTTTCCACCAAGTCTTTCGTTCTAAACGCCGCGTGCGTAGTTGCGTACTACGTCGCTGTTGCGAACGCTGAGCTGCCAACGGTTAAGCTCACGCACCCGTCGGGATCGAACGCCGAGGTGTTCCTCTTTGGAGCGCACGTGAAGTCTTTCCATGTGGCGCAGGACCCCACGCGCGACGTGATCTTCATGTCGAACCACTCGTACCTGGACGGCGTGAACCCGATCATGGGCGGCATCCCTGTAGTGTTCCCGAACTTCGGCAGTGCCAAGGGCCTTCCTGGTCACGGCTTCGCTCGCGTCACGAACTGGACGCTTGCGGGTGTGACGGAGGCCACTGACGCCGCTAGCTCAACTGTCGCTACATTTACCATGGCCGCTAGCAACTCGACCCGCAAGATGTGGCCGGTGGAATTTGAGCTCGAGTACGAGGTCAAGATCTCTGCTGATACCCTCGAGACGGCTCTGCACGTGCACAACACGAACGCGGACGAGATCGCGTTCCACACACTGCTGCACAACTACATCTACGTCGACGACGTGCGCAACGGCAATACGAACGTGACCGGTCTGGACGGCCTCGAGTACCTCGACAAGGTGGCCAAGGCGAACAAGACCGAGACTCGTCCGGAGCTCAGCATTGCGGCCGAGACCGACAGCGTTTACTACAACGCCCCGTCGCCTCTCATCGTGTCCTCCAAGGGCGTAAACGCTGCCGACCGCGTCGTGACGATCAACAAGTCCGGCGTCGTTGGCAACGAGGCGCACCAGACGACGGTCGACACCGACGCCGTGATCTGGAACCCGTGGGTTGAGCGCTCCAAGACGTTCAAGGACTTTGGCGCCGAAGAATACATCAACATGCTCGCCGTCGAGCCCGGCCGCGTTTCCGAGAAGCAAACACTACCCGCTGGTCAGACGTACACGCTGCACCAGACCATCACCGTCACGGAGAAGTAGCTTGAATGTCCTTAGATGTAGATGCTTTAAGTGATGACTCGATGTTGAAGCTGACGTACGCCTCTATCCAATCAGAGCTGGATCAGTTGAGGTGAACAACCCACCAGCTCACTTGCGAATTTGCCACGAAGAAGAACAATCCGTGCCATGTCTCCGTTCTATATTCTTCCGTTAACTCTCTGCTGCCTGTTGACGGCGGCCTTTGGGACCGAAATCTACAGCGCTGCTACGACCTTTCTCGCCCCGGAACAGGAATCGGATGAAGCGGACGGTGGTCCCTTCGCGATGCTGCACGCCAAGCACGCTCGGATGCTGGTTCATGAGAATGTGGGGTATCATGGCCACCACCTCCGTCTCGTTCCATGGCGCGGCGTACGCCAACGTCGTGTCGTATAGTGGTGAGAAGGAGATAAAGTTTTTAGAGATCTTCTCTGATCTGATTTTTAGATGGGGTCGGCTTTGCGAAGGAGGATTCGACGGGCACCATGTTCTTCTACCTGTCTGTGGAGGACTTGACAGGTGATGGAGTGCTGTTGCGTGGTCGCTCAAGGCTTATCGGGCTGAAAAATGTGAATATGCAGCGACGGATTTGAAGGCAAATGCCAACGCGACGATGGCGCTGTCGAAGGCGCAGGGGGCCCTAATGCGTGCTTCATGGACCCAGAAGACCCGACATGCTGGCGACTCTCACTCACGGGTAAAGTCGCTCCGGTAGACAAAGGTCAGCGCAGCTACGCTGAGCGCGTGGTCTTCTCCAAGTACGACATGGATTAGTTGCTGTAGGAAGACTGTTCGGTACCAGCTCACGAGTCTGCTGCATTGTGATTCTTAGACACCCGCAGATGAAGCACTGGCCGAAGAACCACGGCTTCGCGTTGTACGAGCTGGAGATCGAGCATTTAGTGTTTCTGGATTTCTACGGAGCCGCCAAACACATTGCGGTCAGCGACTATTATAAAGTCAAGCTGTAGGCCACAGGGCAGCAGCCCCAAAGACAGCTGCGCTGGATACGAGTGTCGATTGCCTAGGGTGTCCTCTCTTTCAACAACATGAGCAGGAAGGAGCTGGATCAATGTTTCGTTACCTTACGTTGGATACTGCGAATTGGGCACCGGAAACACTGTGCCCGGTGGAATTTTACTGCATCAAGCAGCTGCGGCGCTGTCGGTCGTGTATGTATTATAATATGTAGTACATCATCATGCAGCATCCGCTGTCGGCTTCACCGTCCAGGTGGAGAGGTTAGTCAACCACTGCCTGTACGTATCCATAGATGAGCATGTGTTGTGATCAGTGTTAGCATCGCAAAAATGCAGCCCATCATGGGATTGAGAGTTTTGATAATGCAGCCAAACACCGCAAGGTCGTGTTTGATACTCATAGGAAGGAAGAAGCGAGCGCCTGTGTTGCATATCTTCACGGGTTAATATGGTTCTGAGTTTCGTGCAACTTGCAAGTCAAGGACGACAGATATTTCGAAGTAACAGCTAGCAGACAGGTGACAACGGAGAACTTGCTCCCCGACACCACCAGTCAAAAGGGCCCCTCTCTACAGCTTTACGCCAGCCCCGAGCGCCGCAATCCGACGTTAGTCAAGTCGCACGAACTCTGGTACGTTATCATCGTTTCTACAACCTGGAAAGAGCTCGTCGCCACCAAATTCTGGTGAGCTTCAACGATTAATATACGACGAGGGCGCAGTTCATCCTGCTGGTATCCAAGAATACAATTTGGACACGAATCTTGTTCAAACAGCAAAGAGCGGACCCCATCGTTTGTAAAGGAGGCTGCGCAAATGGACAGGGCCCTGAACATGCTGTTGCTGTAGCAAACCGAAGAATGGGCTGAGGTACGGGGTCAAGATCACCGCACACTGAGACCACTTCTCCTCCGTGACTACTCAGTTCTTCATTATCTTTTCTTCCAAGATGGCATCAAGTCGATTCCAGCGCACATCCGCAGTGCTCCTTGCGGCCACCTTGGCGGCCACCTCGTCCGCTGTCGATTTCGGTGGCGAGAATGACATCACCCAGACTGCCGGCACGGTAGTCCCCGGAGGCGAGACGCAGGCCTCGACTGCTGCTTCTTGCTTCGGAAACACAGATCAGTGCACGCAGACGGCATCTTCCTCGAACAATGTGCCCACGATGGCTCCTAACGCTGATTTGAGTGGAAACCAGGGTTGGACGCAGCCCACGTCGAGCGAAACACCTTCGGTGTGGACGTCGACGAGCGGCCAGTCGAGTGGAAGCGGCAACCAAGGTTGGACCCCATCTACCGCGACCGATGCTTCGAACGCTTGACGCCGTCAAGTGGCGGAACCGATGATCAATGGGGATCGGACGATACTACCAACACCGGCAACGACTTCAGTCTCGAGTGCAGCGGATCGGACGAGGAAACGCCGACCGTGTCGACATCAACGACGGGATCCTCAAACTTCACCCCGCGACGACCACAGCTCCTACGACTTCCAGCGGAACCGGTGAGCAGACCCAGCTTTCTTCAACGGCCTCTTCGGCTGCCACCGCCGCTTCTGGTGAGTACGAAGACGCACTTCAGACGAGTTCCACGCAGTCGTCTTCGGACGCCGCGACTTCGACAACCTCAAGCGGAACGACTGATCAGGGCCAAACCTCCCCGCATCTTCGTCGAACACAGAATCGTCCTCGAACACTGCCCAGTCGACGGCCTCCTCTTCGAACACAGCCTCGTCGTCCAGCACGGCTACGCAGGAAGGATCGGACGCGACGCAGACGTCGGGCAACAGCACCAGCACCGGCAACCACGCCACATTCGGAACCGTAACGTCGAAGTCGGGTGAATGCGTTATTGGCAACCCGGACGCGTACGTCAGCACGGCGGACATCGACTGGATCTGGGAGAACCGTATCGGTCCCGACGCACCGACGCGTGATGCGAACTGGAACGTCGCGGACAACAAGAACTGGATCATGGACCACATTGTGCACAACAAGGGGGTCCTTAACTACTGCGTTCGATGGGATAGCACGACGAAGCTCTCGAAGACGGTGGCGACCAAGTTCAAAGCTATGCTGGAGCGTCAGTATGCGGCGTGGAACGAGTGGCTCATCGGCTATGGCTGCTGGCCGTACGACGAGATCAAGGTGAACCTGGTTGGTTTCGCCGTGAAGGATGCATCGTTGCTGGACTGGACTGATGACTCACTCGGTACGATCACCGTCGGTGACCTCGACGCGGAGGGTGTGCCTCAGTGCGACCAGAGCTGCTACCGATTCTACGACAACGGCCCGCAGTCTTGGTCCGACACTAGTTCGTGCAAGGGTGAGCCGTTCGACATCTCGCTCTGGCCGAAGCAGGGTCTGGAGGGAGGTTTCGGCTACGACTGGGGCCAGGAAGTGAACCTCGAGAACATGCTCTCGACCATCGACGAGGAACAACTTGTCATTGTGGCCCACGAAATCGGCCACGGCTTCGGCCTTCCCGACTTCTATGAGGACGCAGACAAACCCAACGCGGAATGGCCCGAGTGTATCATGATGGCCGGAAGCTCCATGAGCGTCACGCCCAGCGATGGCTGGATGCTCCGTCGCGTCCTCGAGCACATCAAGTCTCGCTACAACTTCTAAGACACAAGTTACTCCTGGCCGTATCCAGGATGTGATGTCTTCATTCGCTACAGCTTTCGGCTCGCATCGGCACGAGCGTATAGATCCTTGTTTAATGTGTGTCAATTGATGTCTGTTTCCTCGTAAAATTTGCTGTACACATGTAACTCACATTTGCCTACGATTGATGTTATAATAGACTGCTGCCCTCGACTGAATTACATGTGCTGTAAATCTGAACTCACTTCGCCTACGATTTTAAATGTGATTGCTGCGCCCGACTGAATTCAGTGGAGTACTGTATTCAGTCGTATTATGAATCGAATCGTGACGTAATATTTTGTAACATGTAATAAATGAACGAAATATATCGTTCGAGCGACTAATGCGCCCATCCAGTCGGGACTAATAGCATCACGCGTCTTCAGGATACGCGGATCCCATCCCAAAGACTTCGTAAAGGAGTCCAGCACGAATAGCAGGGGTCATTCCAATGGTTATCAACTGTGCTGATTATTCACCGAAGCAGCACATTCGAACAGTGAATTACAAACGTCGATGGGCGTGTTGTGTTCATTGTTCGTTATCCCGCGATGGCACCAAGTCGATTTCCGCGTGCGTCCGCAGTGCTGATAACAGCCACATTGGCAGCGACGTCCTCCGCCATCGATTTCGGCAGTGGTGGAAATGACGTTACACAGACTGCGGGCACGGTAGCCCCTGGTGGCGAGATGCCAACCTCGGCCGCTGGCAGTGGAGCGAACGGTTTTGGAAACTTTGGCTCCCCAACGCAGTGGACGGCATCGTCTTCGAACAATGTGCCTACAAACGCTCCTGTCGCTGCTTCTAGTGGAAGTGGAGGCTGGTCACAGCCCCTTGATACGCCAACGGTTTGGTCGGGAGGAAGCGGTCAGTCGAGTGGAAGCGGGCAAGGTTGGACGCCGCTCACCTCGACGGACTCTTCATCAATGTTGCCACCGACAAGCGGTCAATCCAGTGGAAGCGGGCAAGGTTGGACGCCGCCCATCTCGACGGACTCCCCAGTGTCGACACCGACAAGCGGTCAGTCTAGCGGAAATGGTGACCAGGGTTGGTCACAACCGATGTCGACGGACTCTTCATCGGGGTGGACACCTTCAAGTGGTCAGGGTAGTGGAACAGGAGATCAGGGATGGACGTCGACGGCATCTTCTACAGCTTGGACATCTTCGAGTGGGAGTCTAGTGGATACGACGATCAAACTTTAAGCGTGGACTGTAGTGGATCGAATGGAGGTGGCTGGTCTCCGGGAGGCGGCGAAATGAGCCTCGAATGCAGCGGCTCAGTCGACGCGCAGACCACCCTGGAAACGGGCCTCAGTCTTGAATGTAGCGGATCGGACGATGCTACCAACACCGGCAACGACTTTAGCCTCGAGTGCAGCGGATCGGACGAGGAAACGCCGTCCGTGTCGACTTCAACGACAGGCTCCTCCAATTTCGCTCCCATGCCGACCACAGCTCCTACGACTTCCAGTGGAACCGAGGAGCAGACCCAGCCTTCGTCGATGGCGTCTTCGGCTGCCACGGCTGCTTCTGGTGAGTATGAAGACCCGAGTTCCACGCAGTCGTCTTCGAACGCTGCGACTTCGACAACCTCAAGCGGAACGACTGATCAGGGCTGGTCTCAGGCAACGCAAACCTCGACGGCGTCTTCGTCTAACACAGAATCGTCCTCAAACACCGCCCAGTCGATGGCTTCCTCCTCCAACACCGCAACTTCAACGGCCTCGTCGTCCAACACGGCTTCTTCGGCGACACAAGAAGGATCGGGCACCGCCCAATCGACGGCTTCCTCCTCTAACGCCGCAACGCCGACGGCATCGTCGTCCGACACACCTACGCAGGAAGGATCGGACGCGACGCAGACGTCGGGCAACAGCACCAGCACCGGCAACCACGCCACATTCGGAACCGTAACGTCGAAGTCGGGTGAATGCGTTATTGGCAACCCGGACGCGTACGTCAGCACGGCGGACATCGACTGGATCTGGGAGAACCGTATCGGTCCCGACGCACCGACGCGTGATGCGAACTGGAACGTCGCGGACAACAAGAACTGGATCATGGACCACATTGTACACAACAAGGGGGTCCTTAACTACTGCGTTCGATGGGATAGCACGACGAAGCTCTCGAAGACGGTGGCGACCAAGTTCAAAGCTATGCTGAAGCGTCAGTATGCGGCGTGGAACGAGTGGCTCATCGGCTATGGCTGCTGGCCGTACGACGAGATCAAGGTGAACCTGGTTGGTTTCGCCGTGAAGGATGCATCGTTGCTGGACTGGACTGATGACTCACTCGGTACGATCACCGTCGGTGACCTCGACGCGGAGGGTGTGCCTCAGTGCGACCAGAGCTGCTACCGATTCTACGACAACGGCCCGCAGTCTTGGTCCGACACTAGTTCGTGCAAGGGTGAGCCGTTCGACATCTCGCTCTGGCCGAAGCAGGGTCTGGAGGGAGGTTTCGGCTACGACTGGGGCCAGGAAGTGAACCTCGAGAACATGCTCTCGACCATCGACGAGGAACAACTTGTCATTGTGGCCCACGAAATCGGCCACGGCTTCGGCCTTCCCGACTTCTATGAGGACGCAGACAAACCCAACGCGGAATGGCCCGAGTGTATCATGATGGCCGGAAGCTCCATGAGCGTCACGCCCAGCGATGGCTGGATGCTCCGTCGCGTCCTCGAGCACATCAAGTCTCGCTACAACTTCTAAGACACAAGTTACTCCTGGCCGTATCCAGGATGTGATGTCTTCATTCGCTACAGCTTTCAGCTCGCATCGGCACGAGCGTACACCTATTAGTTTACTGTCTGTAACAAACCACCTTAATGTCCGTTTCGTCAGAAATTTGCGGCATTGCTACACCGAAAGTGATTCCTCCACGACGGAGTTTACTATTGAATCGGTTGCATGATCGGTTCTGGGTTTCTTGTTGGTGGTGCAGTACAGTACAAGGCGACGATGCGGCTTCAAGAAATACATTTCAGTGGATCCCATCCCGAGGAAGCTTCGTAAAGGAGGCCAAGGACGACACCACCGCATGTAAATACCGGTACAGCTCACTCAAATGGTGATTATGCAGGCTGGTTATGCATGCATTAATACCGGTACAGTATTAACCTGTTGGATGTTGGATTAAAAATGTCGACGCGGTTACCTTCCTACCTACATCGTTCTAGGCGGTTGTCCGCCCGGTGTGCTCATTGTTCGTTATCCCGCGATGGCACCAAGTCGATTTCCTCGCGCGTCCGCAGTGCTGATAACAGCCACATTGGCAGCGACGTCCTCCGCCATTGATTTCGGCAGTGGTGGAAATGACGCTACACAGACTGCAGGCTCGGTAGCCCCTGGTGGTGGGATCCCACCCTCGACCGCTGGTAGCGGAGCAAACGGTTTTGGAAACTTTGACTCCCCAACGCAGTGGTCGGCATCGTCTTCGAACAATGTGCCTACAAACGCTCCTGTCGCTGCTTCTAGTGGAAGTGGAGGCTGGTCACAGCCCCTTGATACGCCAACGGTTTGGTCGGGAGGAAGCGGTCAGTCGAGTGGAAGCGGGCAAGGATGGACGCCGCCCACCTCGACGGACTCTTCATCAATGTTGCCACCGACAAGCGGTCAATCCAATGGAAGCGGGCAAGGTTGGACGCCGCCCATCTCGACGGACTCCCCAGTGTTGACACCGACAAGCGGTCAGTCTAGCGGAAATGGTGACCAGGGTTGGTCACAACCGATGTCGACGGACTCTTCATCGGGGTGGACACCTTCAAGTGGTCAGGGTAGTGGAACAGGAGATCAGGGATGGACGTCGACGGCATCTTCTGCAGCTTGGACATCTTCGAGTGGGGAGTCTAGTGGATACGACGATCAAACTTTAACCGTGGACTGCAGTGGATCGAACGGAGGTGGCTGGTCTCCGGGAGGCGGCGAGATGAGCCTCGGTTCGGACGATGATCCCACACCTGGTAATGACTTCAGTCTCGAGTGCAGTGGTTCGGACGACGAATTCAACCCTGGCAACGACTTCAGTCTCGAGTGCAGCGGATCAGACGAGGAAACGCCATCCGTGTCGACTTCAACCGCAGGCTCCACCAACTTCGCCCCCGCGACGACGATGGCTCCTACGACTTCTAGTGGAACGGACGAGCAGCCTCCGCCTTCGTCGAACACCGCTACCTCAGCTTCGAGCGAGTATGAAGGCACAACCTCGACAGAGTCTTCGTCGAACACTCCGACAATGTCCAGCGGGACAGGTGACCAGGATCGTCGCAGGAGACGCAAACGACGTCTTCGTCGAACACGGCGCAGTCTACTGCTTCGTCCTCTGATACTGCGTCATCGGCAACGCAGGGGGATCGGATACGACGCAAGGAAGCTCTGGCACAAAGCAAGGAGGTTCGGATGCGACGCAGACATCCCCGAGCAGCGGTGAGCACGCCTCCTTTGGCGAAGTCACGTCCAAGTCTGGTGAATGTGTCGTTGGAGACCCAGACAAGTACATCAGCGCGGCTGATGTGGACTGGGTGTATGAGAACCGCATGGGTGAGAACACTACGGGCAACCACAATTGGATCTTTGACCACATCGTAACCAACAAGGGCTCGCTCAACTACTGTGTGCGTTGGGACAGCACGGAGAAGCTCTCGAAGACGGTGGCGTCCAAATTCCAGGCCATGCTGGCACGCCAGTACGCGGTGTGGAACCAATGGCTGATCGGGTATGGTTGCTGGCCATACAGCGAGATCAAGGTCAACGTGGTTGGCTTTGCCGTCACGGATGCTTCACTTCTGGATTGGACGGATGACTCGCTTGGCACGATCTATGCCGGAGACCTTGACCCTGAAGGTGTACCGCGGTGTCCTCAAGACTGCTACCGTTTCTTCGACAATGCTCCAGTGTTAAGGCTTGGGCGGACACGAGCGCCTGCAAAGGCGAGCCCTTTGATCTGTCGCTGTGGCCCAAGCAAGGACTGGGAGGTGGGTTCGGCTCTGACTGGGGTCAGGAAGTCAACCTCGAGAACATGGTGCAAAATATCGACGAGGAGGAACTCACGATCGTCTCTCACGAAATCGGTCATGGATTCGGACTTCCCGATTTTTACGAGGAGTCAGAAAAGCCCAACAAGGACTTCCCTCCTGCCATCATGGTGGCCGGCAGTTCGATGTCCGTCACGGATAGCGATGGCTGGATGCTGCGTCGCAATTACGAGCACATCATGTCTCGCTACAACTTCAAGTAGACTGGCACGTATTCACGTAGTCGTTCATGCTTCCTGCTCGCAATCGGTACGAGCTCGTAAATTCAAAGAAATCGTTTGATGTTCATTCTTCGGAGTATAGTTTTTATCTTCTCCCGGGTACGAATGTCGGAGATTTTAACAAAAGCACACGTCTTGTTGCGTTTAAGTCTTGCTCAACTCATAAAGACCTCTGCGGCCCCTCCGTCAATCTACGAGTCCCCTCCATCGTGAACTCGAACGACGACCCTGCGATGCTGCGTGTCTGCGATTCGAAAGCGCGGTTCATGGCTAGCTCGAAATGAGCATGCTTAATGCTCGTATCTCCATAACGCACGGCCAACAAAGCTGCTTCATTAACAAGACTTGCTAGCTGTGCGCCCGATCGCTGTCCCAGCAGGCCGCATTCTTCGGCAACAACCGACAGATCCACCTCGCTGTCCAGCCGCACATTGCGGCAGTGCACATCCAAAATCTGCTTTCGTCCCTTGGTATCGGGCAGACCCACGTAGACATGGCGATCGAAGCGTCCCGGACGGCACAACGCCGGATCCAGCACTTCCGGGCGATTCGTAGCTGCAATGACTATAACTCCGTTGGCATTTCCCTCGAATCCATCCATCTCCGTCAGCAACTGGTTGAGCGTCTGCTCCCGCTCGTCATTTGAGTTAAATCCACCGCGTGCCTTCGCCAACGCGTCGATCTCATCAATAAAAATGATACACTGCGGGTACTGCGAGGCCTGTGTGAAGAGGTCTCGCACGCGGGCAGCTCCTCGGCCCACGAGCATCTCCACAAAGTCCGAAGCGGAGCAAAACAAGAAGGCCACTCCTGCTTCCGAGGCCACCGCTCTAGCCAGCAGCGTCTTACCGGTGCCAGAAGGTCCAGACAGCAGCACTCCCTTCGGGACCTTGGCGCCAATGGCCTGGTACCTGGCTGGGTGCCTCAAGAAGTCCACCACCTCCTCAAGCTCCTTCCTGGCTTCGTCGATGCCTGCCACGTCGTCGAACGAGATCCGTTGCAACTGCTGCTGCTTGCGCACCTTCTTGGTGCCGTCCTTGCCCACTGTACCAGCATCCGTGCCGAACATCCCACGCATCATCTTGTACGTGAGTCCCAGGTACAGGAACGGCATGAGCGCCAGAGCGATTGGCACCAGTCTGCTGGTCGTTGAGGGCGCGGCCGAGCCGAACTCCACACCGGACCGCACTAAGGCGTCCAGGATGTAGGTATTCTCCGTCCGCGGAGGCACCAGGACCCTGGGGACAGCACGATACACCACGGAATGTCAAACTTTATACTCAATGCTATCTCCTCTTCTGGAGCTCCGATCGGCCTCGAACCGACGTGTATCGAAGCAGTTTTGCTTACTTGTATGTTTCCACTCCGTTCTTGGCCTGTACGACGCAGTGGTCCCCGCCAGCAGCACTTTTCCGACCCGACGGTCCCGCAGATCGCCTAAAAAGGCGCTGAACAGCCTCCAGGCCGGCGTCGTGGGCGCACGAGCCGCCGACAGCGCGCGCAACCGCACCAGCATGGACGCTATGAACAGGCGCAGCTTCTGGGTGCCTTTACCCGCCAGCAGCAGCACGCAGATCGCCGTTACAAGACGCCGCGCACTCGGTAGCCGCATGATCAAGTTTCAAAGTTGATGCGTCAACTTCGAGCTAACTTAAATTACCGATGTACTGTTTTAATAACATAACTTACACAGAGGTAAGTTAAGTAGCACGTTATGGTTAGTTAAATTGCAGCGCCTGAGGTAAGTTAAGTTGCAAAAAAATTTACGAAATGGTGGTACCGTATTTATTAACCCCCGCTCTCAACCGTTGTATATGACAACATGCGAGACCAAAACAGGATTGGCCCGTTTCTTAACATGTTGTATAATACTACATGTTAAAAACGGTGAAATGCACGCGGTTAGGCGGAAAAATTACAAAGAGTGAACAATATTTTTCAAAAACAAGACGAGAAAGGATTCATTGATGTGCGACCAGACATCTGGATTTAGTGGCTGCGATGCCGCCATCTCTCATTTCCAAAAAGACAGCAACTACAGAGATGGCGGCGCGACGCGAGACGCGCAGCGAGCACGACGTCTTCATAAAGAAGCTGAAAGGCAGGAGCCTGGCGGAGCGTCAGCGCCTGACCGCCGACCACCGCGCATTTTTGAACGGCACGCGGGACGCCGATGCCCACTTCGGGCCTGCGCAGCCCGCATCAAGTGCTGGGCCGGCACCAGTTCCAGCCCCCGCTACAACAACTCCTTTCGCGCCTCGTCCGCGTGTAGCCCCTCCTTGGCCACCACTGGGGAAGGATGCATGCTACCTTGCGACGGTAAAGAAGCGCAAAGAGAAGCGCTTAGCAGAAGAAGGCGCACAGAGTAAAGGGGCGCCGGGTAAGAAGAAGATGACCAAGCGCAGAGCGGCCGAGCTTCGAAGGGAGGAGAAGAAGGCAAAGGAGACGAGAGCGCTCGCGCGCGCCACGAGCTCGGCGGCTGCGCGTACGGCAAAGAAGAAGGACGCACGTGCGCGGGTAACTGCGGAGGAGCTTCAAGGGGGCGAGGACCGCGCGGTCGCGCTCTCACAGCTGCAGCAGAAGGAGGGAGAGGACGCTGCGGTTGCGAAGCCGAAGACACCGAAGGCGGCGGGTAAGCGGAAGGCTGGTTCGAAGTCGGGACCCAAGGGGAAGAAGAAGCAGAAGAAGACTAACCCTCAGGTCGTGGATCCAGAGAATGAAGGCGATGCTGACAATGAGCGTGCTAGTGCTGCATCGGCGTCAACGATTCAAAGGTACACGCGAAAGCTTATGGTGTATATACCGCATGTTCTGAAAGATTCATGTCGTATGTTATGTGCTGTTATAGCGGAGATCCTGCAGCATGCGATTCATCGATGGAGGTCGTACCTGCACCGGATTCCTCCAGACGAGGGGCCAGGTTTGTGTTTGTGGACATGGCGTATATACAACATGTATGATCTGGGACTGGTAGTATACTAACAAAATAATTGTTTGGTGTTTTGTGCAGGTCTCTCAGAATGGATTCGAGTGAGTTCGAGGTGGCAGAAGCCGCTGTCGCAACTGATGTAGCTCCGAGTCCCCAACCAGCAGGCGAGGACGCTTTGGATTCTGATGTCGAAGGCGACGTGGACTCTGAAGACTGGTACACAGAGATGGAACTGGTCGCTGCGACTGCTTCCGACAGCCTGGATGAGGACGACGTCGAGCAGCCGCCAGCAGTGCCTGAAGTGGAACGAGGAGGTGAAGACGATCAGTCGGGAGGAGCGATGGAGGTTTGGATGGAGACGCGCTAGTAGCGCGTGAGAAACGGTGTGCGAAGCGCCAGTTGGAGAAAGAGCGCTTCGCAGCAGCGATGGCGACGATTTCGCGGGATTGGTCTACAACTACGGACAACTGGGATACCCCGACAACGGAGGAGATGGAAGTTCTTGCGCTGGATGAGGATGCACTGAAAAATTGCGTGCAGATGGGTGGAACTTTGGTACGCTTGCCACTTCGGTTGATGTGGTATATACTACATGTACTGACGAAACATGTTGTATTATTTATCTAGATCCTTCGACACCTCCCGACCGGCCCAAACCTTATCCTGGTCTGTTCGCTGGAGAGTACGGACCGACCCCAGCCGTGCTTGAGATGGCTGATTCGCCATTGCGCCTGTTTTTCTACTTCATGCCTCCACGACTTTGGCGGCGTATAGCTACCGAAAGCAACCGCTACTACAACCAGCATTTGAATGAGCGCGTGGACCGCATGTTTGCAGCGCAGCAGGCCCGCGGAGATGAATCAACGAGAGAGGAGGTGTTGCTGAGAGAGACCAAGAGCCACAAAAGATCCAACCGGAGGATATATTGCACTGCATTGGTTTACTGGTTGTACGAATGCTGTGCCCTCACAAGCGATGATTCGCTGATCATTGGGCGACTACCTCTGTTGGTGCTGTGCCAAAAGGCACCTTCGGAAATTTTGTGCGCAAGGCACGTTTTGACCGCATCATGCAGAACCTCCACTTCACCAACAACGCTGACGCGCGGGCGGAGACAGATCGAGCGTGGAAAGTAAGATCGGTCGTGGATACGTTGCAAGAGACTTTCGTGAGTGGATATATGGTGCCTCCAGTGCTGTCGTTTGATGAAGCCATGATCCCGTCGAGAAGCCGCCACAACATCACGCACCAGTTCATGAAAGATAACCCCACAAATGGGGGACCAAGTTGTTCATGACTTGCTGCGCGGACACAGCTTATTGTCTCCGGTACGTTGAATGCGGACTCCATGATGGAGTCCGCATTTTTTGGCTAAGTTCTACATGTTGTATACTAACGTATGTTTTCTTGACTGACGTTGTATATACAACATTTAGAATTGAGATCTTTGCGGGACGGACCAGCACTCGGACGAGCTCGGTGGGGTCTCACCAAGGCCGTTTTCAGCCGACCCGAACTCAGGACCGGCCGCAGTGATGCGGAACCTTCAAAAGGTCCTTCCGCCTAAGCAAGATGGAACGCACCATGCTGTAGACACCGATCGATTTTATACGTCGGTGCAGCTTGCACTGTAGCTACTAGCTCGCGACGTGTACATCGTGGGTACAATCCAGACGAACAAAAAGGTTTTCCACCAGCATTGATCACCAAGGAAGCTTCGCGTCCAACGGACGTTCCGCGTGGGTCGGCAACAATCGCTGTGGCAAAATGTTGCCCACAACTGCAAGTCATGCAATGGTGGGACCGCCTCCCAGTGTACCTTCTTTCAACAGGTGCAAGCACAGTGATCGAGACGTGTGGTAAGTTGTATAGTTTATTCTAATATGATAGCTGTAATCGCTAACATGAACTTCTGTTGTTTTAGGACGACATGTTCCTGGTGGGCGGCGAGTCACTATCCCCTGCCCCTCCGCGATGCGCGACTACCATCTGGGGTAGACATCCACGACCAGCTGCGACTGCAGCGCTATTCGCTGCAGTTTTCTGTGCGCTTCAGGAAGTACTACAAGACGATCTTCTTGGGTCTCGTAGACATGGCAATGGTAAACGCTTGCATTGTCTATCGCGAGGCGCAAAAGCAGCAAGGAAAACCCCTAGCCGATCACTCGGGTTTTTGGAGGTGCTCCAGGCTCAGCTACTCCAGACTACGGGCGCCGACTTCATTGAAGAGGTATATACAACATGTTTGAGCATCAACATGTTGTACATGCTGTATTATTGCTAACACTGTGTTTTCATCAACAGATCCTTTCACCTGGACCAGCAACGCCATCTCGCCAGCCTGCTCCAATTGCCTCCGCACACAAGCTGTCCGAATTCCCCGAGTGGGTCCAAGTTCGCGAGGGCTTTCGGGAGCGGCCGCAGCATCAATGCGAGGTCTGCTCTATCAGAAAGACTAAGGTTGGCCAGCGCAGTGCCACCAGATTCTTTTGTGAAGCCTGCAGCGACGGCACCAAGCGGTGCGTCTTATCAGATCTAATTCCTGCGAGCCTAATGACTAACTTGTTGAGTGCACATTGCAGTGTATATCTGTGTGACCGTGTTAGGCCCGACCACTATACGAACAACAACATGACGTGCCATCAAATCTGGCACATCAAGTGGAAGGACGGCGAAGAGCGCCCGCGTCCTCGCATCGGCCGAGACATTCAGATGCGAGGTCTCGGCAAGAAGCGCCGCCGCCGCGAGGACACTACGACGAATGAGGAGGCGGAACAGGATGAAGGGGCAGAGTCCAACGCGGCGCCGGAGGAGGAAGAGACCGGGAGAGCAGGAGGAGGAGACTGCGGAGCCGGCGCCGACGCAGGAGAAGGAGACTGCGGCGCCGGATGGAGACGAGAGAGTGAATAGCGAGTGAGGATGCGTTACGTCGAGCATATTGCGTGCTGCATGATTTCTAAGTTACTTGAATTCATTGCTATGCATAGTTGGGCGATTTCGTTTAGCCTTTGTTCATTTCAGATAAAAGGGCCAACACGAAATGGAGTATATACGGCATGCTTCGTCCGTCGACCAGGCGTCGGTGTATTTGACTTCGTGGCTGGTACAGAGCACCGCGCTGGATGTGAAAGCGATCATTGCGGATCAGGTCAACTTCCCGCAATACATAAAATGGAATCGCACTTATCACAGGCTTTACAAGAATCAAGATTAGACTGGCTTTAACATGGTGTATTTACCAACATGTTAAGGGACGGACAGGGGTGAAAAAGCTCATGAAATCGCTTGAGAGCGCGGGGGGTAATACCTCGCCGACTGGAAAACATGAAGAAGACGGGAGCGGCATTGGGCTCACGTTGGCTGAAATTGAACACTGCACCGATTAGGACTGGAGCGTCATTGGATCGGACAGCGTTGGTACCGTATTTACATCGCAGCTTCATATCTGAATAACGCGGAGTTTTTACTCACGACGGCCACGCTGGCACGAGCGAAGATGTGTTAGTAGCCAATTGGGCTCATCAAATCCGGAAAGCTACGTATTGAAAACCTCAAGTCGGCTACCATGAATTCATACCCGATGCCTTTTGTCTAGCTTGGAGCTCGCCACGGTATCGCCGCCGTCGCCTAATCCTCTGCAGAGAGAAAGAAGTTTTGCTTGTACGACAGCTTCGAAACTGCACTCAACACGGCCACCGGCTCGCCGTTTGTCAGTCTCTGCGTCGGTAAATCCCCTACCCCAAGACCCGGAGTGTCGAAGGCCAACATTCTGGACAACTTGTAGTACGGACGAGCTGGGTGCGAAATTCGGTGCTTGGCGGTTGAATGCCTGCAGTGAGCCCACGAGCTGGGCCAGCAGAATGATGAGTTTGATTGTACTAAACCAGGTGAAACGTGAATTCACCCACACCGCTTGCTGTTCCGCGAGGTTGCCTCAAAGAACTCTGGACTCAATCAGGTGTGTACCGGTACATCTCGATAAACTTAGGCCGAGTTCTAACCGTGTGCCACCGCGCCATGCCTGACGCAGGCTAGGACTCAAGTCAAGCAAGACACCACGGTGTCAAGCCTAACCGGGAGCAAGAAATACTGCGTGCTACACTATCTTAAAGCCCTTCTGGGTCCATGGCAACCACAGTATTTCTGTCCAGGAGAGCTTGATTTGGATGCTGGAGCAGGCGTTTGCTAGCAGGGAAGAGAAGTTTACACGATAGTGGCTTTGACCCTCCGAAGGCACATGGCACGACCGATTGCCATGGCACGACGCCGTGCCATTTCATGGCAGCGCAAACCTATTCATCGCTATGTCTCCACCAATAGAATTTGAGGTGGCACGAAATGGCAGGCGTGGCTCGCGGTTAGAACCCGGCCTTAGGGCGACGCCGACATTTATTCGAGGAGCGGACTGCAAGTTTTTGTTTGTGCAGACTGTTTCCTCTTTTGAAATGAAAGCCAATGATGTTGCGGGTTGTCAAGTGAGTTACGGAGATCCTATGTGCGCTTCGCATTTGTAACAATTCCTTGCCCCAGCACGTCAAATGCGATTGCTCGATGATTGCGGTTGGAGATTCCAAAATCATTTTACCATGGTATTAATACATGTATTATTAATACAATGTAATACATGTTACCTAGGTAAAGGGTTAAGAGCTTACTTGTTCTGACAAATATGCTGAAGGACGAGATTCGGATTGTAAAGAAGGCCGCATGCTCAATTTCCAAGCTCACATGTAGAATAGTATTTCTCAAGCTCGTGGGCACGTCTACATGTACACAAGAGCCCTGGACTCCAAATTGGAGTACCTTGTCGGTCCCCTTGTAACTTACAAGGGAGGCCTAGAAGTTGTAAGCAAGATTGCGGCCACAGCTTGTTAGAGTTCACAATACATCTCACCTTATTATTATATTAAGATTGCGGCCATTGTCGGCTTGGCAGCCAAGCGATTCCGTCGATGCATATGTGTTTCAAAACGCAACAACTGTTTGACTGGCGTGCCTGTATTAACGCTTTGATGGTCGTTCGTGTTGTAAGGTTGATTAATTAGTTTTCGTTTGTGTGTGCCGTTATTAATACATGTAGTGCTGAGAGCGGAGAACCGCTTGAATGAGTCAAACTAGGAGGAAATGTGCTGGCGGGTCTGCATTGTGCATGATTTCCTGTGCAGCACGCGTTTCCGCCACCACGTCTTCTCCCAGCTGTCGTGCACACCAGCTATCCGCGGATCTTGCCTGCTGACAATCTTAGATGTTGACTGCCAGTTTATTAAAATCATCGATAGTCTTGCTGGCGATCGGACAACTCGCCAAGAGCTCCCACCCCTACACGTTTTCCCGATGGTAGATCCTATGATCGGCGTTTACGTTTTGTCACAAGTCAAACCTTGTGTGTTGGCCTGAACCGGCAATTGATGCTGTCTCGTACCGATGAACAGTGAAGGCATTCGTAAATTCATCTCCTCAGGAGCAAGCACGACTCGACACCTTCACTATGGTTAACGCCTTCATCTTCAAGACCGCCGCCCTGGTGTCTACTCTGCTGGCGTCGCTCGGTGCCGCCAACGCGGAACTGGAGACCGTCAAACTCACTCACCCGTACGGCTCGAGCGCCGAGGTGTTCCTCTTCGGTGCCCACGTCAAGTCGTTCCGTGCCGCTATGGACCCGAACCTTGACATCCTCTTCATGTCGAACGAGTCGTACATGGACGGCGTGAACCCGATTCGCGGCGGTATCCCTGTTGTGTTCCCGAACTTCGGCAGCGCTGAGGGATTCCCGAGCCACGGTTTCGCTCGTATCACCAACTGGACGTTGGCCAGCCACGAGGACGCTGCTGACAAGAACAGCCCCAGTGTCGCCACGTTCACCATGGCTGCCAGCAACTCGACCCGCGAGATGTGGCCCGTCGAATTCGAGCTGGAGTACGAGGTGAAGCTGTACGCCAACCAACTGGAGACGGCTCTCCACGTGCACAACTCGGACAAGAAGTCGATCGAGTTCCACGCACTGCTGCACAACTACCTGTGGGTGGATGATGCCCGCAACAAGGGCGTGCAGGTGAACGGCCTGAAGGGCGTCGACTACTACGACAAGGTCGCCAAGGCCAACAAGACGGAGACCCGCGAGTACATTGACTTTGCCTCGCAGACCGACAACGTCTACAGCAACGCCCCCAACACGCTGGCTGCTGTCATCAAGGGCATCAACGCCGTGGACCGCACCGTGACGGTCGAGAAGGCGGGCTTCATCAGCGGCTCGGCCAGTCAGAAGAACGTCGAGACGGAGACCGACGCCGTCGTGTGGAACCCGTGGGCCGACCGCGCCAAGACCATGGACGACTTCGGTCCGGAGGAGTACAAGAACATGGTGGCCGTCGAGCCTGGTCGCGTGAGCGTCAAGCAGCCCCTCCCGGCTGGCGAGACGTATACGCTGCAGGAGACCATCACTGTCACGACGCTGTAAGATGCTGGCCAATCCAAGATGTAGTTGTGCTTGAATTTGTTGATGGAAAAGTAGCCGTGTAAACCCATCGAGGATAGTGTCGAGAGACCACCACCATCGATATACAGACACGAAAATGAAACCCCAATTCCCTACCCATTGAAGTTACACCTGCTGAACTCTACACCAACCTGACACAAATGCTGAGCTCTTCCACAATCTTACACAAATGCTGAATTGTACACAAGCTCCACACAATCATCACATAAACTCCACCGAACCCATCCATTTTTCGCAACCAATGAGCGCGCGGTATGCCGCACTTGACGTTTGTATCGGGCACTGCAAACTTTCCTTGTCATGGCGGCGCTGCCCGTGGGGATGCAGCTCGTGAGCGCGTTGGACGAGTCCTCGCCCGCCTCTGACCACGCGCGACTGCTGCCGCTGGAGAGCGCCGCGCTGGACGTGGACATGGACATCGACGTGGACGTTTTCCGCCCCAGCGCCATGCTCGAGGCAGACGAAGGGTTCTTTTTCGGCTCGAGTTTCCAACCTGGTACGTAAACTATTTTTGGTAATGCCCAAATAAGAAAATATTTGACGTAATTTACTGTAGCAGGGTTGGCCGAGGCCGGTGAAGATATCGAGCAGCTGCTGCTGTGCGGCGCGGACGAGGCGCTGCAGTCGCACCACCAGCACGACACGGCGCCCGGACAGGGCTGTCAGTGCCGCAACTTTGCCATTCGAGCCAATCGCGTGCAGGCGCAGCAGGAACGAGTGGCTGCAGAGTTGGCAGCTAAAGACGAGAAGAGGGTGCTACGCCATACATTTGGCAAGAGACTACAGGGCTTTGGCTTCGGAGAGGAGGAAGGGAAGGACCAGATACAGCAGCAGGTGGAGATGGACGTGAAGCAGGTTCTGGTAGTGGAGATGAAGCGGATGGCCTCGGAACCTTTTAAGTCGGAACCTTTTGGGGACGTTAAGATGGAGCCACCGGCCACGCCGCAACGCGTGCTGCATACAGCGCGATCTCTAGAGGAAGAGATGTTTAGTAGTCCGTTGCAGCGAGGTCAGTCGCTGTCGCCCATGAGCACGAGTTTCTTGTCGCTGGACAGTATCATGGCCACGCCGGTGGCTATGACGTCGCGGTCGACAGCATACCCTGAGATGCCGGAGATGATGCGCTCGCTGTCCCCAGCGGACGAGTTGGACAAGATGGCGGCGAGTGGCTCCAAAACGTCGATGCCCAAGATGAACATGCTCAGAGGGAACTTTCAGGTCTCGCCGGGCCATGATACCGTGCCGTTGGTGAAGCCCACGGCGATGCTACCCCACCTTATTTCCGCGGAGCTCTCGATGCGCCCGAGAAGCGCCGCGCACATTCCAAGACTTTCAACTCGTTTGCGCAGTCATTGTCGTTTTCCTTTCCAAACGACGCGTTGACGGACAGGTGAAGAGACAAGTACACCCATGACCGGGAGAAACATGTTGGTAGTCGAGACCATTCAAGAAAAGAGCTGAAGACAAGCAAGTAGCCGCTGTTCACCAGATTCAAGATGAGAAACCTCGAGAAAAAAGACGCAAACGCGCAGATCAACACGCGGGCGACGCCGCATTCAGTATTAGTAGGAACAAGCAGCAAAAGGTACGAAAAGCATGGGTGTATTGCAATAGGCACGTGAGAAAACCGAGTTTTGCCTCGCCCAAGACCTCTTTTATTCGTAGGTTATTCTTGGTTGCTGCAGGGACAGAAGTAGCTGAAGACAACCGCTGAATTTCGTCGAATTTTGCTATGAACTCTGAACGGGATGGATCGGCTCGTGTTATTGGCACCACCAGCGTCTTCTTGCGGCCGCTGCGCTACATATTCGATATCGAGACGGACGTGACCGTGGAGTGCGAAGAAGACTCGGCAGCAGTCTTACCTTATGACTCGGTACACATTCATATTCGCGCTGCAGCACAACCTCCATTAATGGAGCGCGATCAACTCTTGAGTGGATTCCTGCGAGCGGAGGCACAAATTCATAGCCAAGGGGTATCAAACTATCAGCGGGTCTCTTCGATCGGTCGCGATATCGACAAGTACAAGCTCGATGTGGATTCGAAAGTGGAGATTGATGAAGACGAATGCGGAGAGGGGGAAGGATGCTAAGTTCTCTACGAGGCACTTATGTGTGGCTTCTTGTCCGTCTGCAGCCTTTAGCAAAAGACACGAACAAGCCATTTTCACTGACTAGACCGTATGCAGAAAATGAGAAAGGTGCTTTTCGGGTGCAGTACCAAATTTCTCCTCCTAGCGAAAGCTTTTGCCTTCCTATCGATCACACCAACGTACGTGCTTCGATTGAGTTGTCACTACATGTATGGGGGTCTTAACTTTGTTTACTGGTGCAGGTTGTAAAACTTTTAGTGACAGACGAATTAATTTCTCAAGTAGATTCCAAGATGCTGCAGTTTACCTTTTATTCGTTCCTGATAGTGCACCCAAGACCTTGGAGGCGAAGCCTGCCGAGACCAAGCTTGCTGTCGATTCAATCCCGAGGTTCAATTACAATGATGCTGCATTGGCTGCCAGCGAAGCTGCAGCGGCTGAGGCAGCTCGAAATCGACAACGAGTAGAAGCTGAGCTTGCGGAAGTAAAGCTGGCAGCTCAAGCAAAAGACCGCGAGCGTTTGGATGCACAGCTTCAAGCCAAACAGGATGCGCAGCGTGCACAAGAACTTGAATTAGCCCGAACTGAGCAAGCTCACGCACGATCCTTGCTCGAGCAAGAGCTAGCAGCTCGAGATCAACAAAATCAAGACCTGAAGCAAACTCGCAAACAATTGGAGGATCAACTCCAAGTTTCGAACGAGAATGCCCAGCGTTTCCAGATCAACGTCACATCAACCGATCAAGCTCTTGAGGTAACGTTACATGTATGGCTTGCCTTGGTTGCTATGTGATGTCCAAATCTGATGCGAACCAATACGCTGACTATGCTTTGTGAACAACTTGTTTTCTGTAGATGCTGAAACAGCGCGCTGTGAGCGATGCCAAAGAGCGCGAAGAACTTCAGCGGCGGCTACGTGTCCTGGAAGAGGAGAAACTAGCCTTGCAGCATAAAAGTCGTGCTTGCACGCTTCAATAATTTCAATTCTCGGCGACGACACGGGGGTTAAGAGGGTAAGAGATCCCTCTTTGTGTTTAGCTTAGGAACATTGAGTCCTGGTATTGCTTTCTCCTTATCAGCTCGTTTTGTAACGTTATATACGTTGTCGGCGAAGCACCTTCATTTCCATTTGACGCGTCTTGAGTAAGGATACGACTGCTTCGTGTAGTGTCTCGTGCATGGTCTTCCAGACAATTGAAGCAGTATCCACCACGTTTGCTCCGATGCTCTGGCTCGCTCGCTTTTGAAGATTTATAGCTGGTTGTGATCCTTGTACAATAAGCCTGGCCGAAGACAGGCAAGTCTCTTGCTTGAGTTGCCGGGTTGCTCTCAATATCATCCGTACATTTTCTGCTAAAATCTTGATCAGTTTGGCATGTGAAAGAATCCACCCGTGGACTTTGTCCCAAACTCCTCGCCTTCCCCAATCATGCAATACCAGCGATCGATCCAACCGTAATTGTACCATGGATCATCTGAAACTTCACTCAACCCTCGTGCTTACTTCGGTTCAAAAACTTTTCAAATGACTTGCTTCCCACAAAAGTTTCTGTTCGTACACAGATCCAAAATACTTGCAAGTATTCTGAGCCATAATTTCCAAATCGCGCGGTCTCTCGAAGTTAAACTGGCCGTCCTCTCTCGGCAGGAAAATCGCAATGAACGGTACGATTTGACGGGCTCGAGTGGCTACCCAGACCTGGCGTGCCAGACACCATTCTCGACGAAAGCAATACACTTCAATGCTGTGAATTCCACCCACCACCATCGGATTAACTTGACATTGCTTCAATTTCATCGCGAATATCGGGATAGTTACCGATAATCCAGTTGTAGATATCCGTCGCACTACTGTCTCTTGCTATTACCGCGGTGGCTATATTACATTGTTCACCGCACTCCAAGTGTAAATACAGGAATATCTCAAAGTATTCTGATTGAGCAACAGCATCGATTGCGTAACGTGAGCAACCCTCCGGTCGGTGCACGTAGAGCCATTTTACAATATTGAAATGCCCTTGGTGGGCTGCTTTGTCGATCGCTCGCGTTGTACAGCCTTCCGTTCGGTGCCGATGCAGCCATTTAACCACGTCTAAATATCCCCGTCCAGCTGAGCATCAGACGTGCATCCTTCAGATCGATTTGTGTTTATCCATTTGACGACATCAAGATGCCCGTTTTGTGCCGCAACATCGATCGCTTTTGTGGTGCATTCCGCCTTAGCCTTATTGTGCAGCCATTGCACAAGCAGGAGATGCCCATTTGCCGCGGCACCGTCGATGGCTGCGCATGAACATCCTTCCGACCGATTCTCAAACAACCATCGCGCCACATGTAAATGTCCCTGTGTTGCAGCGCCGTCCAGTGCAAGCTTAGTGCAGCCCCCACTTCTGTGGATATGCAACCACTGGAGAACGGTTAAGTGCCCATTAGCTGCCGCACCGTCCATCGCCTCTTCTGTGCAGGTCGGGATAGACAGCTTGTACAAGACATCCCTTTTGCGTTTATTTGCGCTCTTGCTAAGAGAAAGTTGCAATTCATGCAGGTACTTCAGCACATTCATGTGTCCGTTTCTGGCAGCTGCATCCATGGCAGTAATATTGGCTGACCCACATCCAGCACTTGTGATTTTAAATATGTCAATCTCCGGGTCGTCTCGATACTCATTGTACAGCCACTTTACAACGTCGATATGGCCATTCTTGGCAGCCTCAACCATTGTTTTCGCTGAAACGATCGCTGCTTCATAAGGCGGGCTCAGTTCAGCGCACACACGCCTGAACACATTCGCATCACCTGCCGCTGTATTTGACGTCCGTGTCGACATTTTAATCGTTCTCTCTCGAAGATATTTGGCAAGTTCCAAGTGTCCGTTGATAGCTGCTGCGTGGACAGCGAACTGCGCCTCAAGATGGAGGCCTTCAATCGTCGACTCGTTTTGTTCAAACACTTTTTTGTGACTGAGTTCATCAACCAGCGCACAAGTCTAGAGTGCCCTCTCCATGCAGCTACCACCAAAGTACCGTCTTTAATGTCGGCACCGCTCGACAACCATTTGACGATGTCAGTACGCCCTTGGGCTGCTGCGCCGTGCGTGAGATTCTGCCTCCATCTATAATTCACGTTATGGTCAAGTAGCCACTCTGCCATGACAATATCCCCTTTTCGCACGGCAGCCGACAAGGCCGCTTGCAATGAAAAATCTGCATTGGGAATGTTTTCGTGCAGCCACCACACGACCTCATTTCGCCCAAGTGTTATTGCATTTGCCATGGTATAGCCTCCCCACGGCCTTTGTCGCCAAGCATGTGAATGTCACGATCGAGTTCATAGAAAAACTGCAAAATCTCCATTGAGCCGTTAATAGCTTCCGAAATGACGTCCGTCTCAATCACGAATCCCGGAAATTTACTGCACAGCCACTTGATCATCTCCAAGCTTTTTAGGCAAACAGCCGCAAGCAACGACACCCGAAACTGAAATTGTCGATAGTATTTGCCCGTTCGGATGAATTTTTGTAACGTCCAAGGCAATTTTTCGGTTGTGTTGTGACTTTTGGCATAATATTCACTGGAACTCCACACCCGGTCGAGAAGCCGGAGAGATCCAAAATCACAGGTTGCAGCTCGACGGAGGAGTCCAAATAGAGGGAGATGGACGAGATGACATGAGGCAGGGCAGAGAACTCAGACTTGGAGCGGAATAGCACCGTCACCACGAGCAGTGGCGGAGGAGCCATCCCAAACTTTGGGAAATGCTCGAATCATAAAACTGTACCGTGGTACCGGTATTATAGAATTGACAAGTCCTAAAATACCGTATTCCCCCTGTTACAAGCGTCACTCACTTTTAGCCAATGGAACAATAGGTATAGTACCGGTATATTCGATATGATCGTCATATCTCCCTGGTCATACGGCAGACCATGGCAAGTAAATCAATCGCCGTTTGCGCTTCCGCTATAAAAATTCGTGAGCAAGGTCCTACAGGTATGGTAGAATAGCGTGGATGTTCGGACACACCGTAATTGACTTGAGAATATTACACTGGCAGATGCCCAATAAGAGTGCTCGATCGAATAATCGTTATCCTGTCTGACCAATAAGATTGCATCAAATATCATTGTAGTTGTTTGAAAAACATTCGGACAATTCGGACATATTTTGTCCGAAGAATTTGAAAATATTTGATATGACCATAGTGGAGGCAAGTGATAAGAATATTCAAAAATATCGTACCCGTTCGGACAACTATCACTTTAGACGGGATCAATGAATGGTATCTGACAGACGAGACGCCACCAGCAGTTCGAAGACGGCGATGTCGATCAAAGCTCTGATCCCGGGAACTCACAGCTTAACCGGGATTGCGACCCGAAGGGCTAAGGTTATGATGGCAAATGACTACATGCCTGCGACCCTGCCATTCTTGACCGGATTGCGATCCGACAGCAGTTTCCGCATCAAGTTTCCGTATCTAGCAATGGCGCGAACCTCCACCACTGCAGATTCAGCTGCTACCGCTGCCGCGGCTTCTGCTGTCGCTGCTTCTTCTGCCACTGCCACTGCCGCTGCGGTGAGCTCGAAATGGACGGTGACGATAGATCTAACGACGCTCAAGCGACCTGTTCGCCCACCGATATCTGAAAGCTACGACAAGTGGAACCTAGACCAGCTCAAGTTGGAGTGCACAGCGCGCAAGTTGAACGTTGTCAAGAACACGACGAAGGACGACCGCGTCGAGATCCTCACAGCATGGGACACAAACAAGGGTGGGGTCGAAACCTTACTGCAGCGCCAGCGCAAGCGAGCGAAGAAGGGCAAGTGCGAGGAGGATACCAAGCGCACCAAGGGCTGCATGTTCAGGTTGCTAAATGTCCTGTTCTCGGATCGGTTCTATGATGCATTTCTTGCCACGGGGCATCAACTTTCTCGCGCGGAGATTGATCAAGGCGGCTCCACATTCTGGTCGGACGTAGCTGCAGCATTTGGTGCTGACACCAGTGAGTTCAACACGTTGATCTTACCCGATACCATGTTTGAAGGTGTCGACGCGTCATTTGCGATGACACACTCGGCGGCAAAGCTCAAGAGGATGTGGAGAGAGGTCAGCAGAAACTTTGCCGCTGCAGAAGCGAAGTCAAAGGTGTCCGGGGAAGGGAGCAACGATTTTGGGACTTCTGTGATGGGCGTGCGGACGTTTACTACTTGGATCGCTGGCGTGACCATCGGCAGGGTGGACGAGAATTCTGCTCGGCGAATCTCTACCCTGACGACGAGGATGATTCAACCAAGGAAGGACGGGAGGCAACGAACCAGCGTGTGAACCGAAAGCGTCAAAAAATCTCCCAGTCAGCGGATATTATTGAGCGTGTGAGTGAGCTGCTCGAAACGGAGACCAATGAAGAGACAGCAGCTATGCAGAAGGAAATGTGAAATGAGCAGAAGCTGTTTATTCAAGAACAGTGTGCGGCGCAGAAACTGACTGTGTTATATTCCATGCTCGATCGTAATAGCACTGTCAACCAGCAGCTCTTGGTAAAGCGTGCGGAATACATCCAGCAGGGACTTGATGCTTCAGAAATCGGGGAATGCATTGCGAGGCAAGAGGCAAAGAAGCAGACGCTGGAACTCCAGATAAGTCAACTCGAGTGCGACATCGTGCACGGAGTCCAGTAGCTGCGCTTCTAGCGGGCGCTTGGACGACGAAGGTTGAAGTTTTGAATGTGATTCACGACGACATCACGAAGGATTCGCCCACACGCGTCGCGAGGTAAAATGTCCAGCTCGGTGTTGTCAGTGGGTCTGTACCAGCTTTCTTGTAAGCTGTGGTACTTAGTAGTAACTGCATGTTGGTACGTAGCTGCGTTCTGGTTCTTGACGCGTTCGTCAATACAAAAATTATGCAGCTTCATGCACGTCTTGATCACCTTATTTACGTTCACGAAGTCAACAACGAGAGGCTGCTTAAAGATTTGCCACTTATTTACCAACAAACCGAACGCCATTTCGATCCGAATGCGTAGCTGACTTAAATAAAAATTGTAGTCCGAGTGTGCCTTGCTCTTGAGCTCGAGTTTATTGAACGGCACCAGCAATGAGTCTGAGAGAGGATACGCGTTATCTCCAATGATGTAAAACCCCGGTGGGAGCTTCATGATTTCTGCGCTTAGCTTCCACTTCTTGAAAGCAATAGAGTCCCCCACTTTCCCAGGTGAGTCAAAGCAATAACCCGTGAAACGCGACAACGAGTCACAAATCGCTTGGACGTTCACACCATATGACCCGAGAAAAAGAGGTGACATCGGGTACCTCCTTCGCGCTTGGAGCGCAAATTTCGCACAACCACCCATCAATACAGCCAACGCATCCAGTCAAAATATTATCCTTGCTTATCTCTGCAAATCGGTCGGCCAGCTCAAGCATTCGCGGCTCGGACTCTGTCGGGGCATAGATCCTCAGCTCTGGACACTTGCTAATGGCGTCCATCACTTCATGAATCACCTTGGGGACAGATGTTCCAGCGAGACAGCGTGTTACTTGATAACCATTTCCTACGAGCCAAGAAATCGTCATCTGCAACATGTTTTCTGGGGATATTGGATCAGTCCCTGTCCGACGACGCGACTGTTGCTCGTCCCGCACCAGCACCGGCCTGATAAATGACAACAGGAGCTCGAAAGACTCGACCTTCATGCGGTAGCAACGCTGGAACTGGCCTTCCAACAGCAATATCTGCTTATGCACGTCCCAATACAAGCGACGACGCTTGATGCACCCGTATCGCTCGTCAGGGATCAGCGCAGCAACAAGGACTAACAGACGGAGACGAAGCCGACGTCGCCGCAGCAAGCTGTTGTCTTGTGAGCACTCCATAAACTGCGGCAAATTCATCTCTGCAGAACCCCTGCGATCTGGCGATCCCTCTCGGGGCACGATCTGAGACTCGGGTCGCAAGGGTTACGTTTTCGGAAATAATCGGGAACTAACCGACCAATCAGCGCTCGACTTTCGGGTCGCGATCCCGGTTAAGAACGGCCCTAAATCTGTCCCCTCAAGGTCCCTACATCACGCGAATGAAACGAGCAAGAGATAAGCACGCCATCAACGAGTCTGAAATTTCCAGCTGGGCACTTACAATTTAGAGTGGTTTGATTGAGAGCAGTCAGTCACCTGACGCACCGGATTCCCCGCCAGCTCCGTCGGTTGGTGATGTTGTCAAGAAGCAGATGGATGTGATTGGGCGTTTGGCTTCCCAAATTGAACATTTGACAGAGCGTGTCACGTCTCTAGAATGCCCTGGAAAAATACAGACAAACAGTCAGCTACTTTATCCCCTCCACAATTGGCATCTGCTACTCACACTACGACCGCAGCTCCACGTCGACGTTCCCACGCTAAGTCACTCTCCGCGGTGTGGTACGAGTGGTTTACCAGTCTGCCGTAGAAGCAAAAGTCAGAACGGAGGCGTTACCATGAAGTGAAAGTGGCAATTGCATTCATGCGCATATTTTTACCTGAAGGATATGACGTCAGGGGAGCAACAACGCAGCAAGAGCACGCATTCTGAAGACTGGCCAGGATGCGGAAAAGTCTGTTATTCTCTTTCTGAAAGCACGACAAGAGAAAACAAAGGCATACGGCACAGTCGTTAAATGTCTGAAGCGATTGTATGCAAAAGGTGAGCTGAATGAGCTCATAGCTCAGTACCAAGCTCTCCTTTTATCCGGCAGGATCAGTGATGACACATCAGTCGCCTCGATGCACATTCTACAGCCCACAAAAGCCACCACTCTGGATGAGTTCAGGAACTTCAGCTCAATCACATGCCTCACGAATCTTACAGCGGTCATCTTGTCAGCTACACGCAAACAAAGCACATCAATACAAAGTCAGCTCAAATGTAAATCAAACAGTATGACTTAACATTAGAATGTGGTGCACGTCCTTCAACGACACCGCGCTCGTCATCCAGCCGCAGTCGACGGCCGGGGCCATCACTTCCCACTTCTGGCCGCCGCCACGCTCGTCATCAAGCCGCAGACGACAGCCGGGGCCATCACTCCCACTTCTGGCCGCCGCCACGCTCGTCATCAAGCCGCAGACGACAGCCGGGGCCATCACTCCCACTTCTGGCCGCCGCCGCGCTCGTCCAGCCGCAGCTGCTCTTGTCACCGCGGCACTCATCTGCCTTGCCGCTACGCGCTGTGTTCGATTCTATTTGACTCGCGGTGTGACACGGTGTGGGCCACATGTGAGTCTCTGAAACAGCTTATATTGTTTTTGCAAGGTTGTCCGAATTGTCCGAGCATGGGTTCAGATGTCCGAACGTGCACGGTATGGTGAACACGTATATATCGTTGGTAGGTACTTTATTAGTATTAGTGAGCTATTAAACTAGCGTAGCTGAGATATGACCAAATAGGTTGAGTTAAGTACGAGCCCTACCTCTGCCTGAGATTGGTGACGCCTGTAACAGGGGGAATACCGTACTATTTTGACAAAAATGTTTTCAAACATCGCTTGAAATTCATCTGACAATTCTGATACTGATGTTTAAAATCTGATAATTGCGTCGGACTAGGAAGAGAAGACATTAGATCTAAACCATGGCTCCTTACAACTAAACTAACAACTGTGAATGTGAACTGGATATCTAATTCCTAAAATAAAAGCCTTGCACGAAATCTACAACCGTGTAAGATGAACTGTGCGGCTTCAGAAACTTGTCCTACCCCTTTCGTATGATTTGGACGGAAGGCACAGAGCGTACTGCTATAGATAGAAGCGTTGCAAGCCGAGCATCATTCTTAATAGAGGGAAATCCTTCTATTACCTCCTTTAAGCTAATGGAGAGGCATCGAAGTCATTTAATATAGGTATAACGAGAGATGATTCATTCCCTAGTAAAATTTCGAGTAAATCAAGAGTGCGGATCCAGTGTCGTGTCCGCAGTAGGGGATGTTGTGGCCAGAACTACTCAAACGACTGTACTGTCCGAAACCATCCATCCTATAAACTCCAGCTTCGCCGAAATCCAGTTTGACTATTGCCAAGGTAGTTATGGGGTACTGCTGGGACAGTTCTACTGTGCTATCTTCGTTTGAGAGCTCATTCAACAAGCCTCGCAAACTCTGCAGCTACATAGCGATCTGCAGCATCAGATTCGGCAGGATCTACCTTTTATAAGGCGTCAGTCGCCACCTGTCTGTTGCTTTGTATGAACACACAGGCATGCAAGATTTTCATTGCATACGAATCACTGATGAGGAACTTGTGCGGATGAAATAGTTGGTAGAATCTTGAGGTAGGATAAGATCCAGATTCAGTGCTCAGGTGCGGTTAAAAATGAACGTCTTGAATTATGTTGTGGTAGCTTCATTTCGCTTCTAAATAGTTGGGTGTACAAGATCATAACGACGTCTGTAGATATTTGCAAGAAAGGTGAAAACACAATTCTGCAGGTTCTTGGTTCGCTTTGAACTGGGCGTAGCATCCCGACCAAACTTGGTACAAAACTTGCACGCAACCGACAGCACTACAAACCTATTGCGGCGTCTCTCATCATCACTTAATCCATACCCAACAGCATGCTTTTGCTGGAGTGGAGTCTTCAATGCGCATGGCATATTTGTGTTAGTTTTAACGTCATGGTGTGATCTTATGAACTCAGCGAGCCCGACCGGATATCAAGAACGCGAATAGGTCCCTTGGAAGGACGTTATTGCTATTTCAAGGCATGAACGGAGACCTTTAAATAGGTACTGGGACTGAGATGCATTGAAATACTCTGTATTAAAGAACCCGGCCCATCGCCGCATCGACGTTGGTGGTTATGCGTCTATTTAAGTATGTACGCTAGTTATTTGGTTAAAGCTCATTTTGCATTCCGTTTGTAGCCCAAGGAAATGTCATGTGAATACGCATGGCAGCATACGGCTTGTGTACAAGGTGAACGAGCAGCGGACGAGACACGGGACACACTGCGCTCCCTTCTTGCCTACGTCAACCTAAAAGCGATGCTCCGTTTGTCCCTCAAACTACGATGACCAAAAATGCGGTACCAATATGGTACTGTGCTTCGGCAACATGCAAAGAGCAGATCAGGGCTTGCTCGTACTGGATGAAGATGCTGTGCTGTCTTTCAAACCGACATTTTCAGCACGGTCAGCATTCCACCCAAGTCGGGTCACCACATCAGAGGCCTTTCACGCGCGTCATGAAATTCGAGGTTCGCAAGATGGCAGAAAATTTGATGACCCCCAATCGGATTTTAAAAGAGTTGATCGATCAGTTTTCGCTAAACTCAAACAACTACCCCACCTTGCAAACTATACAAAACTTCGTGTACAACTATAACAAGTCCAAGCTTCACCACTCCGACTCTCTCGACGACGTCATCACTATTTCGAAAGACGCACATTACGGAGAGAATTTAGATGACCCCACGCCTTTTACTTTCGGGTATGTTCTAAAGGATGAAAGCGATCCGGTTCTAGAGGAAGGAATTGACGAGGACCTTTTCGTATTGGCCTTTTCGACGAAGCAAATGCTTCGCCAACTGGACCGAGATCCCGGACCTTCTTGTTTCATATGGACGCGACTTTCAAAGTCAATTAGCTTGAATACCCCGTTTTCGTGTGTGGAATTACTGATGCATCTAGGTCATTTTTTCAGTAGCGCTGTTCATGGTCTCTCAACGTACTGAGGTTCAGTACTCCGCAGCTCTCAACGCGATTTCACACCAATTTTTGCTTGTGGTTGGAAAGCAGATGACAATTCGGTACTTTATGACAGATGCAGAAGACGCTCAGTACAACGCATTTCGGAGAGTTATTGCATCGGATATGGAAGCTACGTACTTACTGTGCTGGTTTCATGTAGAAAAAAATGTCAGAGAAAATTGACCGGGCTGTCAGACTGAGCTACTTATTTGGCTCACAAACATCTGAACGAGATGTATTACTCTCGTGATCGAGCGGAATACGAACGGTTCAAAGACTCTGCTTTGTTAAAGTGGTAGGAATGTGAACCGCTAGACGAATTTGTGAAGTACCTGAAGAAGGAGTGGATTTTATCCCTATACAAAAGCTGGCAGTGCTTTGTGTCACCCCCTGGGTTTTCGAAAACAAACGATCCCGCCGAAACATTTAACAAGTTAATTAAGCGCGACTACACTCAGCGTGTTCGGTTGAAAGCCGGCGAACTAGTGAAGAAGATTCTGCTTCTATGCAAACATCAGTCTATTCGAGCTGGTGGTTTTTCGCTTAAGCCAAAGCCTGCTGAGAAGTTAGTGGGGGGCGAAAAACTATAGAACACTCCTAGCATCCTGGTAACTGAGCCTCAGTACGACATTCGATTTCTGCTTGGTCAATTCCTCATCACAGAGGATGTTTTAATTGTTCAAAGCTTTAAAAGTGCTGAAGATAGAGCGGACGCACAGAATAAAAACGAGGTCAACAAGCGCTGCATGGAACGTTTGGGACAGCCAACCCGGGATGGATAGTAAATGTGACTCAGCGCTCGTGTCTATGTCGCGCATTTTTCAAGCACGCTTTCTGTATCCACTTACTGGTTGCAATGAAGACGCGCAAAACTAAAATCGCTTGTTGGAAGCAAGAACCTCGACAGCTAGTGAACCGCAGAATCCGTCGCAATATAAATGCTAACATGGTGAACAGTGCTGCTCCTTCGACGCAACTTAGCGTTCGTGGGGGTAGAGGTGGAAATCGCGGCCGAGATTCTACTCAAAAATTTAGAAATTTAGTGGTCGTTCGGGGCCACAATGGTGGACATTCAGCTGGCACGGCTAATTCATGGAGTGGGGCAAGTCGATCTAGAGCTGCTGCCACGTTCGGTCGCAGTGGCGGTAGACCACGCGTCATTGGACATGCTCTTCAAACAGAATAGAGATGTAATGAAACGCGAAGGTCATATTTTTCTTCCTAACAACGATTGATTTGTCAAAAGAAAGATAGTGCAATGCATAAGTCCGTCAAGGAATTGTAAATGATGCATATTTCAAACAAACTCTCAAATAGGCTCGAGTTACAATGTTGTCTAGGTCAGATTTTAGTTAAGTCGACCTGTCGAGTTTACCTGCATCTGGTCCGAACCAGTCCTCCAAAAGGTCGCATGAACGGGCCGGTTAATCTCTCGAGGGCCCCTAGCCTCCGCCCCTCCTTGCCCAGCGCTCTTCTCCCATTTTCGAGAAACTTTCTTCTACTTCATGACGGCGAAACGCTAATGTAAACAAGTCCCCAAGGCCGAGCGAGTGCGTTTGCTAAAGATTTGGAAACAACACCGTGACACCTGGGGACCGTCAAAGGCTGCACGAGAGTTAGACATCGCAAAGGGACTCTGCTTGGCTGGCGCAACGAACTCTCCAACAAAACTCCCGCCTTCGTGAAGGATGCGCATCCGGATCCTAATAGGATCGGCAAGAAAGGATCGGGGCCCAACCGCAAGCTGAAGCCCTTTGAATGTCGCGTCCTGGAGTTCTACGATACGCGTATCCGCGATGGAGACGCGGTTCGCCCAATTGATGTACTCCGGTATTGTCAAAACGTTCCTGAATTTGCGTTACAGAACGAAACACAAACAAAAAACTGGGTGCGCAAATTTATTATCGACTATAGTCCTCGATTTTCGGGGCTTCGGCAGGACGGGATAGAGGCTTCTAGGCTCGAAAACGATGCCTGTGAAACCTCGCAGGAGATGTGTGAGTGTGAAGCTGGTGTTGAGGGGGATACGTTGGTGCTGACTGAGCTACAAGACGACCACGAGGATGGCATCGACAGTGACGGAGACATGCACGCGATGTCGCCTGGAAGAGCTGTGGCCGATGATGTTCTCAATGAAAGCGGAATGAAGGAGAGGCTATTCGATTGGTTATTTCTTTTATCAGAATTGCCTATCTCACTACACTCTACAAAGTCTTCACTGGGAGGAAATCCCTCGTATGGTGCTATATCAGCGTCGTTAGATGGTCGAGTGCTCGACGTGGACGCGGCAGCGACGATCAAGGCGTACAAGGTGGCAGATCTTCCTCAGGGAAAGAAGTTATACCCATGAGCAATGTCAGAGGGTTTTACCCCACCGAGTGTCAAGAGAGAATTATGTTGCTGCAATCTCTGGAACCCAATTCAGATTATCACGAATTTGCTGTGGATATAAAGGGCGTGGGTTTATTTTCGGCGGCTACGTTAGACTCGATGAAAAAGTGGAACCGCACACTTGCGGTGTTGAATATGGTACAGATGGCTATAAGGTGGGTGATGGGGTTGGATATTTCAAGTACGAAGTACCAGGGAGCCAAGGATCCATTGGAAGTGATCCCTCGACTCGAGCGTTTTCTTATTCAGTACGTTAATTGTTTTACTAGTTGATGGTTGTTGCTAACCGAAAACTTTATTTGCTGGACATTGTGGACAATGGATGTTTAAGTGACACCTCAATGATTGCTATAATTGGGGGCCTTTTCCGCGACAGAACAGACGTATCGTATATCGACCCAACAATGCTTACCTGTGTGCTTGCAGCAGACAAGGACAGTGAAGATCATAGCCTGCACATAGACGCGCTGAAGTCGAAGCTTGAGGGCGTGTCAAAGAAATTGTTAGTTCCTGTGAACATATCCGGTTGACATTGGTGTAGTTTTATGGTTGATGTTTCAACTGGCGATGTACTTCTGTACGACCCGCTGAGCTCAAGCGATCAAGACCATGTCAGATCTGCGGCGAAGATAATTGTAAAACTCATGTCACCACCAACACGAAGATGGTTCCGCTACGGAGCATTTGTTTCACGGATGGGTGTGCAACTGAACACCTTCAAATGTGGTGTGTATGTGATCGCAGCTTTTGCGGGGGCAAGAGAGTTAGACATCGTTTGCAATAACAGCCTTTATTATTTACGCTACAGATAGCTTAGCATGTGCGTTTAAAGCAATCAATATACACTACCGTTTGGGTCAGCACTCTGCACTGTTGGCTATGTAAACATGCAGTTGCAGTTCCTTCCGTTGAGTCCGCTTCTCTGCTCGTTCCATTCGTGGCAATGGTCGTGATCACAGTACCAAATGTCGGCGCTCAACGAGCATTTGCCTGCTCGCTGTCCACGCGAGCACGCAGCACTGGACACCTCCTGTATGAATTGCCATAGATAAGAAAATGACATGGCACAAGTCAGTCAATTTTCGTAGGATGCATCTGCCACTTCACACCCTTTAGTTAAACAATCAACAAAGCACAGTATCGGCGCTCAGCGAGCGTTTGCCTGCTAGCTGTCCGTGCAAGCACACCTCGATCACTTAACTGCTTTCTATGGTGTCGAATACGCAATGGCCCCTCCGATAATTAAACTAACGCCGTTTTTTACATGGATAAGCACTGGATAGTATTTCTGCTATCACGTTGGAGACGCAATTCTCATACACTGCCCAGTAACAACACAGGGGTTCCTAAGATGAAGTATTTGTTTGATGAACGCTAGCCAGTGTCTTCGTGGTTTCGTATATTTTTGTTGTCTTCGTACTAAAAATGTAGAGGCCCACTCACTGATGTAAAACTACGTACGCCAAACAAGGAGGCGTATTCCTAACACGAGTACGAGGCCACAGCCAGCGCTCGGGGGTTGTCAGGTTGTACTCTTACTGGGTTGTGTTGCCAATCGCTGTGTTTTTTTGTTTCACCCATTTCCTTCAAGCACATTCAGTGGGTGGGTTTTGATGTTACCCGTTGCCGCTACGGTCGGCATTCATCTGGGTGTTTTCATTATTAGCCGGTTATTAGATATTAAGGAAAAGAAACTTGATCTGACTAACCACAGTTGTCATTTGGCTTCACCTTCATCTAATTAAAGAGTGGACACTCACCGATTTCGACTAAAAATATGACATGGATCTTATATAACAGGTCTACCAATTTCTAAGATATTTGAAAATTAGCGTTCTACCACACACAAGATTTTTCAAAAGTAAATACATAAAAGTAAGAGGTTTTATTTAAGGATCGAGTCCCCTTTAGGGAGAAACTCTGGATTAAATCAAGAGAATACCAGTATACCGGTAGACACACCTGCAATAACATCTTGCAAATCTTTGAAGTGCTTTTTCAACTGAACAACACGTGTTCATAGCAACCCCATTTGATTCAGTTCAGGTCTAATGGGCATGGTTTAGATGCGCAGTTGGTTATTTTAGATGTAAGTTAGGAACGCCAGAATTCAGGTGCTAAAAATGAACGCATTTAAAATCCATTTAAAATTAGCTCGTTTTAAAATAGAAAGGTGAACCCTTCTGGGAATAAATTCCACGGTACTGCGTAAACGTAACATGGGTTAAAATTCGTACAACATTAGGAAATGTTGCATGAAATAAAACGTTTGTGGACCACACTTTTATGGCCAGACACAAACTTCATGAAATTAAACGCTGAGACCGGCCACTGCAGCTGCGAGTCAAAGGCATGTGTTTCAACGTGTAGACTCCACGGACAGTCAACGAGTGGCAAAGCAGGAGATTTTTGCCAGCATGTCTCCGCACCGCGAGCGCCTTACGCGCTTCTACCGCAAGTACAATACCGACAAGTTACACCAGATCGACAGTGTGCTAGCGCAGCGCTTTACAATACCGACAAGCTGCACCAGTTCGACAGTGTGCTGGAGCGCAGCGCCTCAAAGGGCGCGAGGCGCAGCTCTTCTCGGCACTCGTGACGAAATACGGCCCCGAACCGGCAGAGAACGAGAAGTACGACAGCGCTGACGATGAACAAGAAGAGGACGAAGAGTCGAACTTCAACCACCAGCGTCTACTAGCCTTCTAATAATAATGTTGAGGTATATTGCGTTACTGGCGGTGTGCCAAACTGCTAATAACCCTTGCCTTCGTAAAGTATGAAGGTCAGGTAAGATACTTAACTAACATGCACGATTCAGTTGTCCCTTGCACTGCCCTGCTGGCGGCATTTATACGCTGGGTGACCAGATAAGTTGTCCTTCAGTGTCTGCCCATTGAGTGAAATCGTTGATAAACTGTCTAAGGACTCCAGGGTAGCGGCGCTCGACATCTTCATCGACTGTAGGTTCGTCTTGCTTGATACGTGTGGTGCCCATTGCTAGGTTCGACATACAGTCTGCCATCCTACTGTGTCGCCGAAAGTGATGTGACCATGAAATTATTCTGGCCCCATCAGCCAGCACGCGCGCTCAGTAATACCAATGTTGGAGGTGGTTGGCTTTTGGCCTTTTCCATTCTTTCATCATCCGTAAAACAAGTTGACTGTCGCCAACTATATGAACCATCGGAAGCCTTCGCTGCACAATGAAACGCAGGAGGCTGTGCAGACCTCGGAGTTTTGCTACGTTGTTGGTGCATCCACGACCTTCCAGAGAGAGTCTGGTAACCCACATAATACGCAGTGTGTTAGAAGCGCCAACTTCAATCAGTACGCTCCCGCATGCTCCAGGGCCCGGATTTCCTCGCGAACCTCCGTCGAAGAACCCTACTAGAAGTCAGTCGCGCGAAGATTTTATTGTTTTTTTGCCGGTGTGTTCTCAAGTTGTCGTAGAATCTTCTTGGTTCTCATGGCTGCCGCCCATTCTTCATCTTCTTTTCGGCTAAGAGTAAATAAGACAGCGACCTGATCAAGTCCAGATTGCAACCTTCGCTCGTAGCGAGATACGTTCTCTTAAACTGAGGTCTGAATTCGGTCTGTACTGTATATTGTGCGTATTCGAGCTTACCATATCGTGCTTACAGTGTGCGCCACTCCATCCCCCAGTACTTGTTCGCCACTTCTGTGATAGCATCAGTGGAGAGGTCCGCTCTTTTGTTTGGGTTGTCTGCTAACCACTACGACCAAAAAGCAAGGCACTTAGAGGGTGGATAGTTCAATCGCGCGAAGAAAATCTCATCCACTCCATGATCTAAGTACTCGTGTTGCAGCTGCCTGAACGCCACCATCAATCCGGTCCATATTCGTTGGGCAAAATGGCAGTCCCAGAACACGTGAGCTAGTGTGATGGAGTGTTGACCGGTGCATTCAACGTGAGGGCACGCTGGTGCTTTTCGTTCTTGGATCCATAATGGTAGAGCGAGCATCTTGAGTCAATATAACACTACGTGGTTATGCCCGTGATGCAGGATAGTTTATCCAGGATACATTGCTCGACGCCTTGCTGATTTGATCATCATCCATGCGTCACGATGATGCTGAGTGATCCACCTTCTTCTTTTCATTGTCTTCGTGTCTGGTTACTACTTCGCGTTTATATTTCGCTCGTGTCTATTTCCACCGTCGGTTCCCCGCCCAGACTGCAGCTAGTCGGGTAGTCCACACGTGGGGCATTGCCCATAGGGTGGAAACCGGCACCTAAAAACCTCGCTATTTTCTTGTCCAAGAGGGTGGGGTTGAGTGCTCCAACACGTGAGGGTCACGAGAACCCATTGTGTGTGAAATAACTTTCCCAGGCTTCTGTGATGATGGCATGGATCCATCTTCAGTCAGCTTATCCAACTCGCTGTTGACATCGGTGGCGCAAACGCTGCGTAACTATAGTTACGCAGATCTCGACTCATCACGGATTCAGGACTCACCAGGACAAATGTGTTGAGTCCTGTTTACGGCAAGTGAACGAGCAAGCGGAACGACCCCTGGACTGCCACGATGGCAGGAGGGTGCGCTGCGGACCGGCATCCGCGGACTAGAGTAGATAGCTCACTTTTCAGCTTACCTGATCAACAATACACGTTGAGGAGTTCCAGCTCCTGAATGTGTTTCTAACACGCCACAGCATCGCTAAAATCGTAAAGTCGTGATGAGGGTCGTCTAGCTTGTGCGAAAAGTAATGTCGGGTGGACCACTGCTTCCTGAGGTGTAGATCGGGAAACGACACTCGGAGTCCTAAAGCAAAGTCGCGAAATCGATGTACCAGTGCCGGCATCATCGGGGAGCCGTACTTTACGCTTTTAGACCTTACAAACCGTGGCGTACCCACTTCCAGGTTACCAAGTCTGCAACTGTAGTGGTGCTCCCCGCTAATTTCCCAAAACGCTCTCGTGGCAGGTTGTCTTAATTCTGGTTCCCAACAAGAGGGAGCCCATACACCCGAAGGTGTTTTACTCCCTCGGCTACAAACTCTCCATTGGCCTCAACTTGAAGCCGATCGATCTGACGTGCCTCTGTTAGGACAGCTCGCGGGTAACACACCAGAACACCGTTGATCCACCTTGCTGTAACGTCGTTAGCTGCTGTACATTTCGAACGTAGATTGCTTTGACGGTCGAGGGTCCCCTCCGAGGGGGAAGGAGCTAACGAGCGCGCGACCCATATCGCCCCAGTGTTCCAGATTGTGCTTCTGAGCGCCCGGGGCGCTGAGGCTTTCCAACAAGGGTCAATATGCGTGTGTCTGTCGCCATCTTTGAGTCGGAGTACGTCTCCGACGATACAAATTATACGTGAACCTGATGTGTCCCATTCCCCTGCAACGTGTACACTCAGTGCATGCTGCTTTTGGAGTGGTTAGGCATCGCAAGTCCACCCCTCTTTTTCGGTAATTCGAGGTCTTCTACGCTAATCCATCTTTTGATGTTCGTCGTCGGTAAAACGAAAGAGCTGTTCCAGATGAAGTTCTGAATACGTTTCTCAGCTTCGCGTGCAATGCGAGGTGTTGGCCACGTATGCTGGGCCACGTACAGTAGTTTTGGTTTAAATAATTGCGTTCGCAATGTCAATTTGTTGTGGGACCGAATTGGTTTTATCCATGGCAAGTGCAAATCGTACAGCCAGGGCTGCAAAAGCCCGTTTCCAGGCTTCGGAAACAGTTTCTTTCGTCCCCACCCAGTGGCCAAAATATCGGCTCTCGGATTGAGTAGCAATTGGAGAAAATTCATCATCGGGCCCTCTGTGGTTGCCTAGCGGGATGGCTATAGACTATTCAACATTAACTGGTAAACCGGAGCAATCTGAAAACCGCCTGACTTCTAAAATCACTCGTTGCTGCATTGTCTTGTTTTTGATCTAGAGTGCTGTGTCATCGGCATATCCGGCTACGTGCTATATGTAGGCCCCATCTTGTCCAACCATATCCACCCCGAATTCCTTCTTCGTGAGTTCTAATTCGTCATACAGTAAATCCACCGCCAAAATAAAAAACAGCGGTGCAAGTGGGCAACCTTGGCGGATTCCCGTGTAACAGGAATTGGAGACGAGGGGAAACCATTTGCCAGGAAAGTCGCAGATGTGTTAGAATGTGTCACTTCGACAAGTTGGATGAATTTGGGTGGGAACCACTTTGCCTTCAGTACTGCAATTAGGAAATGCCGGTCCAAAGTGTCGTAGGCTTTTGCGAAGTCGAGTAAAAGTGCTTGTGCTTGTGCTAGGTGATCGCTGGATTTACAGACGATCTTCACTGCCTCGAAAAGGTCGATTGCTGTGTGAATTCTGCGACCTGGTACAAATCGAAATTGCGTGTCATGTACTAGGCTCGTGGTGTGAGTCCTCAGTCGCTTTGTGAAAATTCTCGTGAGTAATTCGTAGTCAGAGTTCAGAAGTACAATTGGTCGGTAGTTGAGAGTATCAGCCGGGTCTACTTATTTATGCTGAAGATGTGTCCTTGTTGAAAACTCTTGGGAAATGCATCTCGCCATTTGTTGTACAGAATCGTCAGGATGGTGTGAGTTCACTAATGTGGTCTTTGTACCAGTCATTTCCATATCTGTCTGTTCCAGCATTATTTTCTATCTTGCATTTCTGAATTGCCGCCGCTACATCCGGTTCTGTGATTGTGTTATCCATATCCTCCAAGTCCGTGTTGTTCCACCTTTGTTTTAGTCGTGCGACGTAGTTATGAATCTCCGCCTGATTCTTTTTTGCTATTCCTTTTCCGGAAACCACGCGTCGGCTAAAATGTTGGCTTTATCGGTGATCGCTCTTGTTGGCGCGTCTGTTGTGCATGGATGATATTATCTCCAAATTTGGTACATATTCTACGATAGAAGAACTTTGAACTTGAATTTTCCCTCCATGTGTGTTCTCTTGTGAGTCTCTTCCGTCGAAGACTCCTGCATTTACGTTGTACTTCACTCAGTTGGCGAAGTAGTTCTTTGAGTTTCTCGAAAAGCTTCGCATATTGACTACCCTCGCACGATTGTAGCCGTTTCAGTAGTCGCCTAATCCGTTGGCGGAGCCCCCTTGCTATTTTTGGCAACAGTCACGTTGAAGCCCTCTCCGTGGCCAACTGTTCTGCAGTTTCCTCCACGTTGTCGTATAATTATGTGCGAAAACCGGCAAGTTTAGTGGAGACGAGATTCTCCGCGGCTGTTGTCATGAACTGTGGCATGGGGTAAATTGCTGATTGTCTCTTAATTCTCAGCAGTTATTTCGGGGTTGTAGCTGTACTGTCACTCCGTAGGGATCTGATTCGAGTGGGCATGTGTACTTCTCCACGCTTCTGATCCCTTGCTGTAGACCCCTTGAGAGGTACCAACGATCGATCCTACTAGACCCACATTGTTTATGAGCCAGGTTGCAGAAATATGTGTAGTATTTACTTGCAAAATCGTGAACAGAGGTCGCATATGTACAGAATGCGTGAGTCCTCCACAGACAGCACACGGGCCATATTGTCGGCGACCATCACTTCCACCTGGGCCTTGGTTGTCTCGATCGTGCGGGTATTGGTTATCCCGACCCTCGGTCGGCGATTCTCAGCCCAAGCGAACGTTCCCTCGGCGACGTGACGACGCTCTGAATCGTTCGCAGCAGCCACATGACCGTGGTCTTCATCCGGCGCATATTCGTCGTCCGAGTACCTGTCCGAGCCTCGGTCACCCCTGCTAGGGTAGTACTCCGGATTATAACCCTCTGTATCATCATAATCCCCGCTCGATGCCTCCGCCGGTTCTCCTCGCGGGTCGACCGAGCCGTCCACCTTCAACGCAGCAAACATGTCTATCAGTGCTTCAGTTAGAGTAAGCCTCGGTCGGTATTGGCGATCGTCTCGACATTGGCTGTCATCACGATACCGATCTTCTCGACGACGGCCATCATCTCGGTCACGCTGGTAAGGGTTCCGCGAATCTTGGGAGCGTCCATCGTCACGACGACGACTATCATCCTGGCCCTTGGGACGTCGCACCGAGGGCTCGCGTCCCTTTCCCTCTCGTGACGTCGGAGGATGTCATTTATCATATCTTCCAGGTCGTGAATATTCTTGACCCGCATGTGGCACAGACGTTCTTCCAAGGCTCGGTCTTCGCACGTCTCAAGAAAGTGGTCAACATGATCCTTGGCCTCACGACCTCCGTGCTCAAATTGTACCCCGGCATTCCTGGCGTAGCCATTTAGCCGGTTCAGATAGTCGCAAACATGATCCTTCTCTTCCCGCCTCGCCGAGTAGTACCGTGCTTTCGCCGATTGATTAAATCGGGAACAGTAGTACTTGATGAACGCATCGCTCAACAATTTCCACGTTCGTCTCGTCTTCCGTGGGAGTTGACGGTACCAATGCAGGGCACCATCTTGGAGGCTCAGCTCGAATGCCATGCACCATTCATTTGGCGGCGTATGCGTTCCCTTCATCTCATAGATGAAGGCTCGGAGCCATTGCATCGACTTCTCAATCTTGTCTCGGAGGCCGAGATAGGGCTTGATGTTACCCAACGGTAAGTGCGTGGCGATTTCAAGCCTCGGTTTGGAACTCTCGTTTTCCATCGAGCTGAGTTCACGGATTTGGCGTGCCCATTCTCCAGTCACACCACCCCCTTGGTCTTCTCCGTCGTCCGAGTCATCGTCAGAAGAGTCGTCGTTCGTATCAAAGCGTCGGTCCATCATCCGACCTACACTCCGGCCCGCCGTCTGAGTGTGCCGCGTACCTTCGGAGCCCTTTGCCAATCGCTCGATACGGTCCGCTGACCGGGGCGTTACCATGTGTGAATCTTGAAAGTACGCCAAAGCGGTCCTTCTCGTTGAGAACACACCCGTCCCGACCGACTTCTCTGGCTGTCCCCCAGGAGTTGTCGGTAGCGGGACTCTCGATGAATCCAACCCCTCGGTCGCGCGTGGGAGGCTCGACCGACGGTTGGAGCCCGGCTCAGGCACACCGAAAACCGTCCGAAGCTTCTGTTTCCACTTGCGCAGCGAGAGCGCGGCATCTTCGATCGACCAACCTTGAAGATCGGCCTCGGTGGGGAGTGCTTGATGTTCACAGCCCATAGCGCGGAACAGTTGTACCGTGTCATCGGCCACCTGTTGGATGCTCCACGATTCCACTGGGACAGCTAATTGTGCCCTGAGTTCCATCCACACGGCTTGTCGAATTGACTTTGGCGCAAAGGCCCGCATCCACTTGCTCTTCGTCATCATCACCTGCATGCATCTTTCCAGAACCTTGTTGGCAGTCGGAGTGTCTCCATTAACTGGAGGCCGACTACCGGTCGACCGAGAACTCGCGTCCACGGTCATCGTCAGCAATCGGAGATCGCCGAGTCCATCTTCGTTGTCCTCATGAGCTGGATCAGGACCAGCCACTTCGTCAAACTCCTCGGTGAGGTTTCGGGCGAGCGACCTCACCCCTCCGCTACGTTCTGCCGAGACGGTAGCGGCTTCCGAAACCTCGGACATCGCTGTTGCTTCTTCCAGGTATTCGTCATCATCATCTTCTTTGGCTTCAGAGTAGTCCATCCACACGTCGACGCTGTCCGAACGCTCGTTGATCGACTCCAAGGTACTTGGGGTCGCGAGCGTTGGACCGGACCTCACCGGACCTTCGGTGCGCTCTCCGCTCGACTTCATCGGCGTTTCTGGTACCGCTGTCTTCGCTCCTCTCGGCATCTTCTCTCGAATGCTCGTTAGGGTAAGAACCTATATACAACAAAGACACACGGAAAGTCACTCCCAATCCCGGGTCGCGGCACCAGTTGTCGTGTAGGAACACGCAGAAATTCTCACTACCAAATGGTATGAGTCCCACCAACAACACTCGCTTCCCTTGTCAGGTCAACGAGCGTTGGATCAAACCTGAAGACCAGGAACGATCCCTTACGCCGGGTTGGATATGAACCCTCTGTACACCTAGGTTGTATTAGGCCAACCTAATAACCTGCACCACTAGTCACGAGCGAGGGCTAGCATGCAATATTGCGCTTTCGCGCGAACCCCGCAGTCCCTCAAAGGAAGGGTACCGGCTGTCAAGCCTAATACGGGTTTGCCGAGGTAAAACCTCGGCGGGTAGTAAAATATGTATGGAACACTCGGTCCCACTACAATATATGGTAAACGACGCTTCTCGTCGCTCCCAACACTCGGCCACTCTAACCTCTTGGACTGACCAGCAACAAACCATCGGTTCAATATACCTTAGGCTCGCTGACCAGCATCCCACAAGCCGAGCGTATCCAGACCCTAAGATAAGCTAGCTAGACTTACCGAAGACGGAATTGACCCTTGGTGACTTGGGGGAAGACTGCTGATTTATTTCTGTTGATCTATGGCTCTGAGAGCCTCAGTAGTCAATCCTATAGCTAGTCTTATATCTAAATACAAATATCCAGTGTGAACCGATCCCAGTATGTGATCCTGTACCCGGCTCTATAATATCGAGGGTACGAAACTGAAATGGGTACAAACGAGGGTTCCTACCCTCGGCCGGGAATTTATTATACCCGACCGAGGCCTCGGTCACTAAACTATCGTGGTCACTGTGGCGCGGGAAATGTAATCTGCCAATCAGGGCACGCCGATCACTTTCCTTCAGCAAGGGCAACCTTGCCGACTGGCGACCGAGCGCCCCAAAACCCAACACCACATAACCTTTCAACCATGAAGCGGGACAGAGTAGGCAGGTCTTCGTTTTCACAATTCTCCTCGACGTCTTGATCGTCCTCATCGTCCAAGTCAGAGGACGTGGAATGATCAGCCTCGTGTGGTGAGTATAATCGAGGCCTTTTAACCTTCGGCCTGGTGCGACACACTTCTTGCGGTGCCTTTCTTTTCAATTACATGTTCCATTTGTATTTGTCTGTAGAATCTATAATCTATCAGCAACTGCAATGTTAATTCAACGTCGCGCGACAGTACAATGACATTAACATATAAGCACATTCACGATGGCCTTGATCACCAACAGCAACAGCGGCAGCCCCTTCAACAGCAGCTGCAGCCGCAGCAGCAGCGTCCGTGCTGGCGCCTCTCCCAGCGCGTTCGGTTGTGCCGTCTGGTTCCAGCTCCTTGGACGGCTCTGCACCTATCACAAGCAACAACGTTAAGTTAACGTCGAGCAACATTAGCGTAGTTAACGTGGACGTGCACGCACCGCTTTCTCTTGTGCCTGCGTCTATCGGTGCAGAGGTAGCACCACACGCGCCACCGCATTCGTTGCCCCCAGCCTTCACGCACCGATCTTCTTCGTCGCTGACGTCCATGCAGCCGCCGTCGTCAGGGCAACACCACGCTGTATTTTTTCCCGACGTTCGAGAACATCGAAATGAGGGCTCTTAAGAAAGCGTACTTAACGAACAAATACGGAATCAATACCGGTAGCCAGATTCAACCAGAAAAATCACGCTGGCTTCTGTTGTAAAGTTCATCAATTACTGGACGACGTTAAAGAGGCTGTTGCAACGTTATCGACATAAAAGCTGCGACCATAAACGTTGCAGGACCCACTTCGGCATGACCCTTTTGATGATAAATACGACCATTCTAAATCTATCGTCACGAGAACCTGATGTAAGTACTGTGGCCAGATTATGTTTCGGTCGTGGCACAGATCACAATATTTGACCACACACAAAAACAGTACTGGTCGGACTTGCCATTCGAAAGTGACTTTGAGTTTTCCCTTGGTGACCACGGGCTCGGGTTATTCTTGATTTAACTGTAAGGTCGGATACAAATCAAGACACAACGCAGCCTTGAAACTTGTGCGAAATCCGCCTGATTATGGCGAAGTATATTATGACGTGCCGTCTCATGATTTATTGAATTCTGTGGAAATGTGGTTTGGAGGCTGGTAGATAGATTTACAATATTCATTTTTGGCTCCTTTTGACTCTCTGTAGAAACAGGAAGAGTGGGACCTAGCAAATCCCTGCGAGGAAAACGGGACGTAAGGTGAACTACACAGACAAAAGAGCGAAATTCACAGATCGAACAAGGTGAAATCCACAGAGGATAGGGAAGCACCGTATCTACTGCATTACATCATTCGAATAGGGCAAATGACGCGGCACTCGCCCGCCTCGCGTTTGCCCTCATACTTGCCTCAGTTACACTTCATTCCTAAACAAGCAGCAGCCACGGCATGAACTCGGTCAACCGCTCTCCGTGGAGCACCAAAGCGCCTTCAACAACGACACCGGAACCAAGAGCCGGCCCACAAGGACCTGCCCGCATCAGATCGACACGTTTCTTGCCACCGGAGGTGGCAAGAAACCCTCAGCCAGCAGGAATCCCCGGAGGCGGCGGAGCTGCTCCACCAAGACGAGGAAGGACTGGTGGCTCGCCAAGAGCTTCTGCGAGATCCACCCCGGCGCCGCAGACCCCCCATTCTTCCCACTCCACACAATCTGCAGCTGCCCGACCCAGAAGCTCGACGCCGGACGAAGAGGCGTCGCTTTGATACAGCTGTATGGGCGGCCTAAATTGATGATTAGCGCATTCTTTTGGTATTTGGAGGATATTCTCGGCCTCAAATTGCCATGTTCTGGTAAACTGGCTACGTCATCGGAAAGAGTTTTTGATGCGGAATGGTGATAAGCAAGATGTGAAGGAAATGAACCCCCTCGAATTCAAACCTATATTGAAGAAAGTGTACTCGCGAACGATGGATCCGTATCGCTTGCAGTTAGACTGGGAACTGCTCTGCAGTGGATCGATGACACCATTAAATTGAACGTTGATGTAACAAACTTGGATTGGGAAGTGCGGTAGAATGGCAGGCACGCTCTACAGCCACTGCCTGGCGGGGGTGACCAAGAACCTCCCGCCTTCACTGCTACGTATGCATTAAAGGGCTAGCGCAGACGCCTAACGCGACTGTAGCTGTAGTCTTCAAGACCTTTAGATGCCTCAAGTGCTTGGAAACCGTGGAATCACGTACAGCATTTGCCGAACACAAGCGTTGGTGTAAAGAAGGAGTTACGTATGCAGGGACTGTGGCCGCGTTTTCGACTTTCAAATGGTCTCACGAAGCACAGTAGTCGGCACCATAACCAGCAAACAGAACACGAAGACGGTGCGCACGAATACGAACAAGGGGGATTCAAGAGGACACGCACGAAGTAGCCCAGGACGAGAGCGAAGAGGGAGAGCTAGAACGACGATGGCGAGAGCGAAGAGGGGAACGAGAACGACAGTGACGAAAGTAACGTAAACACGGATCCAGTGAGGAACTCGTAAAAAGTAGACATCAAGTATAAACACATAGACGAGTCGCATTGGTAAAAAGTCGTTGGCATACTTTTCGCTAATGATTCGTTGTTTATTGGTACCGAATGTTGCACTGGATACGTGTGTAGTACTGGATCCGTGTTTTACGGTTAGTCAGCTAGAGAGTGACTATGAAGAGAGTGAGGAGATGGATGTCGATTCTGACATTTAAGTCAACGGAGTGGTGTATTCTGTTGACCAAGAATATGCATGCCAGTTTAGAGCGGTGTGATTGAGAAAGTTAAGTGGCAATTTCAAAGTTGGTGACATTGACAATTTCAAAGTTGGTGATAGTGACAATTTCACAGGTGGACTTAGTCAAACACGACGGGACCGTGGGTGTTAGTATAAATAGTGATTTACGTATCAGGACGCATGATGTACTGTATTTCTAGTGCTCGTGGGACCAGCAGCGGCCTCCTAAGCAGTGGATCTGTCAGCGGTAGGTTTATCGTCCTGTGACTTTCTGGTGGGCGTTTTTGCTTGTTTTGCTGCTTCCGCGCAGCGCCTTTGACAGTGTTGACGTCTTGTCAGTTTCTGTGACCTGCACAGGTGCTGTTAAAGTCTGACTTTTTCGTTTAGGGCTTCTTCGGTGCGGCGCCTTTAGGCTTCTTTCGAATCTGCCTGTTGAACAGTATCTCCGTTCTGTCCTCAACTCCGGGACGCTCCAAGCGCTTTACCTTTCTTCCAACAATAGCATGGCAGCATGTCTTGAACTTTGCGGAGAACTTACATCCGCATACGCACTTGTCGATGGCAACTACCCATCCATCCTCATACCCGATACCATAACGTCCAAGTGACCCAACTGTTGTAAAGCTTGGCGGCTTGAGCACGCTGTTCTCTAACAATAAGAGCTGGATCGACCCTGATCTCATCATCTACTGGATCTGTAATCGTACCGAAAGGGCTATCAATCTATAGGTGCAGTTCTTCCATGTATTCGGTGTCAGAACTATTTTCCTTTGGCAGCTGCTTGAATCGACAAAGCAGTGGATTGTCGGATGCATAAGCAACTACGCACCCCGTAGTTATCATTGACGCCACCGCCTTAGCTGCTACTGTTGTGGGAGGGTGAACTGTGTTCTCTGCCGAATCGTGAAGTCTTGCACGACCGTCATTGTAACCGTTAGCATGAAATATCGTCGTCGTCCGGTGTACTTCCTTAAAACTGCATTAAATGTCTCGCACGGGTTGTTGGTGGTTGCATATCCCTGAGGTGTATGAAACACTTGCCAACGCCAATATCGACTGTCGAGCCATTGCTCCGAAAAATAATTGGTAAACGCAGCTAACTGGGGAATGTCTCTCCACTCAGACAACACTGAGTCCTTTGTCGTGTAGTACGTGTTCATGTTTTCAGCATAGTGAATGCGTACGATACCGTCCGTCACAGCCTTGCGGTGATCCCGGGACATGTGTCGGGTTTGCTTGCGAACATTATAAAAAACATATGGTACGTCGCCCCTTCAAATTCTGAAATCTGCTGAAGACTATTGACTTGCGCATCTTCATCATCTCCCATAACTGCGTTGATATGAAGGATTGCGGTAGGCCTACATGCAATTCGTCAGATGTTCGTTACATGGAGAAGCGTTTCTCGTAATGAATCTGTATGCACCTGCGGATCCAAAGTCTCGAAAACAGTTTTTCCAACTCCTTCTGGAGGTTCCTATCCCTGATGTGTAAAATTGATCGCAGATGGTGACTTTAACTGTGTGCCCGATCAGACCCTGGATAGACGTACGAACTCATTATATGGTGATGCCGGAAGAACACAATTGCAAAAATGGATTGTAAGTACTCATCTGGTAGATGCTGTCGAACGGTTTCAGCCAACACGATGCGGGAAAGTGCGAAGCATTCAACGAACTTGCGTCCCTTCTGAAAGCAAAGGTTGAGAAGAAGGACCTCTCACCGGAACTGCAAGAATTGGTCTATGGGAGTCATTTAAACTAGGCAGCCCACCAACTGAAACTGGGTTGGTCCCAATCGGGCTGCCTTTTTAGTTAGCCGAGCCTGCGCTGACGCCGACTATTTGTTTGCGTTCACTGGTTCGTGCAAACGGCCTGATGACTTGAATATGGATTATGTGAAATCGACGGAAAATGGAGAAGAGAGAGGCGCAAGCCTCAGTGGGAGTGAAGAGAATGTGAAATGTGAAGAAGAAGTTACTGGTACGGTTACCGAGGTTTCAATCGCGAGTATGGCTGTGACTGAGCACGAGCCCCGAAGTCTCGGCCAGGCAATTTAGTTGTTGTCTGGCGAAAGGATGGGGTGGTGGTCGGCCCAACGCTACGACAAGAGGAAGCGATTGCGTGTCATGGTAAACGGGGCAGTGGATGACGCGAGAACGAGGATTCTACTCGACACTGGAGCGAATGTGAGCGTGATATCGGCTTCTTATGCAAAGAAACTATGCGTACAAGAGGTTTCAGACCACAGTCGTAGTCTGGAGGTTAGAGGAATTAATCCAGGAGTGATGGAGACACGCCGCCGAGCACTCGTGAAGATGGGAGCGAGTATATGAATTCGAGTTGTGGATTATGGAACATAGTGCTGGGGTCAATGTGGTCCTCGGCACAGACTTCATAATCCCAGCTGGAGTGCGGCTAGATTTGTTCCATGGTACGGCCCGGTTACCGGATGAAGTTATGATACCCTGGTGAAGTCCCAGAACGCGGATGACGCTCCGGTATACGGCCTACAAGTGGTCGATGGCCCGACCGAGGATTTGTCAGTCGCCGGACGGGAGTGGTACGAGTTCAAGCTACCTCGGCGGCGTTCATCTCTGAACACCCACGAGGTGTGGATTCGCCGGATCGGGAATCTCGTGCCGACAGTGACGAGGTTTCAGCGAGGACAACCAACGATTATCCGGCTGACTAATGTGTCACCGAGGGTTGATCACTGTTCCAACCACTAATCGGTGGTGTTATGGGTACCACGTGGCGATCTCCCGCAAGGGCGTGGCTATACCCGGCTACGATCGGCGAAGTACGACGAATGGCAAGTGCTGGCCTACACTGAGTGCCGGGATGAGACGTTGCTGAAGCGTGAAGGCAAGCTGTACGAACGGCGGTTAGCCAGTCAACCACCGGCAGTCGAGCGGCGAGAATATCCGACACCCCGGGAGATTCTTTCTCGACCGGCGACACACCAAGATGGGCGTCGGGTGGCCCGTCCACCGAGTGTTGATGAGTGCCGCGGCCAAATGAACGAGTGCGACCAACCGACAGTAACCGTTACTTTGGCAACCTCGAACATAGTGGCTATGGACATGGAAGCCGAGGAATGCGAGGGTTGAACCACGTCCGAATCCTCGGACGGGGTGACGGCGATGTAATTACTGGCGAGGCACCAGAAACCGAGGTCACCGAAGACTCGGAGGCACGTATGGAGTCGGTGTTCGTAGCGCTTATGACGCGTGTTCCCTCTAACACCGCTGTCGACATTGATGATTCCCAGATGGTGTGGCCGAGCATGTGGTGAGATGGAGTTGACCGACTACGCCCATGAGTTGGAATTCATGCCTGACCTGACCGACGCTTCGGAGACGGTTTTGGATTATACAGGACCCAACGTGGCGAACCCGAAGGCCACGTCCGAGCAGCAACGAGCATTGGTCAGCGTGTTAAAGCAGCATGAACCCATCATGACTTCGAGCGGGAATGCTCTACCACCGCCAGCCTACGGCGTGGTATGCGACATCGACGTACAGGGCACCTTCCCATTAAACAGAGGGCTCGGAGTACTCCGCTGAAGCACCTGAAGAAGCTATACGAGTTACTGAAAGGCTTGCTGAAAGCTCGGTTGGTAGCGTTCTCAGACAGCCCGTGGGTATCTCCTATTATGATCGTGTTGAAGAAGAACGGCGTTGATATTCGCTTGTGCATCGATTACAAGATGGTGAACGCAATCACCGCGATTATGGAGTATGTCATGCCACTGGTCGATGATTTGTTGACTGACCTGGAAGCCTACCTGTGGTTCTGCTCTTTGGATGCAGCTAGCGGATTCTAGGCAATAATGATGACGATGAGAGCTCGGAAAATCTCGGCCTTCGATTGTGCACTCGGCCACTTTGAGTGGCTGTGTATGCCGTTTGGTTTGAAGAACGCACCAATGATTTATCAACGAATGATTGATAACGCTCAATGGTGGTTCGTTCAGCGCAAGGGCGATTGGACCCAGTTCTCTGAGTTGATGCGATCGGCTGAAACGGTCGCTGAAGCCGCTAGAACAGGAGTGACCGACGGTTCTGCACGGCCGTCCGAGGTTTCGACGGCTTTTCCGACCAAGTTCGAAGTCGATCGCGAGTCCTCGGTGACGCTCGACGCTGTGACCCAATTGGTGAACAGTCCTGTCGCGGATATGTACTCCACGGGAGAGGCAGATAAGTCCTCGTTGGTGCCAGTGTTCGATCGGCGGTCGTTCGTTGACGATATTTGTTTCGGCTCCGAAACTTTTGACTCTTGTCTCGCCACCCTGGACCGCCTGCTTCAACGGTTCAGTGAGTGTCGAATTAGTGAGTTTCACGAAGAGCATTTTTGTACAAGGTCGAGTAGACTTCCTGTCGCATGAGGTGTCGGCCGACGGTATTCAGGCCGATACAAAGAAGTTGAAGATAGTGACGGAGCTGCCGTTCCCGTTCTCGAAAAAGGAATGCAGTAATTCCTCGGTGCGTTGAATTATTACAGCAGATTCATCCAAGACTTTGCAGTCTACGAGGCCGCCCTGTATCAACTCAATGATGAGGATTTTCCACCGGCAGGGAACTCATCCGCGGCTCACCGAAGCTTCGCGGTGCTACAACAGAAGGTTGCAGACGCGCCGATACTACGGCACTTCGACCGAGCCAAAGAGGTGCACGTAACGTTATTTGCTAACGAGTGGGCTCTGAGTTCCACTCTGATGCAGTATCATGACGACAAGTTACACCCTGTGCGGTTCTGCGGTCGTGTACTGAAGGACGCAGAGATGAATTACCACCCGGCCGAGAAGGAGGTGTTGGCCTTGTTGTTACTGTTGAAAGTGTGTTACACCCAGCTGGTTGGACGGACTATCCATGTCTACACTCGGTTCTCGACACTGGAGTGGGTGCATAAGTCGAAATCATTGTTCGGTCGTACGACCCATTTCGCGGTCATGTTGTCCCCGTGTCACCTGAAGGTCTACCGAGTCAAGGAACGCGATTGTGCTTTTGCCCAACGGGCTTACCAGCTTTGTTGAACTCGAAGCATCGTTCGCCCCAGTGACACCACCGTCTCGAGGATCGCCGACTGCTCGGATGGATCCACACTTGCTTTAAGCAAGCCTACCGAGGACTTACAATGGCGCGGTGGTGTCTTTTGATGGCTCAGCCAAGACGGAGAAGAATGGCGGGTATGGTAGTTGCTCATGGATATTATGGAAATTACCAGAATGGACGGTAGTGACGGCTGCGAGTGCTTATCTCGAGACCTCCACAGTAAACCTCGCTGAGTACGCCGGCATGAACAATGGTGTCTTGACCGCGCTGGAGCACGGCACCGAGGATTTAATTTTAATTGTGGTGGGAGACTCGAGACTCGCAATCCAGCAGTCCCTAGGGGTGATGGCCTGCCGGAAGGAAACTCTGATGGCCCACCTCAACCACCACCGAGAACTCACAGCCAAGCTTCGGTTGGTGAAATATCTCCATGTGATCCGAGAGTTCAATGCAGCCGCAGACTCGTTAGCTACTGAGGCTCTCAACAGCAAACAGTCCAGCGTGGTTTCAGCCGAAACCAGGCAAACAGAGTTAATCGAGCTCAACTGAATCGACGGTCATCTACGGACCTTCGCAGGAGGCCGACACGCCAACACTCGGCGAAGCGGCCACCGACGAGTGAGCGTCGATCAACCTAGCCCGGACCCGTGTGGCCCACCAAGCACCCCGTAACCAATCTTTTTCGATTTTGTGAGGAGGTGCCGGATTACATAACCGTCACGACCCGTCGACAAGCGAGAGGACAGAAGAAGCATGTCCGGTTTGCGAACGAGCCCTCGGTGATGGGCCAGGATGACGCAACACGACAAGGCGAAGCAGATGAAGTAGCCTCAGAGACTCAGAGCGAAGCAGAAATCGAGCTACCAACGACCGAGGCCAAGCGTCAGAGCACCAAATGCAGACGATGTCGACCCGGTAACCATTCAAAAAGAGCGAAGACGAAGGATCTCCGCTGCCCCTGACGAGGAGCTGAGCTGGGCAAACCTCAAGGCCGTTCTCCGAGACGAGGAAGCTAGCCGGAGTAACAGTGCAGCGAGAGATGCATGGAAATGGCGGACAAGTTTGCGCTAAGCGAGGACGGTGTGCTGTATATTATCGGAGCGAGCCGTCGGTGGACTAACGAAAACCAAGAGGAGACCAAGATGCGACTGGTGGTACCCACAACGATGATTCAGGAAGTATTACAGAGCTGCCATGACTCGTTGGAAGGTGGTCACCAATGTATTGGTCGAACGTACCACCGAGCGAAAATGGATTATTATTGGATCGGACTGTAGGCAGACGTTGAGCGACATGTGCGGCCCTGCCCAGACTGCGGCTCGAGCAAAAGTCGACCACAGCTCAGAGGGTACTCTCCTGAGAATGTACTAGTCGAGAGACCATTCCAGCTGGTGTCGATGGATTTCGTCATACCATTGCCGAAATCTCGGTGAGGGAATACCGCGTTGCTACTGTTTCAATGCTCGTTTACCGGATTCGTTATGGGGAAGGCCATGTCAGATACTACCGTATTAAAAGTTGCTCAGACATTTGAAGAGTGCGTCTACCGAAGGTTCGGAGCACCAACGATGATTCGTCATGACCGAGACCCTCGGTTCATGAGTGAGGTTTTCCAAGCATTTGCTGAGATGATGCAATCTCGGTCGAGGGCCACGTTGAGTTATCGTCCGCAGGCAAACGGGCAGCAAGGACGATCAGTCAAGACCGTGATGCAGTCAGTGCGAGTGTATGCAGAAGACCCGTTGCAACAAGATTGGGACGAGATCGCCGAACGACTTGTCTTCACTTTCAACAACTCTCAGGACGGCACTCGAAAGGATACTCTGTTCTACCTTGTTCATGGGTGGGATGTTCGGTCTACGCTGCGAGCCATGTCGTCGTCGCTAAAACGAGGATCCCGAGGGCAAACCGATGCGCTAGCAAGGCGCCGAGAAGTGAACCGACAACAAGAAGAAATCGCATGGAAAATGGCGATGGAGTACCAGAAGGCTCGGAGAGCCCGCGAACACAACGAGTCGCTTAACCGACGTGAAGCAGCAGCAGTACCGAGGATTCCAGCGAATGATAGCGAGAACATAGGAGCACCGAATCGCGACGGGTCAGAGGTACCATTGGATGCCGAAAGCAGGGGACAATGACGGAAACCGACGGGAACGAAACCTCGGACACCGGGCAGGAAGAGACTGGGGCATCTTCCGAAGTCACTGAAGAAGCACCGAGGTCTCTATTCAAGCCTGGGAGCAGGGTGTGGCTCTACATGGAGCGCGTGAAACCAGGATTGACCAAGAAGCTAGCCCACCGATGGCACGGGTCATTCCGGATCAAGAAGAAGGTTGAAGAGTTCGCATATGAACAAGAGCTGCCGGATCGGAGTGGTTATCGTTTCTACCCAGTGGTGCATGTCTCGCGGCTCAAGGCGGTGAACGAATATGGCGACCGACCGAGGAGTCGGCTGGCAGCTGAGGTGACCGAGGATGCGAGGATTGATTTTGACGAGGAGCACTTACCGGAAGATAGCTGGGAGTCTGATAGAGTGGCAGGCGAATATGAAGTAGAGGCAATTCTGGACGACGAATCACCGCTAACAACGAGCACCAATCGCGCGGTCAGAGAGTTCAACTTGAAGTGGGTCGGCCACGACGAGCCTACCTGGGAACCAGCATCGAACTTGTCGTGCGGCGGGTTGCTTTACGACTATTTGCGAACTCGACGCAGCGAACGACGACTCCAAATGGTTCAGGTGGCCGACGAGGACTAGATCGCTACCGAGGATTGAACTGCCTACGGGGTTGGTACAGCCCGTAGAAGCAGACGAAGAATGAAACTGCACCAGAATGGAAGTCACTGATCACTGAACGACCAAGTCTCCTGGGAGGCTCGGTTTGTGATGGCGAAGTGACGAGATGAACTGTCTACGGGGATTATGCGGCCCGTAGCGTCAGATGAAGATGACTACCGCATTAAATTGTATATGTGTATATGATGCGAACGAACTCGAATTGGATTTGGATTAAGTGGAACGGTAATGAACTTGGAGCTCGGACAACGTGAGATTAGCAAGATGAATGAACGATGAAGCACAACAGCACAAGACCGAGGTTTAGATGTCGGTGGTGGTAGCTAAATTAGCCAACACATCCAGGTTCGACGTCTGGCCAGACACAGACCCGCCGGAGGATGTTGTTGTGGCAGCAGGGGCAGCTGAGTCCTCGGCTTGGCCTTCATCCTTACCTTCATCATCCGCTGAGAAATCACCTCCGCCTCGGTCATGCCACGAGGCACGAATAGCGGCACCGGAGAATTGCACGGCGCGAATGTAGTGTTGAACAGGAGGGCGCGTCCAGCCAACAGTTCCGCCACAGTTGACGAGCATCCAGAGTCGTGAGCTCGCCGATCCAATCCTCGGACGTCGGGGCCCACTCAATCACTTCGAACGAGTATTGGAGGTAACTGGGTTCCAGCAAAAACTCGGTCGGGGCTTCACGAGGCTTGCCAGCACGCTCGACGCACCACTTCCAGCAGCGGTACACCATCTGCTGACGCAATCGATCCGCTCGGAGGTTCCGAGCCTTGTTGCACTTAGCCCATGCCGCTCGTAATGAGATGACCGAGGGTCATCACCGAGCCTCCGAGTAATGCTCCGGAGGAAAGTTTCAACGGCCGAGACTTGGACCCAGTGGCGTCGCTCCCATAGTGCCAGACCGAGATCGGCTTTCTCGGTTCGGTCGGTGGACACGCCTTGGAATTGACGCCACATCTTGACGAACCGAGCTAATCCAGTGGCACGAGGCGAAATTTTCGAGCCTGGAGGGTGCTGATCAATGGTGAAGCAGCACGGGTTCTCCGGCAACTTCGAGCGCACTTGCTGCCACGGGTGACGAGGATTGACCCAATCCGCCATAGCTTAGATGCCGGCCACCGAGCACGGGGACTCAACACCGCGAGCAATGGGTGGAGTCAGGCTGCTGTTGTGGATTTGACACCAAGCCTCTTGTGCACCCGGAGCAGTGAATCCAGGTAACAGGTACGGGCCAGCCATCAGGGCTAGGCGCTGTGACGGTGTCCCTGGCGCAGTAGGCACTGCCGGCGTGAACGTACTTGGGTCGGTGTCAGGAACCGTGGAAAGCGTAGCCGTCACCTGGGTGTGTGACCGTCGGAGACCCGACCGAGACCTCGGTGTATGCCCTTGGGCGACAGTAGCTGGAGGCGTTGAACCATCGGTGGGCCCTATAATCGAGCCTGCAGGTGTTGATGGCATTACAATCGCAGGAACCGGAGTAGACACCGCCACCGAGGTCACGGGCGTCGTAACCGAGGAGGTGGTCGGTACGCCACCCGACGACGGTAGGAACACGGAGACCGGCTGCGATACAGGAACAGCCGCCACGCTCGGAGTCGGAGTAAGGTGAGTCGAGACCGACGGATTTGGCGGAATCACGACTGAGGCCGTCTGCGACGACACTGGTCGCGTCGGGGTCACCGAGGTTTTGGGGAAGCTGGAACAATATGCGACCCCAAGGTCTGAGAAGACTCGGGCGATGACGGAGAGCCGATGATGAAGTCGTCGGACGCCTCCAGAGTCTCCAGTTCTCTCTGGGACCGCAAAGTGGCCAATACCGACGCACTGCGGGTGGGCCGACCGTCACGACGAGCCGGCGAAGTCACGGCTGAGGAAAACGATCCGTAAGCGAGGATCGCGGCCGTCCGAGGATCGGTATCCACCTCATCGCCCGACAAGTCAATGACTTCGGCCGGGGTCGAGGACACCGAGGATCCGAAGGCCGGTGGAGATCCGGGTGGAGGACTCGGTGGAGATCCGGAGGACTTGGTGGAGATCCAAGCGGAGGACTTGGTGGAGATCCGGTTGGAGGACTCGGTGGAGATCCAGGCGGAGGACTCGGTGGAGAACCTGCAGGAGGCGATGGCGCCGGCGACCCCGGCGACGAACTGACCGAGGGGCTCGGTGGCGATCCCACAGGAAGCCCAGACGCTTGGAGAGGTGATAGAGTACTGACCGAAGGTTTGGGCGCGTGTCCGCGTGCTGGGGCACCCAAACTCTTAGAGGGACAACCCAACCGCTTGCTAGCAGGAAGGGTCGACTTTGGCGGTCCCGACGGAACGTGTGGAGGATACGCATGCGGTGGCGGAGCTTGGGATGCTTGCCGGAGACGCTTGCGCCGATTCCTTCGACGCTGGGATACTGACGGAATGAGCGGAAGGTCGTCCGAATCCTCGGAGGCATCACCCGTAGCCGACGGAGAGTTTCGGCACCGGGTCCGAGGCCTTAGGCTCTTGATCACCGTCCTCCGAGCTCTCCGACGACGCACTCCGACGGCGTTTCGAAGTGATGCTCGGAGGAGAGAGTCCGAGCAACTCCCAGTCGATGTCATCTGCGGTAATACCTGAACGAGGGGGAGAAGAGCTTAGGACGACCGATGGAGCAAGGAAAGAAGGGTAGAACGTACCAGCAGAAGCAAGTACCAATGTGTCAACATCGAGCTCGTGGAGAGCAGCGTGGCGACGCAGAATGGAGTCCGCCCGCTTCAAGCTCGCGACTTGAGCTTCGAGGGCTTGGACTTGAGGAGGGACAGCACCGACCGAGACTTGGTCGGAAGCTTCGAGGGCAGCCCGATGCTTGGTCACCTGCTCGGTATAGGCCACCAAGCCAGCCTTGAAACGCTCACGGTCCTGGTGGAGGAGTCACTGCGTCGACGTCACCGAAGCCTCGGCCGTGGTCGCACGAGCAGCCCAGAGCCCCACGATGCGGTCGTGGTCGGCGATAGCAGCGTTGGCCTGACGCAGATGCGCAGCCGCCTGTTCATGCTCGTCCTAGAGGGCAATGTATGACTGACGGAGGCTATCCAGGGAGTCACGGGTACGACTCTCGTCGCTGGTAGCCTGGGTGCTGAAACGCTCGAACTGCTCGCGTTCTCGCGTCTCCGCCTGGAGACGGCCTCGGTGTCAACGAGTCGAGCCTTGAGTTCTGCCACCTCGTTACGAAGGTCGACGACGAGCTCAGCCTCACCCGGCGGAAGTTGGGCGGGAGCCACAGCGGCATCCAGAATCTCACCGAGGTCTGTGGCCTGCTCTATCCGGCTGTCGAGCGACGAATCGACTCGCCGAGGGCGCTGACGGGCAACCCCAACTACGAGTTGACCCAACTGGAAAGACGTAGATCGACCAGAGCAGAGACGGAAGGTTTGGTCGAGGCAACGGGAGGAGGAGCGATACCAGAGGTGTCGGTCTGGCACCCTACCGAGACAAGGCGAGTGTTCCGGGCACCCGGAGGTCCGGAGATCGCCGCAGGAGTACCACGGAGCAGGTACGCCAGGACGGGCGAAGCTTCTGGTGACGACGGAGGCGTTGGAAGCGGCGAACCTTCGGCCGCACCACCATCGGCCGGCAGGGGGGCCACCGGGACGTTGTGGAGGCGGTATCGAAGGCTCGGCAGGGCCAGGAAGGTCGGCAGGAGCGTCGACAGGCTCCGGCGATCGTGCCTGTGATACAGAAGGAAGATGAAACGACGAGTCAGAAGGAGCGCAGGATGTTGCGGGGCAAAGATGGAGCAGCTTACCTTGTCACTCGGAGTGATGGCACGGAAAGCGGCGGCGGTGGCGTCGCTGAGAAGACGCGACGGATGAGCCATGGTGAGAAGATGCGAAGCACCACGACGCGCACTACTTGTGGAAGCTTGCGTCGAGGCGGGGGCAGTTGTGGTGTTGGGTTTTGGGGCGCTCGGTCGCCAGTCGGCAAGGTTGCCCTTGCTGAAGGAAAGTGATCGGCGTGCCCTGATTGGCAGATTACATTTCCCGCGCCACAGTGACCACGATAGTTTAGTGACCGAGGCCTCGGTCGGGTATAATAAATTCCCGGCCGAGGGTAGGAACCCTCGTTTGTACCCATTTCAGTTTCGTACCCTCGATATTATAGAGCCGGGTACAGGATCACATACTGGGATCGGTTCACACTGGATATTTGTATTTAGATATAAGACTAGCTATAGGATTGACTACAGAGGCTCTCAGAGCCATAGATCAACAGAAATAAATCAGCAGTCTTCCCCCAAGTCACCAAGGGTCAATTCCGTCTTCGGTAAGTCTAGCTAGCTTATCTTAGGGTCTGGATACGCTCGGCTTGTGGGATGCTGGTCAGCGAGCCTAAGGTATATTGAACCGATGGTTTGTTGCTGGTCAGTCCAAGAGGTTAGAGTGGCCGAGTGTTGGGAGCGACGAGAAGCGTCGTTTACCATATATTGTAGTGGGACCGAGTGTTCCATACATATTTTACTACCCGCCGAGGTTTTACCTCGGCAAACCCGTATTAGGCTTGACAGCCGGTACCCTTCCTTTTGAGGGACTGCGGGGTTCGCGCGAAAGCGCAATATTGCATGCTAGCCCTCGCTCGTGACTAGTGGTGCAGGTTATTAGGTTGGCCTAATACAACCTAGGTGTACAGAGGGTTCACATCCAACCCGGCGTAAGGGATCGTTCCTGGTCTTCAGGTTTGATCCAACGCTCGTTGACCTGACAAGGGAAGCGAGTGTTGTTGGTGGGACTCATACCATTTGGTAGTGAGAATTTCTGCGTGTTCCTACACGACAACTGGTGCCGCGACCCGGGATTGGGAGTGACTTTCCGTGTGTCTTTGTTGTATATAGGTTCTTACCCTAACGAGCATTCGAGAGAGATGCCGAGAGGAGCGAAGACAGCGGTACCAGAAACGCCGATGAAGTCGAGCGGAGAGCGCACCGAAGGTCCGGTGAGGTCCGGTCCAACGCTCGCGACCCCAAGTACCTTGGAGTCGATCAACGAGCGTTCGGACAGCGTCGACGTGTGGATGGACTACTCTGAAGCCAAAGAAGATGATGATGACGAATACCTGGAAGAAGCAACAGCGATGTCCGAGGTTTCGGAAGCCGCTACCGTCTCGGCAGAACGTAGCGGAGGGGTGAGGTCGCTCGCCCGAAACCTCACCGAGGAGTTTGACGAAGTGGCTGGTCCTGATCCAGCTCATGAGGACAACGAAGATGGACTCGGCGATCTCCGATTGCTGACGATGACCGTGGACGCGAGTTCTCGGTCGACCGGTAGTCGGCCTCCAGTTAATGGAGACACTCCGACTGCCAACAAGGTTCTGGAAAGATGCATGCAGGTGATGATGACGAAGAGCAAGTGGATGCGGGCCTTTGCGCCAAAGTCAATTCGACAAGCCGTGTGGATGGAACTCAGGGCACAATTAGCTGTCCCAGTGGAATCGTGGAGCATCCAACAGGTGGCCGATGACACGGTACAACTGTTCCGCGCTATGGGCTGTGAACATCAAGCACTCCCCACCGAGGCCGATCTTCAAGGTTGGTCGATCGAAGATGCCGCGCTCTCGCTGCGCAAGTGGAAACAGAAGCTTCGGACGGTTTTCGGTGTGCCTGAGCCGGGCTCCAACCGTCGGTCGAGCCTCCCACGCGCGACCGAGGGGTTGGATTCATCGAGAGTCCCGCTACCGACAACTCCTGGGGGACAGCCAGAGAAGTCGGTCGGGACGGGTGTGTTCTCAGCGAGAAGGGACCGCTTTGGCGAATTTCTGCGTGATCCTACACGACAGTTACCCCGCGACCGGGACAGCAAAACCAAGCCCGAGCGTGATGCTATGATAGCAGCTCACGTCCCCGGTGACAACCACCTTCCACCCATTCTGCGTAAGGCGCTTGCGAACTGGGATATCTGGGTTGCCACCTACGAAGATTATCTCAAAATGAACCACGTTGGATTCCGGACGCGCTCCTCCAAAGCTGTTGACGTCTATAATCGGTAAGTTGCTATCGATAGGTATTATGTGATTATATGGCTAAATTATTCGTTTTTGTCGATAACTTACAGGAGGTTCAACGTGAGCACATCCGAACCGCGGTTTTACCGAAGCTTCGTCAACTATCAATGCAAGCACGGAGTGTACCAAGAGCGACGCGGAGACAAGACGAGGAGCACTGATGTGAACTTTACGGGGATGTCTCGCTCGCTTTGACATTATGCTGATGAATGTGGCACCCCGTAAAAACTGCCGCGCCACCGCCTCGTCGTTGCGAACGAGTGGCGAATGCACAATCATGGTACAGAACGTTCTGGTACCAACGCGCGTGTGAAGGACGTGTCCGTCGACGGACCCGTTGCCCAAGCCGTTGCAGCACTCCGGGGAGCAATGTTTCCTCTGGCCATATTGCGGGATTCGTGAGTGGAGAACTCGGTACGGCATTTTACTCGTAGTTTCATTTTGACGCTTGTTATCAATTTTAATTCATTTTTAATGCAAAGGTCGTCCAGTCAGTTCTCAAATGGTGGTCAATTTTAGCAGGAAGTTGCAGGGAGGTGGAAACACGCAGACTCGGCTCCAAACACTGCTAGAGTCACTCGCAGCAGAAGAAGTGTGTGAAGTTTTGGTTATTCATGACCAAATGGATGCCACTTGTGCAATTGTTTTGCAGAGTGCAGTGCAGAAGGTGGTCTTCGAGCGATGGGGGAGTCGCTCAATTTAGATTGAACGCACGGTATCAACAACGTTGGCTATCATCTCGGTACGATCAAGCGACGTTATGAAATGCCAATGTGTTTGTTAAACTCTCAGCTTCTGTTACGTGCTGAAGGGAGTCTTGTGGCTACCACGCCAATTGGACGTGGTTCCCCGTTCTCGACTTTATGTCGTTGAACGAGAAGGCCGTCACCCTGAAGAAGATTTTTGAATTTTTCAAGAACACGAACAGGTCTTGGATGAAAATCAAGACGTTTGTCATCGATAGGCATTTAGTCGAGTGGAGAGTGCTGGAAGACTGCTTCCCGTCTGCAAAAGTTTTGCTATGCCAATTTCATGCAATCATGTACTGGAAGAAGCTGGTGGCGAGTCGCTTCAAGTTGAAAGTTGTAGACCAAGACATCGTCCAGTGCTTCTTTGCCATAATGTTGTATATGTACGAGCAACGTTATCAATTAGAAGACACGTTAACTTACGGAACTGCTAACGGTGTTTGTCTAATTTGATGTTAGTAATACTGCAGCAGCATTTGAGCGAACGTACAAGGAGCTGTGTGCTTACTGCAAAGGCCGTCATCAAGGTGTTCGTCCATATTTTGACAAAAACTGGAAGGACTGCCGTGACATGTGGTCCAACTACTTGCGCAACAACGTGTTCTCTGCCGGGAACACTACTACGAATCGAATTGAATCAAATTGACACCTCCTAAAAGAACTCATGGGGAAGAAGACGGCAGTCGACCAAGCCGTGGATAGTGTCCTAAAACATCTAGTCAACTTCGCAAGTAAAATTCAACATGCAATTCGCCGACACGGATGCCGGTCGCGAGATCCTGACACAGTTTCCGTATTTTTGCGGCGGACTGCCTCGCACATGAGTGACTATGTGTTGGCAAAGGTTCGCCGGCAGTGGGATTTGTTCCTGGTATTACTGAGCAGATCTACATGTGAATGAGCTGTCCATGTGGGATGTGTTTGTGGGAGGCAAACAGTTCTCGTGCAACGATATTGTGGGACTTGTACGTGCTCGTTTGCAACGAGTGAAGGGCTGCCTTGTCAGCACATCATTTTTATTTGTCGATATGGTCATGGATTTAGGGAGTTGTCAACTATGACAATTCCGGCGCACTGGAGCATGAATGAGGCTGCTAAAGCTTACAAACGTATTGAAGAGGGGTGGTATTCCTAGATTCTGTAGTCAGCTCCATATGTTTGACGAACACCGCTCGCTCATGCACTGATACTGCAGCAACGTTAGCCGACGAATCCGACATTATCAGCATTAAAGTCGAGTAGTCGCGTCGCTTACGTTCGGCTTCGCCGTCAAGAAAGGGAAACGTGGTTGTGCTGTCAGCTGAGGAAAAGTACACGTTGGCAAAGTCAGTGTTTGAGCCAGCTTTGAACCATCTGCAAAGTCTGTCTAGTGTAAAGTTCTACAAGGCACTGGAGAAATGGGAGGTATCCTTTGCAAAACGGATGGATACAGCCGGCTCAGCCTCAAACAACAACGGGGAACCATACGACCCGACTCCAGAGAACTACGACATCGACCCGATCGATTATGCAGATGTGCTGCGAGCAGATGCGCGAAATGGAGCAGATGAATTACAAGTTGGGGGAGGAGAATACAGACGCTTAGAGTGGTACAACGCGCGTCGGAGTCAGCAACGTTAGCAACGTTATCGAAGTCAGCAACGTTATCGAAGTCAGCAACGTTATCGGAGGCAGCAACGTTATCGGAGTCAGCAACGTTATTGGAGGCAGCAATGTTGTTGGACACTGCAACGTTAATTACGCCCAAACCAAAGGACGATCCAGATGTGGCTGTAGACCAGGTGTTCACTTCTCATCCCGCTGACGCCGAATGCAACAATGTAACAGCAGCAGATATTCCGCTGTCTGCTTTCGCACTTCCCACATATTCAACTTATGAAGAGATGTCTCTATTACAAATTTCGCTAGGACATATTGATATCTCTGAAAACTCCCAGTGAATCATCAGCGAATTAGGCGTGATTGCTTCTCAGGTTGAACAAAAGAACAGTGCACGGTCTGATAGTCATGCCGACGAAAAAGAGACGCTTCCAGCTCAATATACCACAACCCGCCCAAGGGAATTCACGGAAGAAGTTGAGGCAGAATTGGTTAGCCGTCGCCGGCGTACCTCGGTACGTTGCGGTTGAGTATCGAAGGGTCTAACAGCTAAAGTCACAGATGTCAATAAGTGAACAAACACGCCACGCATGAAAGATGTTACAGACATCTTAGAGAAGTATTCGTGCATCATGAACGAGCAAACCTTACGCGGCAGGTTTAGGCGCGTGAAAGAGATAACGCGACATGTGGCTGAATCCTACTGCTACAGCTACGTTATTCAAGAAGACCTGGTTATATCGTTACAGGCAGCACTTGACTTTTTCAGAGGCAGACAAGATGCAGTGTGCAGGACAGCCAACAGAAGCATGGGTGTACCTGTCCTCCGAGCTCGACGGAGGATATGACATTGGCAGTCTGGGTCACACCAAAACTCGTCCCGTTCTCAAGGTACGATATCGTAATGTGCTTATTGTTGATTTATCTTGATAACGTTGCCGAAGCAACTTTAAGTAACTGTGACATGGATGTTCTAGTGAATGTGTGCACGCTATGACGATATTTTACAGAATCAAGAGAACTTGTTGTTTCTGGCATCGCGATCTGTCTTGGCTCGTGCAGGATTGGACTAAGGTAACAGGCCAACCTGTTGAGTTTTCGCTCGTGAGACGGCTTCTAGTGGAAAATCATCTCATGAAGTGAAACGTTGGATCGCGCATCTAGCCAGCGAAGCGGTCACAAAATACGTGACGTGCTGCATGCACACCATGTTCTACACAAAGGACACGAGTAATGAAATTTGCTTCGATCAGGTGCTGAAGTTTCTGGCGGAAGAGGCATGGTTAAACGATGCCGTGATCAGTTATGCATTAGATATAATGAGCGATGGTCATAATGACGTGCAAACTCAATTTTCCCGACCTCGCCTCGCCTCAAACTGTTCTCAATGAAATACATCATGCTGCCTGTTACTCACGCTAACAACCACTGGACATTGATTGTCGTGGAAGTGCAACGTTATGGAGAGCTGCGTGTGCATTTTTATGATCCGCTTCCTGGTGAACTATACAAAGGGAAGACAGAGGCAATATGGAGTACTAAATTTCTCCCGTACCTTCGAGCGTGGCACTCTCAATCGAACGAGGAAAATGCAACAAGGTGTATCCTTTCCCGGCTAGCTTTGAGTTGGAATCGATAGATTCGCCCAATCAGCCGGACGGTAGTAGCTGCGGAATAATGAGTGCTGCTATGGCGTATTCCTTTATCCACGGTGGACGAGGATTCATGGCCGACATTATTACGAAAGACGTGGTGAAAGAGATGTGTTTGAGACTACTGTGGGTAATCATATGCAGATCGCTGATTAAGCCCATCGATATTACTGATCAGAAAGACGCTCTAGAGACAGGGAAACAATTATCAAGGGCTTTTGGGAAATAAGAAAGTGTGGAACTGAGATAACGTTGCAATTCAAAATATAGTCGCTTTTATCAACTTCAATAAGTAGCTTTAGTTAAGTTCAAAGTGGGAAGTTACGCTTCACCTCTTTACGCTCAAGTTAGTAACGTCGTCTTCAGTCAAACCGATAGCTTGAGTAGTATTTGCGCGATGAACGTATACCAAGATCGCAATTTTAGGTGAGTGAGTTTGCATGTGGAAAGTTCGTTTCGTATAGCAGCCCCAATCCGTCAAGGCGTTGCCGAGTACGTGCTGAGCAGGGTCCATTGATGGAACTCGTGGCTAGCAGCGACTTAGAATTACTGTTACCGGAAACGTTTGGGTATTGGGTCAACGTTTTATACTAGCGACGTTAATAGCAAAATGTTGCATGTTCAACGTTAACGGGGTAAAAATTGTGCAACGTTAATTGTTGTAGGTTAAGTAAGCTTGCTCCCAACTTGATTTTTCGGGCGGCTGTCCATGATGATATCTAACCAATCAGTGCAAGAGCATGTTATATTATAGCCAATCATACCCGACATCATCATTGTCCCAACGCGTTCCCAATTATTTAGGGAATTAACTGCCGTTGTCAAATAATCTCACATACAAAATTCAAATGTAAATATTACATTACTCGTTAAAGTCCACAAATTCCCAATACAAATTTCATTGTTTCTGTTGGTGGTTGAGCCTTCGATACACTATCATTGGAAAAGATGCAGTGCGCGACGAGGGCTTGACATCCCGCAAGGGACGGCAGGGCAGGAGGCAGCAGCGCTGAAGTGCTTCAGTGAATTCTTAGCTCTGGGTAACATGAATGAGGACCCTATTGCTAGCATAGCTGAAGCGCTGGCTGCTCATGGTGCTATCCCTAGTCAAAACTTTTACTCGCTGCTAACTGCTTTTCAATGTTCCTGCAAACTAAGCCAAGTGCTCGAGGAAGCTGCCTTGCTAAGGCCACCGCTGTCGACTATATGTCACAAGTCGTTAACTTTTACGGGAGCGGTATCCTCAGCACCTATCCGACAGCAAGCGAATTGCAAAAATTCGCGACAAAATGGCCTCAACCATCGAGGAGCGAAATTTGCTTGCGGGCGGGCAGACTGGAGAAGCTCCAGGCTACACGCTCGGTGACTTGCGTGTACTGGTGCGAGAAACGGCCATCAAGGGCGTTGGGTCTGGCTACAACAGTCTGCACGATGCTGCTGTACTAACGTTAATGTGGCATACGGTTTGGACGATCTATCGATACTAGCTTTACCAGGAAGAATCAGCTTTCGATGTCGGCGTCGGGCGAGCTCTTTCTCCATGTGGCGAGGATCAAGACGTCTGTAGTGCAAGGCATTTCTATCTACAAGGCGCGACACATTGGGAGCAATGTATGCTGCACGGATTAGGAATGCTGTTCGTCGGTGCGTCGGAGCCTTCCAGTTTTGTGTTTCCGCTCGTGCCTCATGCAGCAGCGTCCGATTTGCCGGGTGAGAAGAAATACAGCCAAGAGGCAGCTATCCTGTTCTGGGAGAACCTGGACGAAAAGGTTGAGGGGAGAGCGAGCCACCCACGAAGCGCGTCAGAGGAAGACCAAATGTATCCAAGTATATTAACGACGTTATTACCATAGTCTCCGAGCGGCTGTCTCGGGCTTCCGCCCGCTACCGTCTTGCCTGACCGCTGGCCTAAGCAGCCACTCATTGCGTCATGGATCGGCGGCGTACGCGAACGCATCGCCGCAACTTGCGATCCAGTGGATCTCGACGCGTGGTGCTTGGCTGCTGGACTCTCTCACGAAAGCGTTCGCGTACGTCGGCACTACCACACGCGAAGACCAAAGCGTCGGCAAAGTCTTAGCCAGACCCGCATCTGCCTTGCACCACGCCGACGATTGCAACGCTGCGGGAGATGCTCACCGGACTTGAGTATGCTCAGCTGCTCACCCTTCGCGGCAGCTCTTCAAGAACGCGAGAGGCTTCACTGATACGAGTCTCAACGTCGACACAATGGTCTTGGTTGCTGCACTAGCATCCCTGCTGATCCACCTCGAAGAAGTCACAGCTGCAGTCACCACAGAGTAGACGTCGACAGGCTTCATGTCGCACTACGTGTACCGCTTCCACGAAGCCCTTGACATAACCAATTCAGCATTGGGGTCCCGACTGTCGCTGCAAACGTGCATCGGCTGGGGTCAGCAGCTTTGCTCGGCATGGTAGACGGAGAACTTCGCGCAGCTTGGGGATCGCAGCAGCGGTGACACTACTGTGCTTGCGGCTGCCGTCACGCAGATGCTGTCATCCATCGCAACTATGCAGCGCACCCTTCACAAGCCCGTCGCGCTACAAGGGGCCAAGCCAGTCAGTACTGTTAGTGCTGCTTCGGTACCATGTAGTTACTCATCAGCTGATCGGCTAGCCCAGTCAACCAGCGACGTCATCGTTGAGGCACACTCGTTTGCTGGAAGCTTCTACAACTGGTACACGCTGGAGCTGTGGCACACAGCAACACAGAAGAAACAACAATTTGTCCGTGCTGATCTCAAGGCATGCGTGAACATCATGACCATAGCAGCAGGCCGACAGGTTGACGTACAATCTGCTCCGCTGGATCGAGATGGTGTCGCGCATCGTCTGTGGAAGCAGACACTGTGGACGCTTGCCGAAGACCTGAACTAAAAACAAACACGGCGCTGGGGAACATCGACGGGAAAGGTCGGTCTACAACAGCAGGGTCGCTTCTTAAACGCTGGAGAAAGCTGAAGGTCGACCACCGTCCCGCTCACGACGCGCTCTGCTCAGCATTCATCACACGCAAAGCGAACGGTGGTGGTGTCGATCGTTGCACGCCAGACAGCCACCAATGAAAGCAAAAAGACTTGGAGTCGTAGAAACACTCGATTGTATTTATGCTTACAAATGCCTATTACAAAAAAACATGCTCACAAAACAGAGCGTACGCGACCACCTTGCGCTCAAATCACAACGACAACCGACATAGGAGTTAGCACGGTTATAAAACACACAGCCTACGCACGCAGGACATTGACGTACCAGAAGTACCAGCAGCACGCGATCGTAGCAACCGAATCCGGCAGCAATTCGCTCGCCCTGCCGGGTTTTGGTGCTGCATGCGGGATATTGTCGTCGGGATCGGCGTGGCGAATCGTCGGAGGCGCGGCTGGGTCGGGGAAGGTAGAGGGTGCGCCGCGCGGCAAAGAGGCGCGTGTTGCTCGTCGGGCTGGACGCGTAGTGAGATTCTCCAAAGGAGCGGCTCCAAGAAAAACCTGAGGGTTTTCAACGCTTTGGACCCAGTAATCCAGCCCATACTTTGTTCAAATGATTTGGAAGCTACCAGACGTATTCGCTATTGTGGATTGTTGGTCCTCCAGGCACGGGAAATCTTGTACGGCACTCGCCTTCGCTTGTTCACTTTCTCGTCTCGAATGGGATGTGATTTGGATCCATTACTCAAGAAACCTGTTGTTCAATTGCGTATGGCTCCAAAACGACACGCACAGAAATTGTGATATCAGCTTCGTACGAATGGAATCCCAGCTGCCAAAACCTCCTCAACTCGACGTCAACCGATAGAAAAACTATTGTTTTTCTCGATGGGTTTGTTGATAATGTACCTGAGGTTAATCGTGCTCTATCTCTATGCAGTGAGTGGCGCCAACGTTGCCGCATCCAGCACCGACTGGTGTGTGTAACTTCGATGGCATCGATCGTAAAGAGATTCCACGTTGAAGATTATGATTTGATACCCCGAGACCTCTCTACGAGTGGCTCAGTTTTGCCGGAAGAGCCAAAGCCTTCCATACGACTGCTGAGCGAGACTTTGTTTAATTTGTATTCGTGGACGTGGGAAGATTACGAACATGCTATCGAACACGACGCTTTTTCAAAGTGTCGAGAGCATGTTACCGCAAGGAGTGCCAGCCACAACAGCAGACAAGATCAAGCGACTACAGGAAAAATACTTCGTGGCGGGGAGAATGCGAGGGTAATATTCGACTTAACACCAGACGACGCTGTGACGTATCTCGATGCAGCTATTGCTGCGATAGGCGATATTCATGTTTGTTCTAAAGTCTTGAGCGGTTGCGCAACATCCAGCACTGAGAATCGTGTGTTGGCGCAATACCACAAACTTGGATCCATGGATAGTAGCTTGGTAAGTAACTACGTTACCCGCTCGCTGGCTATAAAGCTGGGCCCTGGCCTGCTGAAAACGGTGCCATCTCTCACGCCAATGAACCGTTCCGTGGATAGCTTCATGTTTGAAGCCTGGTGTTTTGCTGAGCTGACCCACAACGGCCTGCGTTGGAAATCCTCGAAAGAAGTGGACGGAGTGTTCAAGTGAATTTCAATCCTGCCAAGTATTCAATTGGCGAATATCTTGGTGCTGCGCAGACTTGGCTGGCACCACTGAAGTGGAATCAAGGTGGCTACGGTGCCCTTTACGTCGATAAGGGAAGAAACTCGTGCGGTTTGTTCAAGTGACACGAGCTCTGACGCACTCCTTCGACCACATCTACTTCGTTGATATCTTGAACAAGCTGGCCGCAGACAGGAGCTTGCCGGCGTTTGCCCTCGTGGAAATGTGTTTTGTCGTCCCGGAGTGCAACCTGCGGCAGTTCCGTTCCCCAACCAATGAGCAAGATTTCCGAAACAATGTTTTAAATGTTGCAGAACGAGTTAGTCGTTATGGGCAGGTGGGTCACCCGTTTGCAAAGTGTGTGGCGAACATAATGGTCCTTGGGGTCCAGTACGAGAAGAATGACCGCAAGCCAATGGATGACGCTCAAGTTGGCTAGGACGGCAAGGTTACAAATGCGATCATTTAACAGAGCGCATGATGGTATGTGTTTCCCGGAGGCAGGGAAAGAGGTTTCACATGCTGCAGTCGCAGAGGATTGAGCGCCCCAAACGGAGCAGCGCGTACTTCCCGTTAGGAGATTGTGAAACGCAAGCATGTTTTGCCTTTCAGTTGATTGAGAGATTTTAATTTGAGCCAGCGTACTTTCATCATTCTTCGAGTTCATGTAAATTTATCCATCGTACCGGTAGTTTGCATGCTTGACGAACACGGGCTGGTAAAGGTGACACGCTGACTGACACTCGAGTAAAATGAAAATGCTGCCTGCCTGGGTTGACTTACGTTGGAATACTCTTCTGTCGTTAAATTAAGCTTACGAGTAGGTTCGCCGTCGCGCCACGCCATCTAAGGCCAGATCTGTACTTTGAAAATCTTTTTGGATCTCCTCCAATTTTATCAACTAGAGGCTGCTACTTCTCCTGAGCTTGAGCACTGGGGTTTTTCTTCCTGGTGATAGCTGCGAGCAGCGCAGGGTCCTCTTGTAGCACTCGGTAGACGCGCAAGGCGTCTCGTCCCTCTCTCAGGTGCGTCTGGAGGCGCGCGGCATTGCGCTCGTGCTGTCTCAGCCGCAGCAGCTCCCGCGCGTTGAACTGCAGCTTGCGGCCCATGCTGCGCTCCGGGAAATCCCTCGCCACACGCAGCACGTCGCGGTAGAGCGCCAGCACCTCGCGCCTCAGGCCAATACCCGCCATATTCAACTCCAATTGGTGGAAAAGCGGTAATGAGCCGCTGTGATTGGCTCAAGCTGACTAGAGTGGGATCATGACCGATCTCAACTCTCGACGGTCTCTATTATTGAAAGCGACGTCTGAAGCTCAAGATGAAGAGTTTTTACCAGTTTATTGCGCTGTTCCTGGTTCTACTGGGGTTATGCGCGTGGAATATCAAGTTGAAGCTCGTCGTGCAGTGGGGATCTTCCGAGCGGACACGTTCCGCCTGGCAGAGGACGAAAATCTGTGAGTTTTAGGATTTTATCCTACAAATTGGTACCAGCTAATGTAAAATCTTCATTTTTTGTAGCTATTGGAGAGCAAGTCCGGCGCAAGATGCGCGCCAATTGGTGCACGACAATGTGTGGGCCACGCTGTCCACGATCTCGGTGCAGTATAATGGGGTCCCTTACGGCAACACGGCGTCCTACAGCGGTGGGTGGAGGTTAAGTGTGGTGGGGAACTGTAAGATGCTGATACTTTGGTTAGATGGTGTTGGGTACGCTAAGGAGGACTCTACGGGCAAGCTCTTCTTCTACCTCACGGCGATGGATGCCACGGGTACGGCTGGAAACATGTAGAGGGAAGTGTGCACTGAATTGAGTTTTGTGGCTCTAGGAGCGGATTTGAGCGTCAACTCGACTGCGTCGGTGGCGATCACGATGGCGCAGGGTGGTGAACGTGCTTGCAAAATGGACGCGGAAGACCCCACGTGCTGGAAACTTACACTGACCGGGAAGGTGGTGCCTGTGCCCGTCGATCAGCGCCACTACGCCGAAAAAGTGCTGTTTTCCAAGTACGTGGTGCTTTGTTTGCTGGTGGTATTTTTATTTCGTAGCTTCGACAATGTTCTAACTCATGCTGTTGTGTTTTCCTAGGCACCCGCAGATGGAGTCTTGGCCGGAGAAACATGGATTCCTTCCGTACGTGTTGGAAATTGAAAACATCATTCTGCTTGACTTTTACGGCGGTGCCAAGCACGTTCCAGTCAAAGATTACTACCAAATCAAGCTCTGAAGTGCAAATTACTACCAAATCAAGCTCTGAAGTGCAAGCAAGACAAAAATTGATGCTTGAGTTTGGAACTGGGTAATAGTAGCTATGCTTTGGACAGCAAACTCCAAATTTCAGCGTACGTGTGGGCAAAAATATGAAATGAAGTGAGTACGAAATCATTGTGGTGCTCTCGATACACGTAAAATGCGTAGCTAAAACTGCTTTGCGATGCGACTTCCTCCTTGCGCACCGTTGGAAAGTGCTTTCCTTTTGAATTCTCGTCGGATACGGTAGAGTTCAACAGAAGACAAGTAGATTTGCTACAGCATGGGGTGATGCTCGATCCGAATCACTTCAAACTCGAACATTTCCTATTGCACGAATTTGACGTTGCTCTTCACGATTTCTCTTTCGCTTTCACCGGATGTACTTTGCCCTTTACGAACTTGGCTGGAAAAGGTGTGCTGCTGTATCGCGGAGAAAACGTCTGCCAGCAATTGAGTTTAATAATTTACAACTAAAGGTTTTACTACCTGCAGTGAGTAGTTCTACAGGCTGTTTGGTCCAGTTCAGACTTTTGCATCCTATCGCTGCCAGTCTTTTACTATTGTAGGACTGCCTGGCAACTTATCTGAGACCAACGGAGTGACTGCTGAAGTGAGTTTGCATGTTTAGTTGTTGGAGTAGATGACGTGAACATCACGGTGCGACAACGATTTGCGATCTTTGGCAAAACTGAACTTGGCAATGACCGTCATCACTGATGACCCATCAGGACTTGGCACTGCGGTTGGTTGCATACATGTGCACCTCCTTCTAGAAGCTTGGCCGCTTGTAGGCATGCAAGTTGCACGCCTTTGACTTCATTGTTCAATTTGTGCTCCAAACAACAAGTCCCCAACCCAAGTCCAAGTCCAAGTTACCATGGTCTCTGCTATCGTCCCGAAGCTTTTCACGCCGCTCAAACTCGGAGGCAAGAAGAACCCCATCGAGCTCAAGCACCGCGTCACCATGGCCCCATTGACGCGTCTGCGTACGGGTGAAAGTGGTGTCCCCACCGCTTTAGTAGCTGAATACTACGGACAACGTGCAACGGACGGTGGTCTCCTCATCGCCGAAGCTACTAACATCAGTGCTACAGCTCGCGGATACTTCGGAGCTCCCGGTGTCTTCACCCAAGAACAAGTTGACGGCTGGAAACTCGCGACCAATGCTGTGCACGCCAAAGGCGGCAAATTCATTGTGCAGCTCTGGCACACAGGACGTGTTGGTCACCCACTCAACCAACCCAATGGAGAACTTCCCGTGTCGTCCAGTGCCACCAGCGTAGAAGGTATCACAAGTCACGCGGTGACACGCGAGGGTCGTAGAGACCACGTGACGCCACGTGCAGTGGATATTGACGAGATCCCGAGCATAGTCGCCGACTACAAACGTGCTGCTGAAAACGCCATTGCCGCGGGTTTTGACGGAGTTGAAATCCACGCAGCTAACGGGTACTTTCTCGAGCAGTTCTTGTGTGACGGTGTCAACACGCGTACGGATAAGTATGGAGGTAGCATTGAAAACCGAGCACGGATCATATTTGAAGTGGTGGAGGGCATCTTGTCGATCCTCCCGTCCAGTCAGGTGGGTATTCGTCTGTCTCCGTTCGGCGACACTTTTGACTGCAAGGACTCGACCCCACGTGAGACGTACGGCTACGTCATGAACAAGTTGAACGACTATGATCTCGCCTATGTGCATGTGATTGAACGTCGCGGCATGCACGCGGCCAACGTTCAGGTACCAGAGGGTGGCGTCGCTCGCCACTTTCGTGACGCGTACAAGGGCGTGTTGATCACTGCCGCGGGTTTTGACCGCGAAGACGCTGTGAAGACAGTGGAGGAAGGAGCGGCCGACCTCATCGCTTTCGGAGGTGACTTCATCGCCACGCCGGATCTTGTCGAGAGACTGCGGATCGGCGCGGAGTTGAATACGCCAAACGGAAAGACGTTCTACCCGCAGCCGGATGTGCCGCTCGAGGCCGGATACACGGACTACCCGTTCCTGGCGCAGCAGGCGTAAGTGACCGCGTAGGGATGTATTCAAAGATAATTGCGTTGCTTTTCATTTGTGGGCGAGCAGATGCTTCATGCTTATCCAGTTTTACCGGAACGACCAAAACGAGAACTCGCTTGCTTCACCTTCCATTATTTTGCTCCATCTCGTATGAATTGAGTGATTTTCCACTCGAATTAACTTGTAAAGCCCCCGCCCGCCCTGTTCTGTTGCTTTCGTAAAAAGTCTACCTCACTGCACTAATATCTTTGCCATCAGAGTTGTTTGGGCGGCACATCTTCTCCAAGGGGCAGTGAAAATCGTATCAAGCGCTGTTCGCGTTGCAAAAATCACCAGCAGATATTTACGCATTCCCGCCTTGAGAGCTTAGCAATGGCGGTACACATGTACAGTAGAGTAGCAGGAGAAAACGTTCGGTCTTCGTTTTCTGAATGAGTATGTGCAAGTCTACGATAAATTGGTCGGGCTCGAGTCAGTATTTGAATTCAGAAGGTGTTTACTTCGAAGTACAAGAATTGACGGACGTAAACTTCTTCGAGTTCGATTGGAGTTAATGGTGCGAAAATTGCCAACAAAGTCGCAAAAAACACTACTTCGGAGTACACAACAACAGAAATACTTCAGGGATGGAGCATGAATCCGCTGGTATCCATCTTTCCTCTACCAAAGCACCTTGTACACGTACTCGTCGTAAAGAGGATGGAATTCACACAGACCCTCCGTGTGAAACTTTGGAAAATCGTACAACCAGCAGCAGTGGGGGACGCCCGGAGCCGTATAGCGAAAAAGAGCCCCGCGCTCGTTCAGTGTGCGCAACCCGTACGTGTCCTCCTTGTACTCGACGGTATCATGCATCTCCACTATCGTCAAACTTTCAAACTTGGACCCAATCTCTTCCAACGAATCAACTTCACTGTAGTGACCAAGTAGACTTCCTTGCCACGGAGATGCCACTCCATCCTCAGGCGAAGCGAAGAAATGAGCTTCCTTCAGCTTCAGAAAATTGTTTTTGCGGCGGATCTTCTCCATGTGACAGTGGAAATCAAACCATACACAAGTGTTGACGTTATTGATCATCGGCAGGAACTCGTTCGTCGCCAGCCACACGTCGCGCACTGGAGTTCGCCCCAAATTTGTGATGGAGTACGCAGCTTGAATCTTGGGATCCATTGATCGGCGGGCCAGGTCAGCCTGCATGTTTCCACGATACCCTTCAGCCGTGTAGCCCGTGAAGTCAAATAAATTCTGAGGAAGTACAGCAGCACCGAAACCAGCACCCAAGTCGTGGATCGAGTTTCGATCCGCCTCCTGCGGGCCGTAGAAAATGCCGTTCACTCCTCCCGCTAGACTCACAAGCGTGTGTACCTTGTGGTCGTCCATCTGCTCGATCACTGCACGAGCCATCATAGCTCCTTGAGAGTGACCGATGAAGATGTATCCATCTTCAAAGCGCTCATCATTCGCCACTACCTCTCGCACCGCTGCAATTGCCATCGGCACTTGAATGTTCAATGCTGTCAATGAGCACTCCCTCTCGCAAAAAGCCAAAGGGACGAAGACTCGCCCCTCCGCCGTCAGATTCGCCTGGAAGTTGAAGCCTTCCGTGCTGTTGCCCGTTAGTCCGTGGAAGAAGAAGACCGGGAGGTTCTTCTTCTCACTCGAGGTGGATGATCCAGTCATGGGCGTGTTGCAATCCAGGTTGGTTGCCATGGACTGGATCGATGATGACTCATCGAGGCAAACGTCATTTCCAATCGGAGGAACGGTCGTGACGGGCGAGGTCAATGCCAGTGGCAACAGGGACGCCACAAGAAATGAGAGCACTCGCATTTTAAAACAAAGTCGACTTGTGCGTGGTGCGGAGACTTTACAACTGAATCAGGTAGTGTAGGATACCTTACCTGTCAGGGGGCCGTTACAAAAACCCAAGCAGAAACTGAAGTTCAAGTACGATCACGAACCAACAGCACACTTCGGATACGGAGGCACTGGTTCTTCGAAATGCAACCAACAAGTCCCGCAATTTCGACCGATACATGATCCCGTTGCAGTTGTGCGTGCTTTCTTTTAGCTGTCGTTTGACCATATTACTAAAAGAAATGATCTACGGTGAAATTCAGGACGAGAGCAGGCATTTCGGTGCACGAAACCCCAAGCAGATCGTCTCTTTGACCGTTGGTAAAAATATGTAAGGTGCAATTATGCACCCCCAGACGCTTCGACCAACAACGAGTTATCTCTCGGTACTAGCACAGCAGTCGACTATCTATCAAGCTCTCCTTCACTCGCTATTACTACTAGTATAAGACAGAGTCGTAGGACACCACTAACAGTACGGTGGACAAGCCTCCGCACTTCCCATGCCCGAGCACCCCCCTCTCGTTCTGGCTCCCTTATGCTGTCTAAGGACATGCTTTCACCGTTCGAAACCGTGCGAGTCGTTGCATTCCTTCGCTATCCGAACGACTGCTCTGTCAACGCACAATGCTACCAGAGCCACTGCAACCCGTGTTAGATTGAACTCAACACCTCTTGTTTTCTCATTCTTCAATTTGCACGACAAGAAGCACCGCTACAAGCAAACCAACCAACAATACATCCAACCAGACTACTTTGCTCCATGGTGAAGCTCACAGTCACGATCGCCGCTGCAGTGGCTGCAGCTGCAGTTCTCGTCGAAGGCTCGTCCGCCCCGGGATCCCCATTGAGCCCACACTCGCAATTCTTGCGCGATGGAAGATCGGGCAGCAATGGTATGGGTCTGGGCCCTTCAGACAGCGACACCGATGCGCCTCCCCGCGACTATGATCGTGAGTTGTCACCACCACCTAAGGGCGGCAAGCGTGGTGGAAAACTCCGCGGTGGTCACCGTCATCCGCCTCCAGGAACAGGCAGTGCGGACATGCCTTTCGACGGAAGCGACGAAGATACGAGACCTGGCAGCGGAAGCTTTGACGGCCGCTTTCCTCATCCGGATGCTGGCAATGCTGAAATACCGGATCGTGGTCCGTTCCGGAAGGACCACCGCAAGGACTTTGGAAATGGCAAACAAAACTCTTCCCCGGTGGTAGACCGATGGGCCCTCCTCCAGGCAAAGGCGGTGAAAAATATGGCGTTCATCGTCCCCGGCAGTGGTGTAAACTCCTGGAATGGTAGTGAAAGTGCTGATTTTCCGCCAGACGTAGGTGAGGAGTTGATTGAGGAAGGATTCGAGCCCCCTACGATGATGAAGCCCCCGATGGTGACGAGCTTCCCCTCCGTCAGGCCCCTTTGACGGCGAAGTTCGGTTTGGCGATCGTCCTGGCAAGCCTTTGGGGCCAGGAAAGCTTGACGGAAACCAGCGTCCTCCAATGGGATCAAGTACTGACGAGCGGCCTCTCTTTCGTGACCAAGGGCGTCGCGATCCAAAGGGTGGTAAGCCTCAGGGAGATCACAACCCACAGCACGGAAGCGGGAGCTTCGACGGGCGTTTCCCTACTCCATCATACACAGGGAGTGCTGACCAGCCGTCTTCCCCGAAGGCCGGCATCCAACCGAGTGGTAAACCCTTGCCGAAGGAGGGCAGTGGGTCCACTGATGGCCCTCGTGTTGGTGATAGTGAATTCACTCCGCCTACAATGAACAAGTCCCAATAAAGACGCGTTGTGATATCCTATCCCCACAGGGCTGTAGAACTTTATTACTTCATAGTTACCACAAAATCGATAAAACTCTTTACATTACACTACACTGCATCTTGCTTTCACTAACCTATCTGACTGCCCCAATCAGGCGTACTGAAAACGGGATAAATATGGACGGCTTTTAGTTCGGTAATGCACTGCATTGAAAGCATTTCGGCAGTGGTTTCTGGTTTCTAGTTTCTAGTTTCTAGTTTCTCTGTTCGCCATTGCTCACATTTCGTCATGGCAGCATACTACTACCGGTACTTCGAAGTATTTCGCAAGCAGAAAACGAAAGCCTCTGCTGCACGTTATTGACAGCGAAAAGTTCGTGCAAGACAAGACGACCGAGAAACCACGAACATATCCACGAGCATATCCAGCGTATGTAAACAATTTCGAATGGGTTGACGTTCGTTTCTTCCAACACACCGAGCTCTGCCTCACTTGACCAGAGCAGTTGCAACCGGTGTTGTAAGCTTTTAGTCTACAGGCAACAACCACCTATTAAATACATGTACAACTTGTAAACGTCGTTGCCTGTTGCCCGTCTCATCAGATCAGAGGCCAATTCAGGTATTAATACCGGTATTATATGTGTACAGACAGCGATGGCGTCCAGGGACGGCCGAATACTGGCGAAAGTGGCGCGTGCGAGTGTCGGGGCCACCGTCCGTTACGAGCCGCACCAGTCATGGCGCCATCGCGTTAGTCGTTTCTGGCGATACATTCACTACGACCCCGATGAAAAGGCTTTTCATTTCTTCTCATGTTTGTCATTCCTTTGACAATTACTTTGTTATTATAGATCTGCTGCCAAATCCCTGCGGGAGAAGCTGCAGCTGAGCCGAATTGTTCGTTGCAACCCACGACTTGATTCGGCTCTGCCAGAGTCAAATGGACCCATGCGGCCCCGCACATCGGTGCGGCTCGAATCGGATCGCTGCGGATAATAGCAGGGATATCGCAGACTCCCAAGATATCGTGCCCATTGTCAGCTTTGAGGCCACCAAGCAATATACGTACAGCGGTGAGCGGAGCCATTTAATTATCGGAGTCCCGGATTTTCGGCCAAAAAGCAGCCATCAATGCGGCTACCATGCCGAAATTTTCTCAGTTTTCGCGGATTTTCGGCCAATGACCGGGGTCAATCCCGACCATTTCTGAAGTTTTCGATGGAACGGCGAGAGACCAAGTCCAACGCTGCAAGCGGACGTCCACACAGCGACTATCGCTGGCGCATACATGTATGACGCTTTCCAGCCCGAAGGATGATATGTGCGCCTTTGGAGCGCAAAGGCAGATGGCGGTCTCGCAGGGCGGAAAAACCGCTGCCGTGTGGCTTGTCTCGTCATGACGCAGCTCCCATTGGCCAAAAGTCCGTCCCGTCCCGTCTCTTGTCTTGGCGCGCTGAATATTTCCCAAGGCCGTTTCCATAGTAGAACCAAGTCACAGGCCTTTGGCCCCTATCCGGCCGTTCTCCCTCTATCGCACGCACTGAGCGCTCGCCACAACGGGAAAACCCCAGCGGAGCGAAGGAAGGAAGGAAGACTGCAGTTGCCGTCCCCTGTCGCTCTCACCCCGCATTGCGGACAGGTCTTCAGTCAGTCAGTCGAACAAGACCCGAAAACAAGACCGACCCGAAAACAAGACCCGAAAATAAGCATGGCTTCGCGCGGACCTTCCGGCCACGGCGAGATGGACCGCCGTCGACGCGCCAGCTCCAACTACTTCGAGTTGGACGCAGACAGACGCCGCACCAAGTCGGGCGCAAGGAGCGCTTCAGTTCGCGCCTCAATACCATGGACGTGACGAGCGCCAAGGGCGATGACGAGGCGGCCGTCGACTACTGCTGCGAGTTTCTCAAGGCGAAATTCGGGTTCCAGGAGGGGTCGGTGAGCAACCAACGCGAACACGTGCTGCTGCTTTTGGCCAATGGCAAGGCGCGCTGTCTGCCCAGTGACGCGCCCGACGCGCACCTGACGCGATTGGCTGAAAAACTCTTGAGCAACTACCGCGCGTGGTGCAAGTTCATCCAGACGCAGCCGGCTTCTTATTCTGGCGACGGGCTTCCGAACGCATCCCCCAAGACGCACATGGACGTGATGCTCTACTTTCTGATATGGGGCGAAGCAGCCAATGTGCGACACATGCCAGAGTGTGTGTGCTACCTCTTCCACCAGATGCTGACCATGGTGAACGCCGACCCCCAGGGGCGGGAACGACAGCAGGAAGGCTGGTACCTGGAGCAGGTTGTACGCCCCATCTGGCGCGAGGCCAGCAACATGAAGCGCCGCAACGCACTGGGAAACCCCTGGAACACGTCAAGATCCGCAACTATGACGACATCAACGAGTATTTTGGAAGCAGCATTGTCTCAGCATTCCCGTGGCGCAGGTGGGCCACGAGCTGACGCAGAACCACGGCAAGACGTTCTACGAACACCGAAGTCTCTTTACCATGGTGTTGAACTACTACCGCATCTTCCAGTTCAACATGATGTTTATGGTACTGCTTACGGTCCTCGCATTCGCAGTCACCATCTCCCCGACGGCGGAAAAAGCGGATGGGTCCAATTCGGCCGCATTGGGGACGTTGTGGAACCCTATTCCACGCGAGACTTGAAAGTTGCCGTTGTAGCCATCCCCTTCACTTTGAGTCTCATGGCCTTTCTCAAGTGTGTGATGGAGGTGTGTCACGGCTGGCACCTTTTGACTTCCAAGGAGTCATCGGCCAGTAGTTCACGTTCGTTCTCGTACGGCTCGGCCTTGACGACTCGGATCATCTGGAATTGTGGCTTTGCTGTGCTTTTTGGCATCATGATTTACGTCCCTCTGAACGAGGATAAAGACACGACGTTGCTGGATAATTTGTACCCGTTGTGCGGCGCGTACATTCTGCCAGGTTTGCTAGTGTTATTGACACAGGCGTTTGCCCCTCAGGTGATTAGTGGCACTTTTGCAGCTAAATTCGTTCGGGAAGGAGAGAGTTGCTACGTTGGACAGGACATGACGCCTCCGTTCGCGTACCAGATCAAGTATATTATCTTCTGGATCATCCTGTGGATCGTACAGGCCATTACGTCGTACTTTATTCTAGTGAGACCGCTGATTTTACCCACGTTGAGTATCTACGACATGACCCTGGACTACCAGAATTCGTTGGTGTCGTTCCACAATATTGGAATAATTATCGCGCTGTGGCTGCCTGTGGTGTTCATTTTCAACTACGCGACGCAGATTTACTTTACCATCTTCCAGGCGCTGCTTGGTGGATTCCAGGGAATTCTGATGAAGACGGGAGAGATTCGAGGTGCTAAGGAGATGACCAAGGCGTTCCGCGTTGCGCCGCAGTTGTTTGACCAGAAGGTTGTGACGTTGCTCGCCCGTTCGAGTGATGCGACGGCTAGCGGTACCGACTCAACCCGAGCTAGCGCTCTGGCGGCTGCGTACGAGTCGCAGATGATGCTGCGCTTCGTGGTGGTGTGGAATGAGATTGTCAACTCGTTCCGTGAAGGCGACCTGCTGGACGACAAGGAGGCTGCCATTCTGCAGTACGACATTCGCAGCACCGGTGAAGTGTTTGAGCCGGTTTTCCTGTCGGCTGGTAAGCTGACAGAGGCGATGGGACTGGCGATCAAGATGGCCAAGGACGGCAAGGGCGAGTCGCAGCTTCGCGTGGCGCTTGTGGAGAACGACTGCCTTTCGGCCATCCGCTCGTTCTTTACTGCCAGTATGTACGTTGTTAGCGCCCTTTTCGGCAATGACGACGCCGATGTGATTGACGGATTCCGCCAACTCGAGGAAGTTGCCGCTGCTGGAGGCTTCCTCAAGTCTTTCAACGTACGGGAGCTGGCGAGCCTGCGTGTGGCTGCGGTGGACCTCCTCGAAGAAATTCTGGACCTGCCGGACCCGGATGTGCAGTCTCAGCACATTCCGAACGCGCGCGTGCACTCGATGGGTGTGATTCGCAACTTTGTGGCCAAGATGGAAGCGTTCCTGAACGGTGTGAGTTCGTTCTGTGTGGACCCTGCTCTTCAGCGCAAGTTCGGCAACTCCAAGTTCTGCTCTAGCGCCAATGGATACATGTATGCTTCGCGTGGCTTGGTGAACCTGTTCTGCAGCGACACCGCTATGGGTGCTGCTACGCGTGCGTGTCTGTTGCTGTCCCTGGATCGCTCGGAGGCCATGCCACGTACTACTGAGGCCCAGCGTCGTCTTGGTTTCTTCATGAAGTCGCTGGTTATGGACATCCCCAGCTGCGTTCCATTAAGGAAATGCGCAGTTTCTCAGTCGTGACTCCGTTCTACGCTGAAACGGTGTTGTTCTCGCTCAAGGACCTGAACGACCCGCTTGTGAACCACCCGATCTTCCAGAAGGTTGAGGAGGATGGCAAGAACCTGACGATTCTGAAGTACCTGACGAAGATTCACCAGGAAGAATGGGACAACTTTTTGGAGCGTGTTGACGTGAGCTCCGCCGAGGAGGCTCAAAAGAACCACCCGAGGAGATCCGTCTGTGGGCGTCGTACCGTGGTCAGACCCTGGCGCGTACGGTGCAGGGTATGATGATGTATGAGGATGCGATTAAGATTCTGCACTGGCTGGAGATTGGTTCCAGCCCTGGCAAGTCGGCAGAGCAGAAGCAGAACCAGTTGCAGGATATGGTGCGCCTGAAATTCTCGTACATTTGTGCGTGTCAGGTGTACGGTAAGCACCGCCTGGAAGGAAAGACGCAGGCTGCCGATATCGACTACCTGCTGCGCGAGTACCCGAACCTGCGTGTGGCCTACGTCGACACTGTTGAACACGAAGGCGGCGAGAAGTCGTTCGATACTGTGCTGATCAAGAGTGAAGCCGATGATATTGTGGAAGTGTACCGGTACTCGCTGCCTGGTGATCCGATTCTGGGTGAGGGTAAGCCTGAAAACCAGAACAACGCTGTCCCGTTCACGCGCGGCGAGTTCGTGCAGACCATCGATATGAACCAGCAGCACTACTTTGAGGAGTGTCTGAAAATGCCACAGCTGCTGTGTACTGCTGACCTGCACCCGTCCAAGAAGCCGGTGTCGATCATTGGTATGCGTGAGCACATTTTCACGGGTAACGCTAGTTCGCTAGCCAAGTTCAAGACGTGGCAGGAGTTGGTGTTCGTGACGCTGTCGCAGCGTGTGCTCGCTGACCCTCTGTACGTGCGTATGCACTACGGTCACCCGGATGTTTTCGACAAGGTGTTGGCTATTACGCGCGGTGGTGTGTCGAAGGCCAGCAAGGGTATCAACCTGTCGGAGGATGTGTTCGCTGGTTTCAACACGACGCTGCGTGGCGGTGTCGTGACCCACGTGGAGTTCATGCAGTGCGGTAAGGGTCGTGATGTGGCTCTTTCCCAGATTTCGATGTTCGAGGGTAAGCTAGCCAACGGTGCCGGCGAAACTTCACTTGCGCGTGAGGCTCACCGCATGGGCCAGTTCATGGACTTCTTCCGTCTGAACTCGATGTACTACTCGCACACGGGTTTCTACTACGCGACGTGGATGACGATTGTGACGACGTTTGTGTACATGTACTGCAAGGTCTACATCGCTCTTTCGGGTGTGCAGACGCAGATTGTGTACAACATGAACACTACGGAAGTTATCATGGCCAACTCGTTTAACTACGGCTTCGACGACCGTGTGTACAAGGACATGGACTCTGTGTATAACACACAGTACTACATCCAGGCCGGTCTGTTCCTGTCGCTGCCACTGATTTGTGTGTACTTTGCTGAAATGGGTCTGCGCCGCGGACTGGTGCAGTTTTTGGAGATGGTGTTCACCGCTGGTCCGGCGTTCTTCATCTTCCAGCTGGGTACGACGATGCACTTCTTTGACAACAACTTGCTTCACGGCGAGGCTCAGTACAAGGCTACGGGTCGTGGTTTCAAGATTACGCGTGAGACCTTTGTGCTATTGTACAAGGCGTACGCCCCAAGTCACTACCGCAAGGCTATGGAGCTTGTTGGTTTGTGTTTGGTGTACTTGTCGTTCGGCAAGTTCGACATTTGTGACACCTCTGTTGCTGGTGAAACGAACTCGTTCGCCTTCGACTACTGTGAGACTTCGCAAAGCTTTGGCGTTCAGACGTTTGCTATTTGGGTTATCGCAGTGGTGTGGCTCGTGTCTCCTTACATTTTCAACACTGACGGACTGGACTGGGAGAAGACAAAGGCTGATGTGACTGCGTGGGCCAAGTGGATGTACGCACCTGAGGACTACGAGGACGTGGACTCTGTTATGGTCGGCGGTTGGATCGGTTGGTGGAAGGGCGAGCTCAAGCTGTACCACAACACCAAGCCGATTGCTCGATTCACAGTCATTCTGCGTGAATGCCGTCACTTCCTGCTCATGTGGTACGTGGTGGCACTCGAGTGGGAGATCCTTTCGGTAGGCGTGGTGTTTGGTGCTTCGGTGGTCACCGTTTTGGCAATGGGTCTCTTTGGCGCTGCTGGTAGCTGCTTCCGCGGTGTGAACACGTCGATTCGTGCGATCATGTATCTGTTTGTGGTGGTGCTCGCGCTTATCGTATTCTTCGTCCTCACGATTGCAATCTTCGAAGTCAGCTTCACCAGGACAATTTCTCTGTTCTTCGGCTACATGGCGGCCCTGTACGGCATCAACGAGATGGCGCGTATGTACAGTTTCGCGAACTCGTCGATCGCTACGATGGGCATGTTCCAGCAGCTGGCGTTCTTCTTCGACTTCATCTTCTCGGTGACAATGATCATTCCGCTTCTCGTCATGTCGGCCATCCCGTTCCTGAACATTATTCAGACGCGTATGATGTACAACAAGGGCTTCTCAGAGGTTGTGTCTGCTTCATCGCAGTACGCGTTCTCACTGGCGGCCTTTATGGGTGTGCTTGGAGGCATGGGCTGCGGGTGGTTGTTCCACCTCTTCACGACACTGGAGAGTACGGCTGGCTTCTTGAGTTACGTTACGACCTACGATCTGCTTGATGGCAATGTCGGTGACGGCTCGGTCACGTACGCGTTCTACTTTGCTTGCATGGTTGGCGTGTTTGTGGCTGGTTTCATCAACTACTTCATTGGTCGACGTCTGTCAATCGTCTTTGGCGGTCTGTTGACTGTGGTCGGCATGCTTGGCGTGAGCGCTGTCCAGTCGGGCGGTGAAGGCTTCCTGATGCCTGGTATTTGCTTGCTCGGTGGCTCCGTGGGTGTGCTGCTGCCTACTTTGGCTGTGTACATTTACGAGATCTCCACTCGTGACATGCGTGGCAAGGCTCTGCTGCTTCTGGGCAGTGGCTTCATTCTTGGCATCTTGTTCGCGGCGTGGTTCTCTTCGTCTTCGAACGAGGTGGGCTGGGTGTGGCAGGTGTTCATTGCGACCATCATTTTGTCAATCATGACTCCGGCGGTGTACATCTTCCCGGAAAGTCCGTACTGGGTGTACATGCGCGAGGGCATGGAGTCTTGCGAGCGTTGCCTGGCTGTGCTGCGTCGTAAGGAGGGTGTGTCTGAGGAACTGCGCATGATCCGTGATGAGGAGGCCGGCAGTGACGATTCGAGTGCCAACGGAGGAACCGCGTTCCTCAAGTTCATGATGGGTCTGTTCCTGATGCTGGTTTCCAGTATCTTCCTGGGCTGCGTCAACATGTACCTCTCGGACGCGTTCCGCAGCATTGAGGATGCCACGTACATGTTCGTGAACTGTATGGCGCTTCAGTTCCTGGGTGCTCTGTTCTCGTTCTTCTTCATGGACCGCATTGACCACAAGCGCATCATGTTCTGCACGTTGCTGCCGATTGCCGCTCTGGTGTTCGTCTTGGGCCTGAACGACAAGTCGGAGTTTGTGACGGGCGACAGCCAGTACTTGATGTTGCAGATCGTGGGCCTGCTGCTGTACTTTTTCGCTGGACTGGGCCTCACTTCTGTCCCATGGGTGTCTTGCGTCGGTCTGTTCACCACTAAGCAGCGCGCGGTGTACGTGACCGTCTACTTCATGGTGTTCTTCCTGTTGCCAGTGTGCGCCACCTACATCCGTTCCAGCGAGTCGATGGGCGGCGATGAGTACTTGTACCTGTTCGCGCTCGCTGGTTGCTGTGTGGTGGCGACGGGTCTTTTGTTCACGGTGGGCACCCTCAAGAACGGCATGGTGTGCACCAAGGGCGAGATGGAGGCCGAGCGCGCGCGTCTGCGCCGCATCCGGGCGTCTCGGCGCAGCGCTCGCACTCCAGGCAGCGCGCGTTCAAGAAACTTCAGCCGCTCGCGTGCCAAGTCGCACTCGAACTATCAAATGTTCGAGTCGCCTGCTGGCAGCGCACCGTAGATGGTGCTGCGCCGAGGGCTTGGCAAGATGGAGTGTTCTCTATTCGAGTAGTAGTGCGCCGTCTCTAGTTTTACCTGCAGCATCTTGCTCTTTACATATTGATAATACGGAAGTTTTTCATACCCTTTTGATCTTCGCGTTTGTGAGTCACTTTTGACCCGACGATGCGTTCAATGAAGACAGCAAACAACCGATTCAGAAGAGAAGTTTCGATGTGTCGTCGTTCTAACGTGTAGTCTGGTCGTTTTCAACTTCGCGTTCAGCCGAACTCGCTTCAACATCAACTCGACGTCAACCACCAACTCGTCCAAAACTTACATCGCTTCATTTGCACTCGCTAATTCGTGCTTCTTTCTCTCTGTGCGCCGCCTGAGCTCGTCGCGCACCTAGTTAACTTATGAAGTACTCTCTACAACCCGTCCGCCAAATTACGGTATCCTTCCCCATTCGGCGCGAGCCACCATAGCAGTCTTCTGAACCTGAACGTAGCGTCTGAAAAAGGCTTCATCACTTCCAACCGGTGACCTTGCGCCTGCTTCCACAGCTCTTTACCAGAACGCGAAAAAGTTGTCTCGAATCTGCAAACGCCAATTTCCTTCAGCGTTCGCTTTTGGTGTGTAAACTGTCTGCAACCCTCAATCCGAATTGGCCAGTTCTGTCCGTCGAAGCTCCTCTCGGACCCGCCCTGCATCCGTCTCGATCTCGATCGACTCGTCACAAGAATCCGGGATAATCTCCGGCGGCTGACCGCAAAAGTGCACTCGTTTCGGTTCCCCCTGCTGTTCGTCCGTCGGATCATCCAGATACACACTAAGGTCCGCCGTACTTCCACTTTGGTCGGATGATCCGGACGCCTGCGAATTCCCTGATTGACCGCGCGACCGCTTTCGGACAGGTGCAAACCCTGCCAAACCCAATAACGGTCGGTCGCACTCCATGAGCGAGTCCTCTGTAGCCGCTTGAGGCTGCAAATCTGGCGAAACTGGCGCCATGGGGAACATGGGCGGCAGACTGCGTCTCGAGGGCGAGAGCTCCAATCTGTGCGAAATCTGCGAGTTGAGCAGCGTGTTCTGCTGCAATTGCAACTCTTCGTGCGGCAGCCCCACGCGGTTGCGCAAAAGTTGCGCAATTTGTTCGCGCGACTCGAACGCCTGTAAAAAGTGCAAAAATGAGTTGCACTGCAAAAACTTGCACTGCAAAAACGACAAAACACCTACTTTGAACGTGTACGAGCGCGAAGACACGCCGAACGTCAGCACTGCTCCGTGCACCACAAGAGTCGGTTGCAACGCAGTTAACCGCAACCCGTCCACAAAAGTGCCATGGGCCGAACCGAGGTCCACCAAGTACGTGGCGCCTTTCTCGTGGTGCACGATGGTAGCGTGCAGTCTGGAGATGGAGCAATGGCTCAGGACGATGTCACACACGGCCGCGTTCCTGCCGATGAGGTAGAAAGCCTTCTGGTCCACAGTATGCTGCACAGAAGAAGAAATTAGCATTTGCTCAACACTTTTGCAACTTTTTGCGCAAAACTTTTTGCGCGAAACTTTTGCGCAACACGCACCGTTGCAATGAGAACATGTTCCTTGTACACGTCCAAGAGCGAAATGGCGCGCGGGGTTGGTGCAAACACCTACCATTTTGCGCAAAAACAAAAAGTTAGCGCAAATTAGTTGTGGGGGAGCGAAACGAGGCTACGCACCACGTCGGCGGGGGAAGGGCACCGTAGGCGGTGCGATGGGCGAGAGGAACTTGGGCTGAGCCACGAACGTGTCCAGGTGGAGACGCGGCAGCTGCAGGGCCTGCTCCATGGTGGTTCGCTCTTTGCGCGAAAGTTGCAGTGCCTTGCGAACGAAAGTCTTTTGCGCAATTGCACTTTGCAATTTGCAGCGCACGCGAGTCGCGCGCAACAAGCGGACGAGCTGAAGAAGTGTTCGGGACGACCGGACGCAACTGCGCAAAAGGCCCGTCTCTGGCCAGGCAGAGAGGCCCACGACGTGACGCAATTGGTCCGGACGCTTCGAGCCAGAGCAAAGTCCCCGCATGCCAGATGATAGGTCGCAAAAGGGAGTCACTTGCTGTTTCAAGCGGGAGGGGATGGCATGCTGATCGATAGGTTTGATCGTTCTCAACCAATCGGAGCCGTTATTGCGACGCAAACGTCCGACGATTGGCTCAAACGTTTCACTACGTTAATAGTTGAGAGGATGGAAGAGTACGTGGTCGTAATGTCGCGCCAAATGGGCAGGTGACCGATTCGAACCCTGCTTTTCGGTTGTAGGACACAGGAGGACCGCCAACGACAGGATGAGCAGGTGAAAGCGCGGATCAGTGAACGACTCGTGCAAAGCGGCGAGAAAGAGCGACTGAAGGATCTTTTGCGGCTGAAACTGGTGGAATGTGGTTGGCGCGACGAGATGAAGTTGCACTGCAAAGGTTTTCCATTGCAGTTATTATAGTAGGGAAGGAGAGGTGGTTGAACGAGGTCATGTGTAGAGGTGATCCGGAATAAGGGCATCGACCAAGTGACGGTGGAAGATCTGATCGACGAGATCACACCCAAAGGAAGAGGTATATGTAACTAAACTACCTACTACTGGAACGAACAGGAGACCCTTGGATACTGAACACAGTTGTGGTTACGATTATAGCGTCTGTGCCGGAAGACGTCAAGAACGACTTGTTGGAGAAGATCAAAGCTTTTATCCAAGAGGAGGCTGAAGGGAAATGAAACGACAGCTGAAGCTGCACGAACGCAATTCAGACGAGTGAGCTAATACAGCAGGCAGGAATATCCACACGTTCATTCGCGGGCTTGTTTCTCAATTGATACGTATTATGTCGGAAGATGCGTAACCACCCTTCTTCTGTCAATTTGAAACCCCGCCTCTTATTGGCTGAAATAGCGTCTCGTTGTGCGGCCAGCGTGTCCTCCACTCACTCAGCTCAATCTCTCGCGCGCATCATGGTGGTGAGACTGCGCCTGGCCCGCTGGGGACGCAAGGACCTGCCCTTCTACCGCATCGTGGCCGCGGACGCGCGCGCCCCGCGCGACGGCAAGCACCTGGAGATCGTACGTTGCAACTTTTTTTCACTTTTTGCGCAAATTCGGCTAACCTTTTGCGCAAATTAATCTTTGCGCAACTTTTTGCAGCTCGGCACGTTCAACCCGATCGCCGCCAGCGACGGCGTCAAGGAGCTGCGCGTCAACAGCCAGCGTGTGCGCTACTGGATGTCGGTGGGCGCGCAGCCCTCGGACCGTGTTGCCCATCTACTGGGCCTGGCCAACGTGCTGCCCCTGCCGCCTACGCGCCAATACACCAAGAAGTGCGTGCCCAAGAAGGACCGCGAATAAAGAGGAGGCTTTCGCACCACACCGTTTGCACAAAACTTTTGCACTGTTGCACCTGTTGCGCAAAACGAGACTTTTGCACATGTTGCGCAAAACGAGACTTTTGCACTGTTGCGCAAAATGAGACTTTTTGCACTTCAACATGAAAAGGCAACTTGTATTCCTAATGCACGTGCACCTTTGCAGTCTACTTCTTGGGCATCCGCGCGCGCGGAGCCGGACCCCGCGCGGAGCCTCCGCCCTTGAGCATGTTGCCGCCCTTGCGCACCTGCTGGTTGAACGTGGCGTTCTGCTCCTCGAGCCAGCGACGCACCTCCTTCTGCTTCTCCTCCTTGGCCGCCAGACGCGTCTCCTCCTCCTTCTGCTTCTCGCGGTGGATGAACTCGGCGTCGCGCCGCAGTTCACGCGCCGCGCCCTTGCGCGCGCGCTTCACTTGGCGCTGCAACTGCTTGAGCTGCGCCGTGTCCTTGGGCAGCGTCTTGTCCTTGCGTACCGTGTAGTTCTCGTCGAAGTGCGGCGCAAAAGTCGGCAGCGAGCTTGGTGCAAAACTTTGCAGACGCAACGGACGTCGCGCTTTCCAGCATACTTGCAGTTGCGTGTGCAACGATGAGATGATCACGTTCACTTGAGTGATCGTGACGTGATCAAGCTGACTCATCAGACCGTGCAACAGGAGGTAGAGCGGGTAGAACAGCTCGTCGAACGACGGGAGAGCGGCGTACTGCGTCGACGAAGCCTCCAGTAGAGCCAGCAACCCACTCAACACCTGCGCACCACTGCACGACGAGCTGCCGGCCAGTTGCAGACGCGGTAGAGTGAGCACCTTGTCATCCTTAGTTGACACCCACTCCAGTAGATCACGACGAAGCCAGTGGACGGTTGAGTCATCGCCACCGGACGTCACGAACAAGCGCAGAAGGCGCGTGAGGAAGCTCACCACCTCTGGCATGAACCGCTTCTTCGAGCGCGTCATGTCGAGAGACAGCGACGCGGCGAATAACGCTTGAGTAGCCTCCTGCGGGGTGTTGACCGTGCCACGAGCCAAACTCTCTCCGAGCAGCGTCTCCATGGGAGACACCACGTTGTGCCGCAAGTCGGAAGTCGGGAAAATGGACGTCAACGCCTTGAACAGCAGCAGTTCCGGGAGCGTCGGCCACGCTGACATCGACGCGCGCTTGTGCAACCGCTTGAAAAGCTGGGTCAGCAGCTCACGCACCACGATAGCCGCCGTGTCACCCATCTGCTGAGCCAGCGTGTACATGCTCATTGTGAGCGCGTCGAGCTGCAGAAAAACAAGAAGACAGCATTAGACTCCACATCAATGTGAAGAGGTTGTGGGGAAACGTACGTCTTGCTTGTGTGCCGCATAACGCGCTGCGAAGATGAGGAACTGGCGCACCAGTACCGCGAAGAAGCGCTTCATCAGCTTCTGGTTGTCCGCGCTCAGTCGCGGGTTGTAGTACGCCACAAGACGTTCCAAGATGAGTCCACGCTTCTCGGGCGAGTTGCGCGCGTGTTTCTTGAAGAGCGCTCCCAGCTCCTCGGGGTCTCTGGACACACGAACACAAACGGCAGCTCGGCGGCCGCATCTTCAGCATCCTGCACCCTCTTCTGCTTCTCAGCCTCCTCATCGCTTTCAGCTTCCGCTTCCTCCTCCTCGTCCTCTTCCTTCTCCTTGGTCTCATCTTCATCGTCCGATCCCCCTTCCGAGTTCGCTTCGGAGTCTTCCTCCTCTTCGCTGTCCTCCACATCTTCATCTCCAGCTTCGACATCCGCCTCAGCTTCTTCCTCCGCGTCTTCAGCGAAGCGGCATCAACGGCGTAGCCGTCCGTCAGGTCGTCATCCGTGGGCGGCATAATAATGAGCTTCGGCGCCTTGTCCTTCTTGGCTTTCTTCTTGCCGTTCTTGCCCTTGCGCTTTCCATCATCTTCACTGTCACTGTCCTCCGCACCGTGCATGCGGGCCACGCGCTTCTTCTCCAGCTCAGCAAGACGGTCGTGCTCTTTCGTCGCCGCCTCCTCTGGCGACATGCGGCGCTCCGTTGCTTTAGCCTTCGCCTCAAACGCGAACTCGCGCGTGAGCTTGTCGAAGTCGTCCATGGGCTGTTTGGGCAGCACTTCCTTGCCGTTCGCGCGCGTGGGGCGGAACTCGAGCAGGTCGCGCAGGTCCGCGAAGCCTTCGTCCAGCTTGTCCGTGGCGTCCTCCTGGGACGACTTGTTCTTCTGGCGCTCGGCCTTGAACATCTTGGCCTTCATCATGACCTCCTGCATCACTTCCTTGTGTGTCTTTCTCTTTCCATCTTCGTCTTTCTCAGGCGCGTCGGCGTCTCCCTTGCCTCCTCCGAAGTGGAGTTTGTCCACAATGTCCCTGTCCATCTTCCGCCCTTCCTCCGTGTCGTCCTCATCGTCCAGCGGCCCGTCCACATTGAGGCGGTCGTAGTCGTCGTCCGTGATCTTGGAGCCCTGGTGCGTCAGGAACAGCGCGTCGTCGTCACCTTCCTGCTCCGAGTCCGAGTCGTGCAGCGCAAAGGCCGACGCGTTGCGCAGCTTGCGCTTGCGCTCCGTCTGGAAGCGCGCCATCATCTTGTCCTCCATGGACAGCGTCGGGTCCTGCTCGCCCAGGCGCTTGTCCTTGAACACGTTGCTCTTGTTGCGCGCGCGGAACTCGGCGCCTAAGGTCTTGCGGCGCTTGCGTTCGGCCTCTGCGCGCGCGGCCGCCACGTTACGCCCCGCGCCCTTGACGCGCCGCCCGATCACCGAGTGCTTCTGCTTGGCCGCGTTGCCACGCACGTCGAACGGGTTGGCGCCGCGCGCGCTGGCGTTGACGAAGCCGTGCTTCTGTTTCTTGGAAGACGAGACCTTCTTCACGCCGCCCTTTTTGAAGACCATGGCGGGAGATTGAGGGGAAAATTGGGGTGCAATGTGGAGAGGAGATGGAGGCGCAGAAGATGAGACCCTGCGCGTGCACTGGAGAGGTCTACAGACAGCGAGGTAGGAGCAGGTAGAAACTGCTGGAAGAGTGATGGCCAACCACCAGTCAAACGTTGTGCAGCGCTTCGACCGTACCCCTACGGGGTACGGGATTACGAGTTACGAGTAACCGGGTACGCGAAACATAGATGTGACGAAGCGACGCGCTACATGTATTAGAATTTTACAAATCTACCCACACTTGTTAGCACTTGCGGTTTGCCTTCCAGCACTGGATTGTTGCCTGTGGCGTCATCAGCAGCCCTCGGCTCGCTCGCCTATCTACGAAAATGATATTTTCGACTAAGACTATTTACCGTATCGCTGCAAATTCCTTCTTGGCCTTGTTCGCCACGCTTTTAGCTACCTTCTTTGCAATAAGAGTGGGCTGGGCGTACTTTTCCATAATTGCCTTGCGAAGTCTCGAGCGTACATTGGTGAACCCTTCGTCCCTGTACCTTTTGGCTCTAGCCTCAACCAATACATCCTTCACATCACCCTTCTCCCTCAACTCGTTGAACACTTGCTGGTTCACGAACTTGGCGATGTCCTTGGGCGCGACCTGGCCAGGTGCGTACGCAAATCCTCGAGTCGCCATCTCCTTTAGTTCAGCATCTGGCATAACCTTCGCAGCACTTTTGAAAGGAAAATCGACTGTTCGACGATGATCCAGATCGCCGTCTACAAGCCCTAAAGGATCCCAGAGAGACGTCACCATAGTTTTCAGACTCTCCGACACCTCCTTTGTCAGGAACGGGTAAGCCCTACAGTACAGTGAGCGAAAGCAATACGTGAACAGGTTCTTCTCGTCTCCCAATTGCACGTCCTCGTTTGCACCTCTGTCCAGTCTCAAGCCTCGAGCTGTCACATTGTTGTCCGCATACGAGTCGTCCTCGGTTGCAGCTTCGTGTAGTCTCCGTTTTTCGCTTTCGGTTCCTGGCTATTGGATGCTGCCTTCCTGCTTACATTCGAGTCTTCCATTCGCACGTCATCCTTTACAGATGCACCTTGGGCTGTCGCTTCACTTTTCGCTTGAGTTGTTTTTGGTTTCGGTGAGTTCTCCATCTTAGACGTATCATAGACGAAATTATAACACTCTCGTTTACCTGAGTAAACAGTTTCATCTCGAAAATTCATAGAGATACGAATCACTTCGTGGATGGATTTCTCGCTTAGGGGATTATCAGCAGGTTCTTCGCTCGAGGTCTGATTACCAAACTCAAACGAAGGGCGCAAATTCACCGTCGCGGACTGAGAGAATCCCTCGTCTGTAGGTGCCTTGTTTTCCACTTGAATCAAAATCAGCGACACCTTCTCCTCCACCGCCATCGCTTTATCGTCTGTCTCCATGTCCGACTTGTCAACTGTCCTTTTCCAAAATATCGGGATCAACAGATCGGCTCCTTGTTGGTTTCGGGGAAAATACCCGCTGCCCGACGCCCCAGGAAATACCACAACGTGTCCTCGTTCGGCTGAAGCTGCAGCTGCAACAAAATGAGTGAACCCCATCTGCCAGTCCTTCCACTGTGATTCCCACTGCTCAAAAACGGACTTATCCTTTTCCGTAGCTCTCGCCATATTCTTTCTAAAAATTGTCACCGTCCCATGTTTCAGTACTTTCAAAAAGGTGGCCACAGACTTAAACCCGCCCTTATAAGCACACTGAGAAATACGTTTGCCTCATGACGCACTTGTCCATCGCGAGTAGCAGCACAATACGAGCGACCATCTCGTCGACCCCACCTGTATCCAGCGCTTCATCCAAAATCAATTTCTGGAGCTGCGGTAGAATATACTTCGGCAAGGCTTCGTCCAGCTCATGCCACACATTCATTGCCCCTAAAGCTAGCACTGGGTCCGACGCGTAGCTGCTCAGATAGCCTTCTCTCTCGTAATTCACGTACGCGAGAATCGCCATGAAGTCTGCGACGGCCCGAGATGCCAACGCTGACGTCGAGTACGGACGTACGCCGATTCGGCACAGCATCAGGGCTCGGAAAATAAAATATAAAATTGTACTCGTTTCTCAGAAAAAAATACGTAACTGCAATACTGGCGACGGCAATAATACATATTGCAGTTATTGTTTCATTTTTGGTCGTTTTGGCCTTTGAATAGCGTTGGTTCCAAATGAGAATGGTCAAACCACGTAGTACTAATTCATTACAAAGGAGAAATCTGCGCGAGCTGGATATTGGAATCATTAAATATGGAAATGAGTCAGTTGGCATGACAATGGGAAGAGATGGTAGTGTACACAAGAACGATTTTGGTTGGAGGACAACAGTTTTTGTAGTAAAAAGGCAATATACTTATTACGGGGTCAATTTCATATTTTACGGAAACCTTGGTTTGCCAATAATAAGTAATTCCGTCAATATAATAATATAGTTATTATATTATAATTATTTTTTCCGAGCCCTGCACAGCATGGACGCAACACCAAACATGATGTTTTCGGTGTACGTGTTCGCGCCTGGAGATAACCCCAGCAGCAGCTTCTTTGCTGCAAGATCAACTACCTTGGTTGATGTGGATTCCTCGGAGAAAGTGCTCCACCACATCGGACGACCCATGCGCTCCAACGCCTCCCAAGCCTTGTCCGGATCACCAGTCACGACTGCCTTGTACACTGCTATCTCATCATTCATGCCATTCTGGTTTCTATCATCAACTTTTGCAGCCCCTGTCACTCGGCCCGCCTCGTCCTTCTTCTCTTCGTCTTCGTCAGAAACAGCTTTGGGGTTTACTTTCCGGCAGTACTCCCGCCAATTGACGTCCATGGTGTGTCAGCACGAAAGGCGAAAACGATGCCAGTCTTTTGCACGCGGAGCTCAGAGATAACGGGTCTACTGATTTCAGTGGCTCCGAGATCGTTAAGTTTGTACTATCTATTAGCACCGCGAAGATGCCTCCTTCTGTGCCGATATAGTCATTTGCTGCGGCGAGAGCCTTGCGCAGCACCAGGAAGTTGCTTCTAAGCTTCCCAGGAGTATTACGTTTCTCCGCCATCAGATCCCTCGCTTCGTCAACCACCAACACCACCATTTTCCCGTTCGGATTTTCTTGATGCTGCCACAGAACGGCTTCTTGATTGCCTGCCAGTCAACCTTGAACAAATTCCTGTATACGCTTCTATCAGCTGTGTGATCTATGAGCAGCTCGATCCACTCGGTCTGCACCAGGGGTCGGAAAATACAGTATAGTATTGCATTGCAAAACATTAAAAGCCGTAATAATCATTTCAATACTCCAGTCGACAATAATATACATTTATTGCAATTATTGATTATTTGGGAAACCCATATAACTTGCTGTTTGTATGGACCGATGGAGATTCAGTCAATTTCGCATCAATAATAATATATTCAATTTCGTGTCCTCCCGTAATAAATATTTCCGTACAAAAATACAGTAATTGCAATACCGCAATTATTTTTTCCGAGCCCTGGTCTGCACAGTCTCCCAATTCGTTATCGCGTAGTGATGGATCATTATCAAAGTAGTCATCATCTCGTTTACAGTCGTGGTCTCAGTTGGAAACAGCCAGTCCCGAAGTTTTGGTGTCACCTCGGATACTTCGTGGACTTGTACAATCCGACGGACGTATACAGAACTTTCATTTGGTTGGGACGTGAGCCTTTGCCAGCTTGGGCCATGCGAGCAAGCTCGACAGCATCCGACTCTTGCCGAAGCCGGAGTTCTGCACGACAGCCACGTACGGCGCCTTGTATCTGCGCCACAGATACTTGTCGGGTGGACTAGAGCATCACCGACGTACACGGTCTCAGTGAATGCCTTCTTCATATGGTCATTCTTCACACGAAATTTCTCATCGGCCTTCTTCGCCACACTCTCCGCCACCTCATAGGAGACAGCACTGGGCACCAAGTAGCATTTTTTAATTACCCATCTAAGAACAGAAACGTAGATTGTCGAGCTCCCCGTCCCTGATCGTTTTGACGTCATCCTCATCCTCATCCACCATCACCTTAACCTCCTCCGGGCGTTGAACGCTCGTCTCGACATTGGCACTTTTCGCAATCAACTGATCGAAGATCTCCTGGTTCACGAACTTGGCGATGTCCGTCGGCGTGGCCTGCATTAGCATAAACCAAGACATTGTCAACACATGCACAATGGAGCTTTTACTGGCAACCTGAGGCGACGTAACCGATAGTGGAATATTGTCAGCGCTCTCCATCACAATGTCCTCGTCGGCCATTCTCGGATCGGGGGTGCGTGTTCCTTGGCCAAATAAGCTTTGGGGAATCTCAAATCAAACCTGATGGAGACACAAGGACCTTACTGTCTGATTGATGGACAACATCTTGAACTTTCAGCCTATTTTTAATAATGCTGTACATGTACCTCGAAACGTTTTGAAATTGATTTTACAGTGCAATCTTCAATTTTTCCTACAATTTCTGAAACAATAGATGACACGCTGTGTGAACAATAATAATGAAACAGAAGAACGTCAAAGCGAATAAGCTTTAGTTGTGAATTGTGAATTTGCAGACGTATTTTATCACGTAGTCTATGCTTCAGTAGTCTTGTAGTCTTGCTGTATCTTCATGCATGTTGCAAAAATCTAGTTGATGATAACTCGCTCAGGCGACGGTGGATGAGTGGAGTTCTTGCTCCAGCTCGCGCAGGAACAGAGCGAGGTAGTCTTGGTCCACTCGCCGCATGGTGAGTTTCTGCTGTAGGGACACGTAACCAGCGAGCTTGAGTAGCTTGATAATGCTGGGGGTGGCCTTGAGCATCTTGGAGTAGCGAATGTCGTCGTGCTGCAACGTGCGGAACTTGGAACGCACGCCCTCGCGGTGCAGCGAGCGGAGCACCTTGTAAATGGAAGTCAGTTTGCGAGCGCGCTCTGTGTCCGATGGGCACTCGCAGCGGCAGCTTGCGAGGCAAGCTCGTATCTCGCGCACAGCTTCCTCCACTTGGTGTGCCGTTGGGATACGATCAGGGGCGTCATCACTCCACGATGGCTTGTCGTACGTCTGTAGTGGCTCACCTGACGAAGCCCCACCCATCTGCCCTGACCGGAACGGCAGCGACGAACTGCGAGGACGAACAAGACCCGCCATCAGCTCTCGAAGCTCGTCACGCTCATCCCTCCCTACAGCAGGGGCTGGAGGCAAAGGCGAAGATGGGGATGCCGCGGGGTCAATGGAGGGCGACGTGCCAGCAACCGCTTTCCGCTTCTTCATTAAAGCGTTCAGGTCCTCCTCCACAAAGAAGGCGTCGGGACTGTGGTACTTTTTGAACTGAGGTTCGCGGAATTCTTCGCTGCTGAGTAGTGATAAGTCGTCGGATGAGTCGTCGTAGCTCTCTTCTTCAGATGATGAAGCGTAGTCGTCATCGCCGCCGTATCTGGTGCCGCCTGTAGTTCCTAACCCGTGCAAGTAGGACCCTCGCTAGGTGTCACAGAAGGTCGATTCGGGCCTGGTAGTTGTCTGTGTTGGTTCTTCCTGCTGCTTCCGAGACTGTCATTTAGACCACCATTCAACGAGCTGGCCTTCGACTTGGTTGGTTTGCTGAATGAGGGTCGACCCTTAGAGACCAGTTTCTTGTCTGAAGCAAGTGGCGGGGATGCTGGAGGTGGAGGTGGAGGAGGACTGATGGGAGGCTTGGCAACGGTAGTGGGGAGTGGGGACGGAGATCTCGACATGGACTTCCGCGAACCGCCACTAGTCCTCACGGGGTCTCGCTGGACGCCATCACGCCACGAAGCTCCGACACAAGATCTTGAGTCGTCAAGCGGTTCACTATTGCGTCAGAAGGTAGTGACATTGCCCTGGGACCTGACGAGACAGACGACGCGTCATCGGCATGAGTCTCTTCACGCGCACCGAAAATCTCAAACACACTTTCAATTTCAACCTGCGCCGAGCGCTCCTGCACAGCATCAAGACGTCGCGACCTTGCTTCAGGTTCTGGTTCATCACTGTCGATAACCGAGAGCTTCCGTTGAGCGTCTTGTAGACTGCGCTGCAAATCGCGGATTTTCTTCACCAGTTCGTGAATTTCGGTAGCGCGGCGCACCGAAGTGGGGAAATTGTGCGTTTCATCCTCATGTTCCGACTCCTCATGCTCCGGCTCATACGTTGCCATGATCTTCTCGTAATTCGACGCAGAGTAGGGGTCGGGGCTTTGCGCAAAACTGTCGTCACTGTCATAAAGCGTCGGGTAGCTCGCCACCGAATCTGCACTTTGTTCGTCGTTATCGCGCACAAGCTCCGGTCCTGCATCGGAAAACGTCGAGAGAAAGGCCTGTCCGGCTTGGCTGGTGGCTCGCGCGGCTGCAAAAGTGATCCGCGCGACGGAGTTGAACTGGTCCGGTGTCATGTCGTCCGGTTCACTTTGCAGCGAATTCTGACTGCGATCACTGGGTCCTGAATAGTACATGGCAGGCGCCACATTGGTCGCGTTCGCCAACGCCGCGTCAAAATTGGTCACGGAACTCTCGAGTGCTTCGCGAATACTCGTGATTTCGCTGTACATGTCGTTAAATTCCTCCTCTTGACTGTCATTTTCATCATTTTCAGCGTACGCAGCTTCCGACATGGTGAGGTTGATGGTATCCCTAACCTCTCGGATATGAGTCACCACATCCGTGAGCGCCTGTAATTTATCCTGATTTGGTTTTTGCTCTTTTGCGCAACCGGTTTGAGTTCGGTTTCGGAGGTTTCCAAAACATCCAGCGCCAAATCGCTCTGGCGACGGTCGCGGTCGCGCGATTCGCGCATATGAAACACCATATCTTCGTACGAATTGTGCTGCGGACTACGTAAACCGCGAATGTACGACTCGGTATCATTGGACGACGACACGGGCTCGTCTCCAGTTGCACTAAGCACTGAAAGCTGTTGCCGCGCCCCCGCACTCGTCATACACGCGGAGCAGACGCGCAAATGCGAAATGTCGAAAATCGGTTCCTCCAATTCGCGCAAAAGCGCGCAACTCGAACACACCACCTCTCCACATGTTCGGCAGTGGTGTTTGCGACGGAAATAAAATCCGCGCAGACAAACCGCGCACGCTTTGCGGTCCGAATTCGGCACCCACTGCCACTGCTCCACGAAGCGCAAACTGCTCACTCTCTGCCGCGCCACCAGACCTGGTATTTGCGCAACCGCGCAAACCGTTTGTTTCATCAGCTCCTCCAGTACAGTGCGCACGATTGGGTTTAGGTCTCCGTCGATTTGGCAAATTGACGTCACGCGAAACGTGTTGGGCTGGTGCGTTTGCGACACGATGAGCCCCATGCGCGACAAATATCCGCGCGCAATGCCGAAATTCTCGAGCGTCGGCACTTCGCGGTCGCGCGTGATGGACTCTTGCACGCAAAAGGCCACGACATTGGACCCCGGGTGAGGTTTTTCTTGCCGGCGTACTCCAAATAGCAAAAATCCAGGATTTTTGCTCTTCACCGTGGCGCGGCCGAGTGGTTTTGAAAGCGTGCCATTTAATGGCGCGATACGAGGTTTTGGCGCGAATACCGGTATGCGGCGTGTCGCTGGTCGGATGTTGCGGGAAGGTAAACAACGTGCGGCCGTCCACAAAGGCGTCGCCGTGCATGTAGCGCAACGTTTTGCGCAACTCTTTGGTTTGGACTTTTGCAACCGCGCGCAACACCTCGTCCACGCGCGTGTCCGAGAGTTGCACACTAGCCTTGAGCAACGTGGACGCGTGCGCCGCCTTATTGGCTGGCTGGAAGTCCAGGAACGACGCGCGCTGGCACGTGACGCTGCTCTTGGGCTCCAGGCGCAGCCGCCGCGTGCTGGAGGAGGCGCAGGGCGTCCATTTGTACGCGCAGTCGGCGTCCTCGATGATTCGCACGAGTTGTGCAACTCGCTCCTTGCCCAGACGTTTGTAGTACTTGACCTCTTCGCGACTTAGCGCAATTTGCGGGAAAAAGCCGTCGTGCAACGGGAACTCGAGCATGAAGCGCGGGATGGAATGGTTAGGGGTGCAACTGGGGGTGAGGTGAGGTTGGGTTTCGAAATGAAATGGGATGTATTCGGATCTTGGCGGCTGGAGGAATCGCAAAGTGACTCGAGGAGCGAAGAGCGGCTTCTGGTGAGGAGCCTCCGTCGTGCAATTGTGCCGCGGTGGAAGGCGATCGATTGGTCGAAAAACGCCCAGAAAGGGCGTAACCGCTGCGGACTTGTAGTCAAGATGGCTGCGACATGGGGTTTCATTGCCTTGTTGCTGCTGGCAGAACTGCTTGCTTGTGTATTCTATCTAGCGCAAATTTAATATTTGAAGAATGGATTTTAGTTATGGCCAGCTTTTATCGCGCGTCTTTAGGTGACGAGAGCGTTTTGCGGTCGAGTGGAGGGTGCGGCACGACTGCGGCGATGGACGCTGGCGACTGCGGAAGATACGCCTCCGTACTGGTTGACAACAACCAGTGGTTGTCCTGGGCTTGCTGCTGTTATTACATAACACCAGCTCTTGGTGGTGCTGGCCAACGTAGCGGTTTTCTGACTGCAAATGCAAAACGCTTCTTGGTGACGTCACCTTCTGATCAGTTACGCAGTTGAAGCGGGCTCCGATAAGCAACTTGCTTACGGGCTCACTAAAGTTGCAACGGGATCAGCACGCAATTACGTACTAAAATGTACCCGAAGCTTTGCGAAATCTTCGTCCACGACTAACGAATGGATCTAAGGAACTTCAGTGAGGAAACAAACTATCTGTAGTGGCGAAAAACTGCAACTACGACGCCAGGAAATGCAGATTCTCCCATCAGTGGAGATCCCCTATAATCGTGTTTACTCGGATGTATCTCGCACTGTAGGCTGCAGTGCTACCCAATGGTCATTTCGTACCAAGGAGTACACTTTGTACCAAATTTCTCCTTGGTCTTGTTCGCCACACTCCTCGCCACCTCTCGGGCGACAGCACTGGTCACCGAGCATTCCTTGTAAAATCCCTAATAGCCCCTTCAAGACGGGAACGTAGATTGGCGAACCCCATGTCACTTTGCGTTTTGGCTTCATCCTTATCCAGCACCTCCCCAATCTTCTCCGGGGGCTTTACGCTCGCCTGGACATCGGCACTCTTCGCGAGCAACTGACCCAAGACCTCCTGGTTCACGAATTCGGCGATGACCTGCACAAGCACAAACGAAACGTTGTCACCACATGCACGCTGGAGGTCCTACGTGTACTGGGAATGGGAGGGCGACGCACACTTCCTCCAAACTTCTCCACGGTCATGTTCGCCACGATGTCCGCCACTTCCTTGACAACGGCATGCCATGACTCGTCGGACACGGAGAATTCACCGTACAATACCCAAATAGTCCCTTTAAGAAAGCTGCTGAGTGTGGCGAACCCATCGTCCCTGTTATCTTTGGCTGCAGCCTCAGACAACACCTTCCTAACCATCTTCGGCTCAACAACTTTCGCCTGGGGTTACCACTCTTCGCCGTCAACTGCTCGAAGATCTCCCGGTTCACGAACCCAGCGATCTCCTTCGGCGCGACCTGCGTCAGTACGAACCGAGACATCGTTACCACGTAGCTCCTACTGGAAACCTGAGGGCGACGTACCCTGGTCCGTGCTGGGCTGCTGTCAGCGGTCTCCATCACGACGTCCAAGCCGGATATTCTCGGGTTCCTCGGCCAAAGAAGCTTTTGTCAGAATGGAAGTTGTACGAAGACTGCTTGGATGAGAAGTGACAGAGGATTGATACTTCAGGACATCCTTGGTCAATTTTAAAACCATACATGTACATGTACAGTACATTGTAGTAGCTGCTGGACACGAGAAATTTGAAACGTTAGACCATCCTCATGACGGCAACGCTTCTAGTGTCTATGAGTTGCCCACCAAAGCGTGATCCGCCTTCCAAACAGCACAACACCAGCTAAAAGTCAAATTTCTCGGTTGGTGGCGCACCAGTGGACTGTCCGCTCGAGCAGCGGCTGCGCAGTGGAGCCTTGGCCAATCCCTCCATGAGCTCGCGCAGCTCCCGCTCTCGTCACGGGTTCTCGCTCGTCGGTTGGTACTCGAGGCCGCTACAGGTGGCAATGCCGCTGCAACGGCCGCACTCCGCGCTTGTCCTTGCTCTTCGTCCGAGGAGGACAAGTCGTGGTTACCAGCATCTGCTTCGTCGAGGCCTTCACCTTGATCCGAGATGTCATTGGTATCTGCATCGGCCAGTTCCGACGAACGACGGTCAAGACTGCGTCGCTGAACTCGCTGGAACCGATCTTCGGGGTCATACACGTAGATCGTTGTACCTTGCACGGGGTCGGAGCAGTAGCGGTTGTCGCAGTAGGTCTTGTTGAGCTGAGTGGCGGAAGTACGGGAGGTGCTACCGGAGGTGGCGGTGGCGGCGCTCTCCTCGAAGACGCAGAAGAAGGAAATTGTATCGAGGGAGTATTGTTGGACGGTGTCTCTGGTGGGGATGGCGACGGTGCAATACTGCTTGCACCGGACCGTCGGCGTGGAGGCGCATGCGTAATCTCGCTTGAATTCATGACACCACGGAGACTAGCTACAAGGTCAGGTGGGGCGCGAGACGGCTCCGAAAGCCGAGGACCGTGCGCGTTCGAAGGAGAAATAACTTGATCCGCCGCAATAGCCACGTGCTTCGGGGTTGAGGTGCAGGTCCCCGAGGCTGCTTCAGCGCAGGCACTGGAGCAGATGACTCTCTTCGGTGGAAGGTGGATCGCTGTTCCGGCTCGGGTTCGTCATCCGTGTTTTCGCCATGCTCGTCTACAACCGGCGGCACATCAAGTGGGGATGGCGTAACGGAGGCTGCTACAGCAGGGGCTGGACCGCTGCTCGTGGCTTCAGCTTCGCGCTGTGAAGTCTCAAGTCGCATGTGAAGACGGCCAATTTTCTGCGCAAGTCGCTCGATTCCCCGGTTCTTACTCACGCTAACAACTGGCGTCGGTGTGGGTTCCGACATTGGTGCCGGCTCCGGCTCAGCTTGTTCCTCTGGTTCGTCAACCTTGGCAGTCGTTACTGCTGCTGGAGAAGGACGAACAGGGTGGAAGTTTGCAGTAGGTTCCGATTGACGAACCCACTGCATGGCTTCCTCGAGCACGCGCTTCCTCGACGGCGCTTTCTTCTTCTCGAGTTGGTGGCGGGAGTGGTTCACCAGCGTCCTGGTGATCCAGTGACTGCATGGATGCTGATAATAATGATGAGCGTGACGAGAGAAACTCTACACTCTCGCTGTCAAGCGCGCTTGGGAGTTCACTGCCCGCACCTTCGCTGTAACTGAAGGCCAAATCACTGTCTAGCCGACCTGAGCTCGTTTCTGACGGATGCACGGGGTCATTGTGACCAATCGATTCTAGCACGGCATCAAAGTCGGAACTGGACACGTCTAGCGTCTCACGGATTCTCATGATGCGGTCATAAATCTCGTCGTATCGCTCTGCTCCAGCTTCCGGGTCTCCGTGCCCGCTCTCAAGCAGCATACTATGGCGTTCTTCCTCCTCCTCAGCTTCTGAGATAGCGATGTTGAGCGTGTCGCGAATTTGCCGAACATGTTCAACGAGCTTATCTAGCGCCTCTTTTTTGATTGTGAAGACAGTGAGGTTGCCGACAGCTCTGAATGGCGCAATACGCTTGAACGTCGCTCGTGTTTCGCTGACTCAGACGCTGCTCGCGGGTGATGGTCGCTACCATACCCGCCATACTCCAATACGTTGCTTTGAGCACTATGTCGACTGGACAGCGGGTGATGTCGTTGCCGGAATGGTGGGAGTGGCGAGCGCACGGGGGTCGCCTGCGATGACGCCCCTTTCAACGATTCTACTATGCCTCCTCTCCGCAGTCCGCGGTGCTTCGGATAACGCAGGCCACCGACATAAGTCTCCGTGCCAACGTTCGTCGTCGTCGTCGTCGTCTCCAGCATTCCGTCCTCGCTCACTGTATCTCCCGACATGAAGCTGCTCTGACGTTGGCTTCCTGCCTGGGCCATGCACACGGAGCACACGCGCATACTGTGCGTGTGTTCGTCCAGCGGCTCGTCCAGTTCGCGCAGCGGGCGCAACTCGAGCAGACCACCTCTCCACACGTCGCACAGTGGTGCTTCCGATGGAAGTAAAACCCGCGCAGACAAACAGCGCACGCCTTGCGCTCCTTGGTGGCTACCCAGTCCCACTCGTCCAGATACTGCAACCTGCCCATGCGCTGTCTTTCCAGCAAGCCTTTGACTCGATGCACAGAAGCTACAAAGTCCAGCATGATCTCCTCCATCGTCAGTCTCACAGCAGCCGGCACCAGCGCGCCATCCACCTGAGCCACTGCTGTAACCTTTAAAATGTTGGACTGGTGCGTCTTGGTCACGAGGATACCTGTGCGTACGAGCTGTCCACGTAGAATGTCGTATCTCTCGAGAGTTGGTACTTCTCTGTCCCTAGCAATAGATTCCTGTACACAGAACCCCACTACACTACTACCGGCGTGTGGCTTCCTCTTGCCAGCGTACTCCAAGTAGCAAAAGTCGAGACTCTTCTGACCTTCTCGTCGTCGCGCCTTGAGCAGCGCCCACTTGATGGCGCGGTACGAGTAGCTGGGCTTCTTGTGCTCCGCCGACGTGGGGAACGTCAGCAGCGTCTGCGTGTCCACGAACTCGTCGGTGTGCAGATAACTCATGGCGCGTCGGGCGTCGCGCGTCTTGACCTTGGCCACGGCCTGCAGGATCTCCTCGGGCTGCACGTCCACCATATGGACGCTGCACTTGAAGAGCGTGGACGGCTGCTGATTGGCCGCCTGCTTGGAGCTTGGTTGCACGTCCAGGAACTGCGCGCGTTGCACGGCGCGGCCGTTGCGCGCCTTGGCGTCCGTCCAGCGGTACACGCAGTCGGCGTCGTCCATGATGCGCACGAGCTGCGCCACGCGCTCCTTGCCGAAGCGCCGGTAGTGCATGAGCTCCTCCACGGTCAGCACCATCTGCGGGAAGAAGCCCGCGTACAGCGGGAACGGCAGCTCCGCCGCCATGGTCTCTGCGGAGAATTCCAGACTGAAAGTATTAGTTTGTGCGAAGTGACGCTGATGCAGGATTAGATACCCTGTCAATGCCGATGTAGCGATGTGGTTTGTAAAAAGGCGGTATGACAAATTACCTGCTATTTCAGATAACCTGAAGAAGAAGGTAGGAGGCCAACGAGTGAATGCGGATCCGGGTCGTTACGGACTCGTGAGCACTTCAACAACGGCCTACCACTCGTTTGCCGACTTATTGGCGTCGTTGGTAAGTGTATGTCGCTAGCTGCACTGCTTTGACGAAATGCACAGAGAGCTGTTCGTGTGGCGGTGGACGATTCTGGAAGAACGCCACTTGCATAGAGACAGCGGTGCAGACAGAACCTTCGAGTCGCGTTCTGAAACGCAGTGCTAGTGTCTGCTTGGACGGAGTTGTTGCGGTTGTGCAGGGCACTATTTTACATTCGATATTTCTCAGCTGATGACAAGCGCGAAACGTATCTTATTCGGTGGGTACCTAAGAAACGGTTTGCAATCCTACTCGGGTGTTATTTTTTGATGATTTTCTCTGGCGGATGCGAGGTCTGCACTTTGGGAAGGCACAAACTGAACAGTTTGGGTTTTGCAACCGTGCATGATATGTATTCATTGTTGTACACGCACTCACAGTCTGCGCGCACAGCTAGCGTTTGCTGTGCTCGGCTAATACTGTAACTAAGCTTATACTCAATATCGGATACCGTGCCAGCGAAGAAGATGACTACCAGTAGACGTGCGCAACAGAATGGTGTAGTTGTGCAACAACTCTTCCAGATGTCTTTTAAAATTGAACGCGCTGCAAGTATCATAAAACAAGAAAATGGTGAACCGTCAGTGCCTACGGACGCTCAATGCGTGCGTCGACACAAACGAGCAAGACAAGATATTGTGGTCGTTGGTGGAATGTTCGTACCGGTACAGAGTTGGCTCAAACTCATACTCAATCCACAAAACCACGACCAGCAATTTTGTTCCAATATGAATACAACTGGTTGCTCTACATGCAGAAATTCTTGCCATCCAAAGAATCTCGCAGGGTGGACTATTCTCTTATAATATACTACGTATTCGAAGTAATATGGTAATATAATATGGTAACGTTAGCTCCATTAGAACCAAAAATCGACGGTTGCAGATATAATTCCTACCTTCTTAGAAAATCGATTGTGCCTAGTAACTTATCTTATAATATAATATGGTAGCTCCATTAGAACCAAAAATCGAGTACGCAGCTCGGTTGCAGATATAATTCCTACCTTCATAGAAATTCGATTGTGCCTATTAATAGTGGATGGCTTGCTTAACGCAGCATTTTGAAACGGGCATCATATCGTACTCTTAACCTGTTGAAGGCGTTGCCATAAGCTGTGCCGCGCATCGTTTTTAGTGAACAGTTGTATTTCTATTTTGCAGCTCTCTATCGATGGTAGTGAACATCGCTCTAGCTTTAGGTGTTGAATCCAATGTTACAGACCGGCACCGACGGCGGCACGGCACTCCGGACAGCTTTGGTTGTGACGCAGCCACGACATGATGCAGTTCTCGTGGTAGACGTGAGCGCACGGCAACTTCACAGAGAAGTTGTTACTGCCAGCGTCGCCATCGGGCGATGACGTCTCATCGCTGAGGCTGCTATCGCTTCCGATACTGTTGTTATCCCGGTCGCTTTCTTGCAGTTCAAGGCCCTTCGTGTCACCCGAGACCAATGGGTCGAGGCAAATACTACACGAGTGCTCGGAGTGCGAGGGCAGTAAATCTTTGACGTCTTCGAGGCTGAGGATGGCGTTGGCGTACGTGCAATTGGCGTCCAGCACACTTTCAGGGAGTGACAGGAAATCACGCATCAACAGGTAGACGCACAGCACTTCACGACCCAGTGGAGCTGGCAGATACGGCTCGACCACAAGCGCCGGAACGATTACTTCCAGTGCTCTCCAGCAGTCTGACAGAAATCCTTCAAGTTCCACTTTGCCAGTGTTCATGGTGTTGGCATCTGCTTGGATGGAAAAGGCTGCGTACTGCAGGTGCTCGTACCGCTGGAACACTTCCGTGAGGATTCGTAAGAACACCTCGAAAGGTTTCCATTCGACAATGTCATGGTCTTGCTGTTGCTGGATGCCTGAAGTTACAAGTTCTTGGACCACGATCGGATGGTGTAGGATGGCGTTCACTTGTTTGTAAAATCCACAAAACTTGGTCTGGCTCATGGCAATGACCCACGCCGATTGTGTCGTGTGTCCGTCGCTCCATATCGTCGAGCCGTTCGTCGTTCCCGATGTGCAGGTGCTTGTGATTGCCAACGAGAGCGACACCCGGTACACGACCGACATGCCCACGCAGAGTAGGCGCGCCTGTACCAGGAAGCTGAAGCTGGACGGCTGGAACTCCTCACTCATTTTGCGTAGTCGCCGCTGCATGGGGGCACTATCGGCGTTGATGACGGTATTGTGCACCAGTTTGACGCGCTTGGTCTCGCGTTCCCCTTCCATGATCTGCTTTGTCATTGCAACGTTGTGCGCACGAACTGGTAGAATGCAGAATGACGACGAGTAGCGAGCTTGGAGAGTTGAGTTTGCGTGGCGTTGAGCAGCGCTGAACCGAACCCACCCCACAGCGAGTCTGGTCGGCCGCGAGTTTGCACTCCATGGAAGAGTGGAAACTTCCTACGTTCACCAAGGGCTCCGACTTGCTCGAGGACTACTAGTACCAACACTAGGTACATCGACTCTTCTGCTACCGACTACAACAAGATACGCAGCGGAAGAGTGAGCAGTGGGAATATTGAGTTCGTCGCATGAACGGATGATTTGAGTTGAGGTGCCCAGGCCGAGCTGGATGGTTGGGAAAACGCAAGCGGGACAGCCCTCCCTGTTGGGTGGCGAGCACTACTTTCGGGTTCTTCTGCATAACTCTTGCTCTATTTACCAACTTTGCAGGATATGACTTGCGAAAATTCGAGGAAAATCTTCTAAAGGACCGTTATCGTCGGACCATACAGACACGCATGCCCAACACGTTCATTTTTCAGCGCACGGCACTGAACGACCAAACGGCTCTTAGCAGCCTCCAGAGACTGGAGTCCAGTATTTTTGCGAAAGTGTACGTAAGCAACTCAGGAAGTTTTGATCATGGCAAGTCTGATAACTCGATAGGCGCAGGACGTGCGTAATGGGTTCGGTGAGCGCAACATAGCGTGTTTTTCGGGTGAAGTTTCCTCCAGACCGGGGCTTTCCGCTTTGGCGAATACACGATCGAGAGGTCAAGTGGCCCCGATCGCGACCACCAAACAAATACCTTTTGTCGCGTTGCAGAAGTCACCGTTTCAAAACGTTGGCACAGGTCTCCATTGCAGGATTGGATCGCGTTCCAGCTGAGGCCTCTACTTGCCGAGTATTTCCATGCAACTGAGACTACTCTCCGCCTAGTGGGCGTTGGCAGGAACGGTGCACACTGTGCACCGTGCACTGCACAGTGCGGAGGAGGTCCAGCTCCGCAAGACAGCACTTGGTTCACTTGGGCCATGTCGCACAGTAATGGTTTGTGTGCATGATCAATTTTGCCAGGCTAGATTTGTTTCCTGGGCTCGAGACAATGCGGCTTTACATCATTGGATTGCAGGAATACTATTTTTATAGCACTATTTTTCTTCCGTCTAGAATTTTTCGGCCGTGTGAAACTTGCTGCACACAATTGCAAATGTATGCTGGAAAGAAAGCTTCAGCCGTTGGGATGGGGGTTCGCGAACAGTTTCCTACGCGTTACTGTGCCGAGCCCACCGAGTTTGGTGCGTTAGGCTCTTCGGAGCTCGGACGTTCGGAGCCTTTCGCGCAGGGAACTGCCGGCTTCGACTAATGCTCTTCTCTATGCCCGTGCTCTCTTTAAAGAGGGGGATCTCGGTCAATGGAGATATCACTCATTTGCGGAATCACTTCAAAGGTATCCATGCTGATCAGGGCACCCGAGAATGCAATACTAAGATTAATACTTCACAGCCAAGAGCAGAAATTAATCATTCAATTATTACCATTATTCCTGCCAATTCGAGTGCGCACCTCATCGACTGTGTTCACGTCCCACAGGTCGCGATTATACTGGAGACTCATGAGCATCTCGAGCTTGGTGGGGAGAGACTCTTCCGAAGGTCCGCCAGCACTAACTTAGCTGCCGAAAAGAAGCGCTCGCACTCGTTAGACGTCGGCGGGACGTACGCAACGTCCACGTAATGCGAGCGCTTCACTGCCTTGCGCTTCTTGAACGCCGCCTTGACTATTGAGCTGACCTCCGCGCCTCTTGCTTGCGCCGTTTCGAGGGACGCTGATCTAAATTCGCAGCACGCCGACCTCTCAGCAACATTCAACGACTCTCCGCGCTGAAGCTTCACCAGACCATGTTCTAAATTGGGATGGTTCACAATTGCAGCATTCGTAGCCAGTCGGGTCCGTAGCGCCGGGTACTCCTTGATGACCTGGTCAAACAGACGTCGCACAGCTGACAGAGTTAGGGTAGACTTCTGTAGCTCCTTGGTGACTCCCTCGAACTTTGCGAGGTCCTTCAGCAACGTCTTCACGCGGTCGTGCTCCGCGTGACGCAGCAGGAGTGGTTGCACCTCGTGCTGGACCAGGACGTCGTGGCCTAACCCGGAAATGGCCGGTTGGAGCTTCATGTACCGCTCAACCATCTCGTAGGTGCTCGACCATCTGGTGTCATTTCGCAGTAGCGGTGACAGATGGGAGACGCGGCGCAGGATCGCTCGGCCCTTGATCGTCCTCAGCTTGCACATCAGGGCGTGGACCTTGCTAATCAGCTCGTCCTCGGTCTTGAGGAAGTCCTTGGCTGCCAGATTGAATCTGTGGCTAGCACATCCGACGAGCGGGATTGCGCCTTCCTTTCGCCCAATGTACTGATTCACAGAACAGTTGTCGCCCACCATAAACTTGACCGCCGACCATGGCTTCTTGTAACGAGACAGCGTGTCCGCGATCAAATCAAACTGACTCTGCGCACTCAAATCTTCCTCTGTCTCTACGGGCGAGAACGCCAGCAAAATAAAGCGGCGCGACGTGCACTCCAGGTCGTCGTAGTACTCGCTCGCCGCGCCACTACCGGTATTACCGGTATGATCAGAGGTACTGTCGAATACCGCGTATATCGCGACGTAGTGACGGTTGCTGCTACTCCAGCCGTCCAGAACTAGACCAAACGATTCAGGGAGCTCGGCGGCAACGAGGTGCTCAACCATCTCGAAGAATAGCACGATGTAGCGCGATAGGGTCTCCTCGGACACAGACGAGAGGGCAGCGTTCAGACGTGTGAGCCGTCGCTCGACAAATGCGAAAGGTAGGCGATCACAGACCACCCACTCAATCCAGCGGTACAGATCGCGAGTTCGCTGGCTGACCAGGCGCAAGAACAGCGGGTTCTGGCGGCGAGCCGCCTCCTGGGCATCTTGCTCGTAGTCCTTGTGGTTGCGTCGTAGGTGGTTCAGCAGGTTTGTGTAACCGTTCCCCTTTTGTAGTGCTTGTCACAGGTGGTGCACTTGTAGAAACCACCCTCAACTTCAGTAAAAGCATGGAGCAGATCTGGCTGCTCGTGAGGACCATGGAAGACACTGGAGGCGGTGGGGCTTGAGAGGTGGGGGTTTAGTAGGTAGTTTTGATACTGACAACCTAGTGTATTGGACAGTCCGAAATGCTAGGATCCCACCAGGCAAACGGTTGGTGGACGGAGGACACTTCCCTACAATTAAGATATGAATTGTGTTCAATTCAAAAATGATTTGATACCTCGGAATTAATCATTAAATTAAAAAATGCGAATGTATTTTTATGAGTAATATTTTTCGGGTGCCCTGATGCTGATAACGTGTCCACTTCAACTTTCCCGGTCGTCAACATCGGAGCGCCGATCTTGGCAGTACGTGTACTTCGAAGCATTGAGCAAGCTGAGTCACTCGATAACCAAGCTACTTAGTTGCGGCATCAGTAGTGCAAAAGTAACTATGGCGCAGGTATGCGTCGTCACTATGACCAAAACAGGAATTGGCAAAAACAATGACTCGAGCTCGTTATCTGAAGCAGATGAAAAGTTTTTCGAAGCATCCTTGAAGCGGTCGGCTCACAGACAGTCTCTTTCACTCTACAGCGGTAGAGTATGTGCATGTACTACAATCGGACAGGTCTCGAAGCTCGTCGATAAAGACACCAACTACGTCGTGGCTATCGCGATGTGTACAACGGGACTGCTGCTACGAACCGTTTGTGCGTGCGACGCTCACGTTGGTACTCGTTCGGTTCGCTATGGTCTAGTCAATAGAATGTGTAACTCGACGAAGGGAGGGGGGTACTCGCAAGTTTCGATAACTCATAATGCCACGTTTTACACTTCAATTTTGCAGTCGATGCGGTGCACGTCGGATGACGAAGAGGTCTGCGCCGCATGGGGATATTCTCGTTGATGTGCACGTCTCTCCGACTCGGAGACTCGGAGTACTTGCCCAGCGCGCGGACAGCAGTACTGGCATCGACTGGGAATGGGCGTTAGCATAGTCTAAATGACATTAATGTACATCACTTCAAATTTAAATTCAGCGCTCCTGCTGGACCGTTATCCACGACCATGGACTCGCCGTTGTTTGTATCAAAATCCGTTCATGCAAAACATAACTTTTATACCTATTGATGTATTAGAGAACTTTAGTTCCCGGAATAACTCGCGGTTTTGGAGCAAAAATCGAGATCCAAAATTATATTCCTTGGAACAACGGAGGCCCGACTGGAACTAAGGATTGGAACATCGCGTGGTAATTTATCCGTAATTTATACACGGATTTTTACGTGTCGTTCTTTTGGGGATTCGAGGCGAAATCTCAAGAGTATGTCCACGGGAGCCACTATTTCCCTCTTTTCCATTTTAAATTCGTTAAAACGATCGCAACATCGATAACACCTAAATACCAGCTAAAACACAATAACTTGTCGGATAACACAACACGGTCTCAGCAGTACCCGTATTCCAAGAACTACTTCCTCCGGGCGTGATTGCCTGTAAGTACTTTCTTACTTCCTACTTCCTCCGGGATTGCCTGTAGAGAACTTTCTCTACTTCCTCGGGGCGTGATTGCCTGTGTGTACGTAATGGCTTTTCTAGAGGCTTCAGCAGGACGGCTTACCTCCATTTAGTCAGCGGCAGTGGGGTAATTCGGCACATAAATGGGTCTTTTGACTCGGTCAGACATTAGTGGTAGTCAATTGTGCAGCAACAAGAAGCTTTTCTTTCTTGCAGCAAGTCACATTTTTTTCCATTCCTCTGATTGGTCAGTACGGTTGTTGCCCAGCTGCATCAAAAAACGCATGCCTTTCAGCGTGCAGCGACAAGTAGAAATATTTTGAGCGCGGGAAAACAAGCTGAAGCAACCAAGCTACGGCTCGATGGTGGGCAAGCCACGGCTACGCGCATCCAAACCAAGCAGCAGTGGCGGCAGCCACACCCGCGCTTCAAGCAGGTTCGTCAGGTCGCATTGCAGTTCTTCAAACTTTTGGCCAAAGCTTCATAATTTTCAAATATTTTTGGCCTGTTAGAAAGCTTTAGCGCAAGCCGCATCGATTCTACCAATCAGCGCGTGTCCAACAAAAACACAGAAAAAAGTAGACCCTTCCATCTGTTTCCCCGTTTTTTCACAGGCAACCGGAGGGGTATTATTTTGTTGGATAGAGAGTATTCAAGGACAAGTTCTCTATTAGAGAAACTGGAACAACGAATATCCGTAAAAATCCGTGAATAAATTACGGATAAGTTACCACGCGATGTTCCAATACTAGTACTTATTAATAGTTCCAGTCGGGCCGTTGTTCCAAGGAGTATAATATTGCCAAAACCGCGAGTTATACATCTAATAAGAGAACTTTAGTTCCTGGAATAGGAAGGAGTTCATGCCAGAGAAACGAGCCGGAGCCGTTCAAAAGCTGCTGCATGTGACGGTGGACACTCACATTGCTTGAGCCGGTTTGATGTTTACGTACGTGTACATCCTCGGCGTCAGAAGTGATGAACATGGCCACCAGATGCTCGCGAGGAAATTCACAACTCAATTCTTTCCTTCAGGTCGCGGCGCTCTGTATAAGCGGCATTTACAGTGCATACTGTACAATAGCATGGTAAGCCTCACGTGTTGTGGTACCTGTAAAACCTACAGTCTGTATTACAGGATAAGGAATCAGCAGGATTCAACGTCCGCCGCGCCTGCTGTCAAAGGTTGGGGAGTAATCTGTCACGCTGGAGGCTGATGCGACCGGCAAAAGTGGACATGAAAGCGAGGCGAACGGGAAGAGCCCCTCCGGTTATTAATAATCGCGGGATTTGCGGACAGCAAGACATGATGCACAATGCACCAGTCATCACAAAGCTCCGAGTCCACCATAACCCCAGAGCCATTCCTCAATCTGCCATCTCGAGCACAACCAACAGAGGAGCCGCCACGATGAAGCTCTACCGCTGTTCCGTCCTAGCTGCCGCTACGCTGGGCTTTGCAACGGCAATTGACTTCAAGTCCGACCTAAGCTTGAAAGCTACGGAGACCTCATCCACCGAGCAGACTTCTTCCTCTACCATTCAGCAGTCGGATTCCGCCGTCAGCCTTGCGTCAGTGGAACCAGTCGTGGCTTGTTCGGACTTGCTCGCTGTCGATCTCACCGAGATTGGCGGCACTGGCAGCAACATCACCGCTGCCGAAGAGACCGACTCCGATGGTATCACCTACTGCTCCGTCACGGGTGAATACCCACTTGCTGTCGGTTGGCAGGTCATGCTCCCTGTGGGGAACTGGACGCAGCGCTACATGCAGGTCGGGTGCGGCGGGTTGTGCGGCAACATTAACATTCAACCCGGTGCAGCGGATGGATCCGCTGAAGTGAGCAACGGCGAGTTCGTGCTGGCCTCCACCGATATGGCCGGCGGGAATGATGGAGAGTTCGGTCTTGACGAGGATAGACGAAAAGCTTTCGCGTACTTGGCCGTTCATCAGACAGCCCAGACTGCCAAGAAGCTCATCAAGGCCTATTACGGCCAGGAGGCGGCGTACTCGTACTTCAACGGCTGCTCCGATGGTGGTCGCGAGGCTGTCATGGAGGCAATCCGATATCCGAACGACTTCGATGGCATCATTGCTGGTGCACCCGCCATGCTCTTCTCGTTCCAGAACAGCTTTCACCACGGTTGGCTTGCTCGTAGCAACACTGACGCCGATGGGAACCGTGTATTTATCGCTGACCGCGCCTCACTGCTTCACGATGCTGTCGTGAAGGCATGTGATTCACTAGACGGCGTCGAAGATGGCTTGTTGTCGGACCCGAGACTCTGCAACTTTGACCCGTCGACGATTGAGTGCGCTGCTGGCACGACGGACAACTCCACATGCTTGACCTCCGCGGAGGTGGAAGCCGTGACAAAGTTTTACACTGGACCTGTGGACGCTGCTAGCGGCAAGCACCTGACGGTCGGAGAAGAGCAGTATGGCTCGGAGCTGGCTTGGTCCGGTGTCTTCGTGTCGGACTCGTACACTGGCGAGATCATGAGCACCAACACTGCGCTGGCGGCCATCAAGTATCTGATCTTTGAAGATTACCGGGCGACAACTACACCCTCAACGACTTCGATTTCGCCAAATCCACCATTAAGCTTCTGCAACCGCGTCACCCTTTGCTCGACGCTGTGAGCTCGGACCTCTCGAAGTTCCACAAGGCTGGGGGAAAGCTTATTCTGTGGCACGGTTGGGCTGACCCGCACATCTCACCGCGTACGACCATCGCCTATCACGAAGCTCTGCAGACGCACATGGGTAAGAATGTCCTGAACGAGTTCGAGCGCATGTATCTCCTTCCGGGCGTGTACCACTGCGGAAATGGTGAAGGTCCGTCGGCCATCGATCTGGTGACTCCCATGCTCGAGTGGGTGGAATCGGGCACTGCACCTGACGCCGTTGAAACGAGCACGCCAACCAACACAGGCGATAGCAAGTTTGGTCAATGGGCCAAGTCCGGATCAGGGTCTGGTGCGCCTCCTGCTGGTATGACCGCAAAGCGCAGCTTGCAGGCGGAAGCTTCTTCGTCGGGATCGGCAGCGACGACAGTAACGCGCCCAGTGTACCCGTACCCTGCGCTGGCCAAATACAAGGGCACTGGTGATGTGAACGACGCTGCGAACTTCGAGAAGGGTAAGGCGCTTTACACGAAAACCACTCAGTACTGGTTGGGCGAGGACTTCTTCCAGCCGTATACTCCCATCGAAGCCTAGGTAGTTGAGTGCGGAGCTTCCCATTGGAGATATATCTAAGCTTACCAAAAATGAACAAGCTACAGTTAGCCAAGCGTTGCCGCCTCGATGACTGTAAGCAGCCGACAGCCAAACCCGTGTCACCGCTCTCTACGCGTCCGTGTCTTTTTCGCTGGTTTTGTCTCTGCATCCTTCGCCCACTGGTGGAACACCGACTCTGGCAGCTGCAGCACGGCGTCTCCCGACACAGCCACCGCCGTCCTCTCGAGACAAACGGTTGCAACCTGTTGGTTATGGACGTCCTCCATCGAGGAGAACGCATACGTCTCCTTATCAGCATCAAGGGCCCGCGCAGCTCTCAAGTCTTCGCGCATCTCCTGTGTCTTTTTAACGAGTCTGCCGCAACGTGGAGGTTCTTGGTCAAGGTCGCCACTTCCTCGTCCGAGTCCGCTTCCTCGCTCTGGTACGCGTACGTCTTGCTCTTGTACAGCTGCTGCTCCTGGTCACCTGTCCATCCTCTTCCGTCTTTTCAATGACGTTACCAAAGCTGTCAAGCTGCACTTCCTCCTCCTCCTCTTCCTCTTCGTCACTCTCCAAACTCGGCAACATCATGCGATGCACCCGCTGCTCGTTCTCAGTCTGACAGGCTACCAAGTAGGCATTCTACAAGAAGAAGAAAAAAATCAGCAGCTACTCTGCCACCACTACCACCAACCTCCTTACCTGAGCTTCCACTACTTGTTCACTACTGTCACAAGCTGCATAGGCCTCCAGACACTCGGCGTTGATCTTGAGGAACTCGCTGCCCCACGAGAACTCGTCCATGAGCTGCACCGCCTCCTGTTTGAGCCCCACAATGAAGAGCGTGGCTGCAATAGCCTCGGCACACGACAATTTGTGCGGCCGGCCGTAGTTGACCGAGTTGGCGGCCACGAGAAAGGGCAACAGGCGGTGTACGCCCGAACGCAGTTGCTTGTAGGGCAGCTCCTGCACTTTGGCCCAACTGCAGTCGATCACCGACACGCCTGTGCCCTCCACGAGGCCTCTGTCAGCTGGAGACACGATCTGTTCGCCCGCGGGGACAGCACCAGGCCGCGGAAGTGCGCGCCAGGCTTCATGCTCTTGATGTACCCGAGACGACAGAGCTTGCGCCCCGTGCAGCGCTTCGAGTCGCACTGCTGGAAGTCCCACATGCGCAGCGTCACGGGGAAGGCGCGTCGACGGTAGCTGGCCTCGCTCTCCTCCTCCCCGCGCTCTGCTGGCGCGCGCTTGTCCTTGCGCGACGGGCCGCGGTCCACGCGCTTCTTGCCCATTGAAAGGAAACTTGAAATGAGGGATTAGAATACCGGTAAGTATACAGTAATTGGGGCGAAGCCCCTATAATCTTGTGACTGGATTTGTGTGTAGTACATTACTCTGTTTACTGGACTGGATTTGTGTGTAGCACATTACTCTCTTTTACTCTCTGATTTACGTTTTTACGAAGGGACTTATCAGTTTTGAGAATGGGTAAGGGGTACAATTTATAATCTTGTCTACTAGTTGAATACAACTAGACAGGACTGTGGAGGTGGAAATGATGCGGTCTGTCTTGTGGATCATAGGCTCTAGCCGGTGCTGTCGGCAAGGATTGCAGGTAGTCAATTGAGTTAGATGGTGGCCGTCGCGGCTTGAAGCATCGATGCCCTACTAAGCGCGTTGTGCGTGCGGGTGCAGCGCAGTTGACGACTGCTTTCTGGCACACGTCGCCTTCAATGTAGTGGCTTGCGGGACTATTAATAAGGTGCTGCTGCTACATGTTGAAGGTATTGATGGATGCATGCAATGCGTAGTTTTGTCCTACGTGTGAAGCGTCTGCATTGACGATGATTGGCAAGCATGTCGTACTGGTAATGGTATCATTGCAGCCAGCCGATCGCGTTAGAAGGCATTCAGCGCCACTTGAAGCATTGGCGCGCGGCTAAGGATGTTTTGCGTACAGGTGAAAATCAGTTGATGGGTGCTTTCTGGCACTTGCCCACAGAAGGCGGCAAGTTGCCGCCTTCTGTGGGGAGATTTACGAGGTTAAGGTGCTGCTGCCGTATGTTGAAGACGGATGCATGCATAACTTCTGCTGACGCGTGCATCGTCTGAATTGAAGGTGATGGGCGGGGAGGACGTATAACTGAGATGAGAAGAGCGTTGGGATGCTTTTCAGTTGGTTGTGGACGTAATTTGCGTTTGAAGAGCGGCCAAGGAACCATAAATTGTCAGAAATAAAGTATTTATTCGGTGAATGGAGTTTTGGACATCGTTACTGACGTTTAGTTTTTTTGCTATCGATAGTTGTGGGCGGATGCAGTGTCTCCAGTAACGATGATTCGCCGGTTATTCGTGCAATGTTTGAACTGTGAGCCGGTTGGATGGGCGCATGCGTGCGCATGTCCGATTGCGGGTTCTAGCTACTTGTGATGATGGTAGTTGCGGGAAGCCGTTAGAACAAATCGGTGGATACTTGGAGCATCGCGAAGATACTCAGTGCCTCGTACATGTTGGAAGCCGACAGAAGTGTTGCGCTTTTCCGTGCGCATTGCTATCTTTCGGGCGTTTAGCCGCAGCTTCAACTAGCATCGCTAAGATGCGTCATACGTCCCACTCGTAGCAAGCGGGCGTCGAATGGTATTTTCTCGCATCTCGTGTTACTTTTCGGGTGGCTACACTTGCGAAAGTTGTTGGCGTTGAAAAGGAATATTTTTCCGGGACCAATTTGAAAAGAAATGCGAGGATGTTCATCACAGTTCAATTTTGCCTGGGGTTAGCATGACAAAGGGAGTGCGTACGCGAGCTGGTAAGGCTGCACTGAACACTATTCGGATGCTAGCCAGACCTAGTCGTGGTGACAAGGCAATGAAAAGGGAACGGATACCCTCTACAACTACAACAACACTGGAAGACTTCGAGGCTCGCACAGCGGAAGCCAGACTCAAACGTTCGGAGGAGACCCGTGCTCGAAACTGTGTCGGCCAAAACTTGCCTCCGTGTCCTAAGCGGACTAAGCGTGCGCTTGACCCCAATTTATCACCGGAAGTGTTGGACGGGCGCTGTAAGTAGGGCATGAGATTGTGGGTGTTTGTTACAGATAGAGAGCTAACGCTTGTTTACCGCTAATTTGTGTGCAGTATTCTTCAGAGAAATAGACCAAGTGCTTCTTCGGATCTGCGGTAGCTGTGGGAGCTCACTAAAGCTACCCGAGCTGTTCAGAAATACTATGATCCAAACACTAAATACTTTGAACCTCTTAAGAACACATCTGGCGTATGCGAAGTCATTAATGAGGCTATTACACGTCCAGATTCTAGTGGAACACAGTTTCTTTGGTTTTGTAATCGATGCCATACTTCTCTTCGGAAACAGGAAATCCCGAAGTTTTGCCGTGCTAGCGGTTTTCGAATAGGACCAATACCTTCCGAACTAGCTGTTTTAAATCGAATGGATGCCAGGTTATTTGGTCTAGGTATCTCGTTTACAACGTGTATTAACCTCTATAGAGACCAGCAAGAATTTACCAGGGGAATGCCATAAATTACTGGAATAATATTCGTGAAATGACTACATTATTGCCCAGACCGATTTCCAAGTCTGGTGTTGTTCTTCTTCAGACAAAGGATAGTAATGGGAATACCTTCATCCGCGTCCGACCGGAACTAATTCGTCTTGTATGAACATGTATCGATCTCGGAAGAAGTCCTCGCAGAATTATCAAACATAAATGCTAGTACTGCAATTCCAACACTGCCGTTGGACGATGCAGAGGTCAGTGACCTTCGGTTGATCAATGATGAGAACGCTAACGAGATTCAGACACCGTCTTCTCCCTATATTGCGAGGAAGGTTGCGATAAGAAGGTTTCAAAATCATTCAGGAGAGTACATTTGTCTAAATTACCATCTTTCTTTAAGTACGTATTTTGTATAGTACAGATCCTACTAAATACGATTTGGTTAAGTTCGATGTTTTAGAGCCGTTCATTAGGGGTGGAAAGCACATATGGTTATCGAATTGCTTTGAAGCCTTCAAACCAATTCGATAACCTGCCAATCAGAGAACGCGAATATTTTAACCTTCATGTCATATCGTATAGGAGGCTTCAAATTGAATGAAGCCCCCTCAATCAGAGCATTTCTTCAGCAACACGACACCCCGGATCAAGGATCGCGCCGACCAAAGCCTGTCTACAAGGAAGAACGGCACGTACGCCCTTATCGGTCGCTTGGCGCGCAGGAGAACGTCAACCAGAACCCGCAGCATTCCCCCATAAGCACACCAACCCAGAAGAAGCTACCCAAGGTAACGGCCGCCATTAACGGGTCCACGGACAAGAATCCTGCCACTTGCACGAATGGCTGTAGCTTTGCGCCTTGGTGGCTACTGACAAGAAGTTAACCAGTGAAGCGTTACCTAGACAAGGCATCCGCAGGTGACGAGGAGCCAAACAAGACGCTGACTGACAGAACGTCTACGTCGCCAGAGTAGGCGATTCAGAAGATGATGACCCCAATGCATGGATCCCAGTTGCAAATGAGTTGCCCGATTTAATTGACGACGGAAATTTTGACAACGCATTAATTATAGGTGCTGACACGCAGGTAAGCTTAAACGCCTACGAGTGATGCAAAGCGTATTAGATCACGTAGCTAGTCGTTAAATTGAAACTAAAATGAGCTTACTTCTCATCCAATTGAGCCACAACCATTGCCTTCACCTCAGTTGTACTGTAGATTGCCAACTCAATAAGTCTTTCGCAAATTTAATTCTTTCGCAAAATTGACTCTTGCTTGTGAGAGCTCAATGCATGAACGCTTCTTCGCAATCTCGGTACGCTCACAAATAGAGTCGTACATGATGTCGAGCACATCCCAATGCTTGTAGACACCGCGAGCTTGTCTATAAACAGTAATTTATCATAAGTTGTCAACTCATACAGTACACGTCTAGTCACTACTTACCATGGAAGCTTTTGGCTTCATCTTCATCTAAGCACTGTCTCTTAGATCGGCTGCCTTGTTGTACGAGTCTTGAATGTCGTTTACCTTTTGAATAACGCCTGGAAATCATGCACACATACGAGATAGCTTTACAGAATGATTGACGCAATACGCATATACCTTTGTACGTTCTACCTGTAATTCCTGCCGCCTTGAAGATCAGTGATACCTGTCGCCAGCGCCCGCTTTGTTTTGCCCAGTCTCCACGCAACCTCTGAAGATTTCCTTCTGCTGTGATCCACTTCAGGATGATGTCGACGCTGGATGGACCGCCATCGACGCCGTCCTTATCCCAACTCATTGGACGTCTTCTTCCCGAAGATTTGAACGCCATGAACGAATTAAGACAGACATCAAGTGCTTGGGGAGTGTCGACTGGCGGTGACGTGCGCACTTCCAGAAAAAGAGGGAGGATTCCATCAAATCGCTCTGCCGACAGGCGTTCAGGTGCTTTTGGCGTTTGACTCGATTTGAGCGTCAAGAAAACCTAACATAAAGACATTACAGCAAATCGATCTGATTGGCTGATTGACATTTATATCGATATGTCTTTAAGTTCATCTCAGCTTTGAAACCCCTATTTTCAGATTCGCTGGACGAGGAGGAACCAGATACCAGATCGATGGAGATTGGATCCGTACGGCGCGGGAACACGAGAATGTCAATGGAGAGGCGTCCGACACGCTACGCGCAAACGAGGGATCCATGGTTAAGGCAGAGAGTGGCGCGTCGACCGGTAAGGTGCCCCTGTTCGGTTATATAAAGTTTGCGTTAATTCACGTTGTTTGAAGGGCGGATCACTCCAAACGGCGATGCAATTGTCAACATTGTCCCTCCTTTTCCTTCCAACCCGATCGCGAACTGGGAGGAGCTTACTGACATTTTCGAAATATACACGCTGCAAAATAATATAAAGTTTCGAGTCTGCAGTTCTCAAACGACGGTGATTTACAATAGATATGCATACTTCATTGTTTAAGTTGGCTATATCTAACACGATCGTTGGATTCTTGCTTTGTAGAACCCACGACGAATCAATACCCACGGAGTTTCGCTGGGCATACAAGATATTTCGCTGCACCCACGGCATTTCGCAGAGTTCTCATTTGAAGGCCACCGCAGCCGCAAGACACGTTACTGTGGATGCCTCGCTCGGTTCACTGCTGCTGTGACTTTGACATATATGGAAGAGTTTATGATCAAGATTATCGATGAGGTGCGCTAAGGATATCATTGCTGTACGTTTACCGTGGTATTCTAACTTTGCAGTTTATGATTAGAACCATACCCATTCGCACCCCACGACTCCATCTCAAGCTTCATCATACCTGACGCAACCGCTGGATGAAGAAGAACGTGAAGATGTTAAAAATTTGGTGGATGCACAAGTTGGATTCAGCGAGTTGTGGGGTTTTGATTGTAGGCCAGGCGCACAATTACATCAGCGGAAACCTTGAGCAGCAGAAGTATACAGTCTCTAAGAACGATGGGTGGGTGGGTCTGGCTGCATTAACATTTCAATACAGGCGTGGTCATTGCGTTATTCTTTAAGCTTGTTGATAACCATCTCCAGCAACTCACCGAACGAAAGAGGGACATCTTGCTCAGCTCTCTCTTCAGGTAATTATGCATCCAACTCGTAAATGCGGTGTTGCTCCTCTTCAAAGCGGTCCTGTAGCGCCAGCCGAATTGCCAAAATCTCACCCAGGCTGCGTTGTATCCCCTCCAGCATGCCCTCATCTTGTCCAGTTCGCCCATTCGCGTGCGCACTAGCTCACGTACAAGCTGTCTCTGGCTCATTGCACCACAGGATCTTCGTTGGCGATAAGAAAAATCGCTAAGTGTAAAATCCGTGTTGTGTACGTATTTTGTGGTGCGTACACGTATATCTGTGGAACACAGAAATCCGTGTCGACCACATCGATTTAGATTCTCTAAATGTAGACATATACCTTGTCACGAGGCCACGTGGTTTTGGTCATTTAAAATATAATACCGGGCGCCAGGTTGCGTTTAGTCGTAAGGTTGCCATGTCGTCATGTCGTATTTAAGGTACGTCATTCATGCTGCATCTACATTAAAGTGTGTATGGCAGGGGTAAAATGCATTTTTGTGCATAGAAGGGGCAAACTGCACGAAAAGTGCATTGCACAAAACATTCCTACTAAGAAGATACGTAAAATGGCCATTTGTAGCCACTTTGCCTACAGTTGAGCACGTGGAAGCTCGCTCCACTTTACCCATTTTCTTTGTGTCGTCTCCTTTGCTAGGCAGACGGTTTGCGCACGCAGACGCTTGAACGTAGACGGCCACTATGGGACCTCTTGCAACATGAGATCGTTCCCCGGACTTGAGAAGCGGTCGACTTAGAGCGGCCTGTTGTGATCTTAGTGCAGCGACTGATGAAATAGCCGCTCCGCGCACGCACTTTGAAATGCAGCATCGAAACTTCGAAGAGGCATTCAGGTCCGCCGTCGCACTTGTTGTACCTCGGCTTGGACCTGCCTTTGGTTTATGCGTTTACTTTACACGCACGTTGTGAGTAGCTGCGTACTCACGCATCACGCCTTCTAGTAAGGAAACTATACCTGTTGCTGGGGTGACACAGGGCGCGTTACGGGACTCCTTGTCTGCCTGTCGTTTCGAAGTGTCGGTGCCATGTCACGTTGCTAGAAGAAGAGCGGTACACTTGGAGGTAATAATAAGAAAAGACACGTAAGTGCCGGGCAAAGCCTCGACAGGAACGCGTGCTTGGCGTGGGCTGGTCTCTCGCTTGCTGCTCGCGAAGCAAAAGCGGTTGTGAGCGAGGAGAGCTGTCACGCCGTGCGCCGCGTTCCGCAATAGTTACTTAACCAGATAACAATACAAATACAACGTAGTTGCATACTAACCGTAGCAGTGGTTCCGTCCACAACTATCTCGGTCGTGCCGTGACAGCAGCTTTGAAGCTGGAGGCCACAGTCATCTCATGGCCAGATCAAGATGAACGTCAAGTTATTCCGCAGTGTATAAATGACAAGTACGGCTTCCCAACTGTGTGGGTATTACCGATATCACCCTGTTTCCACTCGCCACCAAGCCTCGGCACGGTGGGGAGGACTATTCTGCCGAAAGGCATCCTACGCAGTCAATCCATTGGTGACAGCTCGGATGCTGGTTTCATTTTCGTCACAACATTGGCCTGTATTACTGATCCAATACTCAGCTGTCCTAAATGAGGTCTGCAGCGAGCTAATTTTGTTGGTGATGTCTTGGGCAGTGTGTGTGGTTTTTAGACCGGCCGCCGCGATCTTGAGAGCGATCTCGAAATAGTAGTCTTAGAATCGCCTGAGTGTCCGTCACCACCTCGGTACCGGCTGTAGTTGCTGCCAGTAGTGAGCCGATCGATCACAACACTGATCAAACTGACGTCTGGAGTCGGCCCATCATTATGCCAAAGTACTCGCTTCATTACTTGCGTTGAAGCCACACGCACTTGTTTGGCAAGCGCATTGTAACAGCGCTTACCACATGTCACACTGGCGAACAAGCTAATCGCTTCAAACGAGGCGACCATACTCGCGGTGCAAGCGGTGTGCACAACACGCCCACAGCCCCTGCGACTACAAGCTCGGAGTGCGTCGTCTTCTCCCGCTTTGGTCACCTTTTGCAGTCCTTCCAACAGCACACGGCAACTGCCGGCGTCGAAGATGCTACCCCAGTGGAGGCACCACCGGCTCGGAGAGTCATCGCGAAGTCGGCCGGACCGCCGGTCTGCTCTTGGTCCACTACGCTCGACGTGCCTTTGCGCCGGCGTCATCTCCCCGTCGCCTGATGATTGGATCATCGACTTGCTGCGATCACTGGGGTGACGCTGAAAGATCGCAGTGCCCTGGTGCCTTGCTGCAACCTTGGGTACTGATTTGCGCTGTAGCTGATTTTCGAATGAATGCGAGATCTTTGTGAAGGACAAAAACGTCTTGCTGCTGCTCCGACCTGCATCAAATTCGATGCTGCTCGCCAAAAGCACCGAGATCCAATCAGATCACAGGACGCAAATGACGGCTTGCTGCAAGAAAAAATTGCTTGCAGCTGCAGAATTGACAACCCTATTAATCGCAGCCTCGGCAGCAATTCCTCGAGCTTCAGCAGTGTTCATGTCCCGGATATACTCCGCGCGGGTCCGACCTGGTTCTGTATCATTGACGTCATAATATGCATTTAATAGACTTCGGCAGCAACTGCTTTGAGCAATGGACGCCTACCAAAATAGCGTATGTGCCTGCCATATCTGCTGCAGATATGCCGCAGCATATCTCGGCATATCGCCTCGTGGACCTAGAATCTGGTCTCTCGAGACTCGTCTACCCCTAGATTTATGTAGTGAATTCATCTTAAAGGTTAGTGTTGAAAATTGTATACTTTATGCTGATCATCACTCTTATCGAAGAAACCGTCACTCTGCTGTGTTAAAAACGCCGACATATATCTTCCGACGATCCGAGAAGCCGCTCACTCTTCAATCTGCCACGAAATCGCGAAGACGAGGAGGCTAGTGAAGTGGGTTCAAACAGTTTGATGTATTGTTATTTCTGATCTAACGTCCAATGTTGAATCTGCAGGAAGCATGGTCCGCCTCATGCACTCGGCCGTCCACTGGAAACTGCGCTGCATTTTGACACATCCAGCAGCGAGGACGAGAACACGCCGCCCAACGTGGCGAGCGGCAAGACGCCCAGCCGCAGCGACAACTCCAGTGGAAGCAGTGGCGTGCAGACCCAAGAATCCGCTGCTTCGACCGGTACCACGATCCCGCCATGGCCCCCATCCGGCACCTCCAAGCTTGGTCTGCCGAAAGACGTCACGAATCCGCCGCCAAGCTCACCGGACATGGTGCACCGTCTGCGGATCCCCACCACATCGTCGCCTGTGCTGCTCGACACACGTCCACGCTCACCACTGATGCCGGTGCCGCGTCCGGCGTCACTCCGCACGCGCCAGGATCGCCGTCCATCACGCTCACCGCTGCAACCGCGTCCGGCGTCACACCGCACGGGCCAAGATCGCCGCCAGCCCCGTGAAGACGTAGCGCCATACGCTCGACCTCGAGCACTGACCAACCGTACAGAACGTCGTGGTGGCAACCCCACAGGACGTAAAGCGCAGCGACCATGGCAGACGAGATACGCCGTCCGTCACGTGCTTCTGCTCCAGACGGAGTGTTGGCGCTCGCGCGTTGGCCGTGTCGTGTTATTCACCTGCTAGATCAGTACAACCCCATGAACATCGTCTGTCGCACACTACGGTTGGTGCACCTGCACATCGCTGTGCCGGTGCAATACATACCGCAACGCTCATGAACGTGTACTGCAACGTAAACCGCTGCCCCTAGTGTGGGAACGGACTCTTCGAGTCCACCAAGGTGTGCTTGAAGCGCAAAATTGCGCACATCGTCGCTGTGTGTGGTGGCGGGGAAAACGTTTGGTGCCTGTGAGGTCCTCGGTCAGTAACTAGACGATATGGAGCACGTGCGCGCCTCCGTTCACCACCGTCCTCACAATCGAGGCTATCGTCTCGTCATGAAGCCACGCCCGGAGTTCTCCGCGTACTCAGTGCGCGTGGTCATCAACGCCGAGTCCATGGGCGGAATGATTAGATTAATTAATCACTCTTGCAACCCGGTGGCCGAGTTCCGAGGTCTCCAACGGACGAAGTACGACCGTTGTAGTGGCGACGACGGACATCATCCGCCAAGGTCAGGAGATCACGATCGACTACGGCGATGACCTGTGGTTTATTTGTCGCTGCCAGGACGCTCGGTGCCGTCACCGAAACATGCAGGACCAAGAGGACCCTAGCAAGTGTTGGTGAGTAGCAAGGACGAGTAAGGGCGAGCTGTTGGTGATTTATCAAGGTAGGCAAGAGTTCTACGATTCGCATGCACACTAAATGAAGCTTTGTTGATGTTAACGCCCATGCATCTTAGCGAAAGGTTGCCTTACATACTGGCCATTCGTTTGTGTGGACTCCAACGTGGCTAGCCATCTCGCCACGACAGATTCTCGTAGAACGTGGATCCCACGTTGTGGAAGTCCGTGCATTACACTGGTTTAGCATTTTCGCGCGCGATTTTCGCGCCTTAAAGTTTGCTGCCAGCGTCTGCCTCGGCCACATTGGTGGTTGCTACGGTTATGGTGGCTGAGGCAGTCCCCCGCGGTACGCTGCGCTGCTGTGGGTGCCTCTTTGCTAACTCTTTTGGAGGTGCCATGAGCAGATGGTGAAACTTACTGGAAGCCCAAACTACAAGATGGCGGAGATCACCCGCCTCTTGAAGCTTGTCGAGGAGTAATTGCCGCTTGGTAAGGACGAGTGGGAGCGCGTGTCCATGGCCTACAACACGAGCCGTAGCCGAACGTGGGTTGTGCCGCAAGTTCAAGGCGCTCTACAGCGTTCGCAAGCCAACAGGCACGGCCGAGATGCCCCCGCACATTGAAAAGGCTAAGGGGACGAAACAAGCCACCGATGACAAGGCAAACGTCGTCTAAATGGACGACGCAGATGACGAGTACCAAGACGAAGAAAACAATGAAGGAGAAGACGAGCTCTTTGTGGAGCCCGACTTCAGCTTCGAACCCTACTACAACGAGCAAGACTCACGAGGATACAGTGCTGCTAACCAGCGACCCAGCAAGCAGCAGCCAGTGCGGCAGTGACGGCAATCGCGCCGGCGACACAACTTGAGCCGCGGTTGCGACTGCTGAATGTTTGCTCAGTACTGTCGATGCCTCAGACGTCAACGACTTGCGTCTTGGCGCCGAGGGACTGGAGACCTTCGCCTCAACTCCGAAGCCTTCGCCTCTTCCTGCTGCGCCAGCAACACGCCAGCTTCGATCCGCAGGGCCTAAAAGACGAGGATGGCCGCCAATCCACGTGCCAATGTCACCGATGCAGAGGCCACTACGAAGACGGTCAAAATGCCGGCTGCATGTGGATTTGAACCCGGCAGTCGTGAAGAGCAAGAAGCCTACCTCCACAAATCGTTGCTAAGTGCTTCGAATCGCCTTGGAGGAAGCAACCTATACTCCTTCAGAGACAGTGTCGGATCGAAGTGAGTGAGAGATGGCGGAGACAACGACCAGGTCGAGGCGAGCTTTGCGAAGGCGAAGCGCATCCGTGCCCTGATGACTACTACAGCACTGAAGCAAAAGCTGACACACCTGGAAAGTGCCAGCAGTAACTTGGGTAACAGCGCCTTCGAGATGATGCTCCTCTACCGTGTAGATAGCGAGCGCAAATTGGAGGCGCGCCTCATTGCTGACAAGGCTGAGGCGGAAGAGTGCCGCCGCCAAGACAAACTGGAGATGGACGAGCGCATTCGCCATGACAAGGACGACGCTCGCGCGCGTACACAAGAGTTCTTGCTGCTGATTGGAGCAGTCATGAAGAAGGACTAACTCGAGACGTTTGCACGATGTGGTCATGCTCGACGCGTGCAAGGCTGACCAAGATCACCCGATCTGCAATACATGTCCCAAGCTGTAAGTATTGAAGCGCAACCGATGACGAAGCACCCAGGAACAGCGAGTTACTTTCATGTTTTACCGTTTTATTAGCATCGACACCTCAAAGTACACAGCGATTCATTACAAGTGCGTGCGTCTCTCAAGATATGTTATCCCCTCGCTGTTAACTTTGCGTTCGAGGTACGACCGCGCAGCACACGTACGTCCAGCATCGCTGTATAGTCAAAGTACGACCAGAGCAGTTTAAGCACAGCAACGATTCAAGATGAAAGGAAACTTCATTAGGCAAATACAAACTACACGAACACAGCACGTGGTCTCTGTCGAATGCAGTCATGATATCTTGACGCCGTCGCTGCAAAATCCATATCGCCGTTGAACGTGGTGCGGATCTGTGAGATACCGACCGTCCGCACACGAAAGTTCACCATCATGAAGATGTTGTTCAGCCGTAGACCGCGTAGTTTGGGGTCGTACGGCAGCGGAAGGTTAAGCCGACTGTTCACCTTCTGCATGCTTCCCATGCCCCACTCAGCGGCCTGGCGGACTGAAGTTATCGCGTTGTGCAGCGTCCGCGCAGAGCTTCGCAAAGCTGGCAGGATACGCTCGAGATAGCCATCTTTGAGCGGAGTCAGGATTCGGCCCCTCATTGCGGTTGATCATGGAAACGCAGAGTCGGATACCACGTTCATCCTCTGGTCGGGGCAGCATTTCGGGTCCTGTAGCTTGAGGCGGAAGCCCAACGACGTGTCACTGTCGTTCCACGATCCTGGGCAATTATGTTTGCACCAGATGTGCACCTGTCCTCCGTAAAGCAAATGGTTCCCGTCACGAAGACGGAGTGCAACCACCCGTTGTACATTGTGTTCTGGAGGTCCGCGATGGACGGTTGCATCACCTACAACGCATTCACGCAGTAGTTAGCTACGTAACTAAGGTTAATACAATCTCCGGTTTGAACTACTAACCCGAAGATTCTTGCCGTCAATGAACCCGAATGTGTGGTGTAGGAGTGGCTCCCGGGCTTCGACCAACTTCGCCAACTTGGTTTGCTGCGCGGATGACGGGAAGGAGATCCTGGCAGGTACGTAGCCTTGCAACCCTAGTGAGAGCGCAGTCTCAACTTTATGCATCGTCTTTGACAAAGTCGCCGGCGGCACCCCGAACACCATGCACTGCGTGCTGTTTTCCATGCTGCTTACTTAGAAGCAGAGTAGCAGGCCGACAACTTGGTTAATATACCGGAGCTTGGGTGCCTCTAGACGAAGTAGGACGGAGCGAGTAGAAGTTGGAGAACCGACCGAGCAACTGATGAAACGTGGCCCTGCAGTAGATACGCCTTCACCGCTAACAAAGATAAACATCATTAACTTACCTCGTCAAACTTATAACGTTGAGGAAGTTCTTGTCGCTCCCCGACGTGTACAGATACATCCAGGCCGACGTACTGTGAGGGTCCAAGCACTCCGCTGTCAGGCAATGACGACTCCTCATCGCCACCCTCCACGCCTCGATCAACATGAGCCGATGCACCTCCTCGCGAGCCTTGTCCAAGTCCTTCGTGTCTCATGAGGACCGCCGTCAAACAGAGCAGCACGCCAGAATCGTCGACCTCGGACATGTTGCACAAGCGCGGAAAATTCGAAAGTGAGTGGGAGGGGGAGAATATGGAAGTATTCTGCCCTCCCAATGTCCGGATTGAAGTGTCGGGATAATGTCCAGTCGCGGTTGTCTTTGCAGCTTTCTGGGGGTCCTTACATGTACTGGGAATGTGAGAGCGACGCACACTTCCACCAAATTTCTCCGTAGTCTTCTTCGCCACGACGGCCACCACTTCCTGACAACGACAACCCATGACTCATCGGACACGGAGCATTCCCAGTAGAACCACCTAATTGCCCTGCCAGATCCGGACTGAATTTAGCGAACCCATCGTTCATGTGTTGTTTGGCTATAGCCACATCCAGCACCTTCATAACCCTCTTCGGCTCAACAACTTTCGCCTGCGGGTCGCCACTCTTCGCCTTCAACTGCTCGAAGATCTCCTGGTTCACGAACTCGGTATTGTCCTTCGGCGTGACCTGCATTAGCATAAACAAAGACGTTGTCACCACCTGCGCTCTGAAGTCTTCTATTGGCAACCTGAGGGTGGCGTACCTGTGCTGGTCTGCTGTTGGCTCTCTCCATCGTGACGTCGCGGTCGGCCATTCTCGGATGGCTTCCTGGGTCCAAAGAGAATTTGCTTGTGCCAAAATGCTCAAACGAAGCGTGCATGTGGTGACAATGTTTCGTTTTTTAACGCAGGTCATTGCCGAGTTCGAGAACCAGGAGATCTTCGATAAGTTGCTGGCGAAGAGTGCCGACTCGGATGCGGACGTTAAAGCCCCGGAAGAGATTGAGGAAGTGTTGGATGAGGATGAAGCCAAAACGACGAGGGACGAGGACCTCAGTTCCCATCTTGAGGGGCTATTAGGATATCCTACAAGAAATGCTCGGTGTCCAGTGCTGTCGGCGCCCGAGAGGTGGCGAAGAGTGTGGCGAGCAAGACTAAGGAGAAATTGGATACAAAGTGTACTCCTTGGAAGAAAGTGACTATTGATTGGGTAGCACTGCAGCCTACAGTGCGAGATACTCGGATACACACTCACGACATTGGACGCCTACCATAAATATCCTAGCCACCCGTCATATCTGCTGCAGATAAGCCAGGCAAAAAGATATATGTCGACATACCGGTCGAGGCGTCTACCAAAAACACTCCACAAATGCCGTACTTGGACTTGTGTGTCCGACGAGTACTGCCCGGGCTGATAGATGATTGATTGACAGACATATACCTATGAAAAAAGAGGAGCTTCCTGATGGATTTAGTCTCAAACAATTGATTGACAGCTTTAGGTTTGAAGCTGTCTTTCTTTGTTTAGAGACCTGGAATTCAAAAAGTCTGACTCTGTAGAATCCGTGTCGATGCCGTTGTCGAGAGAAGTGGTGGACATCGAAGCGGACAAGACGATGGCGAAATTTGGTGAAAGCGCCTCTCCTCCTGTTAAATTAAGCAAAAAACAACTTGACCGGCTCCAGATTGCCTTCACAGAGACCGAGTACGCCGGGGACGCTGAAGTCCAATTTGAGGAGTATCTGTGGCGATGCTGAGAAGAGTACAACCCTGCGACGTGTAAGGCGCCGTTTGTAGCTGTTGTGCAGAGCTCCGGATTCGGCAAAAGTCGAATGTTATTAGAGTTCGCGCGCAAGGCGGAGCGTGGCGAATCGCAGATGAAGGTTCTGTACACGTGCGTGCGTTTGCACACGTCGACGGGGTATCCGAAGGCGACGAAGAAGCTCCGGGACTGGTTGTTTCAAGATGAATCCACTGCATCGTTGATAGCCGATCGATTGGAAGCGGTATATTACCACGCTAGAGCGGATTGGGACAACGTCCAGACTGAGTGGATCGATCTTTTCACTAAAACCTCGGCTGATATTGCCGTTGCAGGTAAGTTGATACTTCACAACTTGCCGACACACAGAGACACAGTCATCTGATGAACGAGCCAGCACCACGAAAGACCCGAATGGAAAATGGTGGTTCTCGTTATCGATGAAGCGAGGACCCTACTTGATCTGGAAAACGATGGCATGGACTACTTGTGTTTGTTGGCCCAGGCTCTTGTTTCAGTAAACTGCCGCATTAGCAACGAAGGAGCATTTTCGGGTGTTAGTCGATACAAACATAGAGATCTCGCATCTGACAACCCCGGTATCGTCTACTTTGTCTTCTCAAAATTTCTCGGTCGGGGAATTGGCGTCATTTCCACCATTTGTGCTGACTGCCACGTTGGATGTTAATTGGCGCAAGTACTGCGAGGACGCGAGGACGCGAAGACGGGCAATGGAGAAGCGAAAGATGAGATAGCCATGTGCAAGTCTGCTGTGACCACGAGCAAGAGATCGGCATGGGAGGCTCTGACGCGAATGGGTCGTCCGATGTGGAAGAGCACTTTTACCGAGCTAGCCGAAAACCGAACTCGATATGATCAATCTTGCAGCAAATAAACTATTACTTCAGTAATACTGTTGGGAGTCCTCCCGGAGAGAACACTTACAACGTCCATGCTGTGTCGAATTGGCGTGCGTCCGCGATTGACGTCGACATTGACATCACGGAGCGTGACAGACTTCATGGCGATTCTCGCGTATGTGAATCACGAGAAAAAAGGCCACTTGAGTGCTACGCGTCGGATCCGGTGTTGACTTTGGGCGCGATAAAAGTTTGGTATGCACTGGACGCTGCTTTGCCGACGTATATACTACCTCAGCTCAAGAAATTGATGCTGAACGAAGAACTAGACACTGGTGGGAATGGTGAGGTGGTCGCTCGCATTCTAATGCTTCTCGTGATATGCTCTTTGCTGACTGTCAAATTATCGGACAGTTTGTTTCTGTTGCGGCATTCTTGAAAGAACTAGGAGTCGAGAAGATGGCAATCTATCGTACGGGGATGGTTCGTACAGATGACGAAAAGTCAGCTTTTACGGAGTGGCGATCGAGGTGGAGTGGTTGGAAAATGGGTTTTACTCACTTCGTCCAGATGGACCTGGAGCCGAACGAGGATACGCTTTGGTACTTACTGGGACGTCGGGCCGCGGGTATTTTCTCGCGCAACCAGAAAGGTGTCGATCTGTTGATCCCTATATTTTGGAAAAAGTCCGTTGGCATGTCGGAGATGGAGACAGAGGCGAATGTTGAAGCCGTAAAAGCAGAGGAGAAGGTGTCGCTGATTTTGATCCGAGTTAAAAGTAACTATTCAAGCGACAGTGAATTCGAGTCTGCGACGACGAAAATGCACCCTTCGTTTTTATTTGGTGAACAGAAGTCACGGGCTGACGAGCTGAATTTGTTGAGAACCCACTGAGCAAGATATCTGTCGACGAGGTCATTCGCATCTACATGAACCGGCGGGGATACCGGTAACGAAACTGGCAAATAGTCTGAGCGAGATAATAGCGGAAGCTCGGGAACCTTCAATGGTGACGAATCAGACTGTGGTGGCAACAAAGAAGATAACCATCCGCCATCTTTGAGCAAGAAACGGAAGAACAATCAAGAAGGTGGAGTTTTTAAACACGCACGACAGTAGGGTGTTCAATTGGACAGTAATACACAAGATCTAAGATCTAAGACCCCACGAACTTAAAGGCAGCCACGAACTAAAATGCATCAAATTTTTTAATGAGGAATTGTTTCAAGCAAAAGGGTGATCAGTGCTTGACGACTCGTTCTCATCGCATCCTGGAGAGCTATGCTGCGGCGCTAGTTGCACTGGTCTTGGATGTATCACAATCACCTCAAACACTAGACTTGCTTGCCTCAGTAGATGCACCTCCTGCAGATTCTAACTTCTCTTCTTCGGCTGCAAGCCTCTTTAGGATCGCAATTGCATCAGCCAACGACAAGCGCTTCGACAAGTCTGGGTGCAAAAGCTGCTCGATTAGTTTCCACTCGCCGTCCGTCCTGCCAGGAGGACGTGGATACGGCTCGAGGGCCATCGTTCGGATCGTTTGAACGTCTTGACTTCCGCACGGAGGCTCACCCAGGAATGCTTCGATGATACACATGCCAAGCGAGTACACATCTGACGCGAAGTTTGGGCAAACTGGGTCCTCATTTGGTGGAATCAGACACTCAGGGGCCATCCAGCGAATAGCCTCCCTGTAAAGCTTGTCACTAGAAGGACTGCGTAAATACGAAAAACCAAAGTCGCACAGCTTCGCCTTGTTGTCGCTACCCAAGAGCAGGTTGCTGCACTTAAGATTTCCATGCATTATCTCGTTGGAGTGAAGGAATTCGAGTCCGCGTGATGCCTGGTAGAACAGTCGCCACAAGTGACTTTTGTCCTTCTGGAAGAGCTCTTCGAAGTTGCCTTGGGTCGCGTCGTCACACACGAATAAAATGGGCGACCCGACATGGCACGCACCATACAGTTTGAGTACATGTGGGTGGTCGAGGCTCTGCAAAACATCCATCTCTTTGCAAAAATCTGCATTGGCGGCATTGTTCACACACTTGATCACCACCTTATTATTTCTGCTGTCAGGTGCCCACGTACTACGATGAACCGAGCCGTACGAACCGCACCCAAATGAGCTGTCGGTATCAAAGTCTACGTCGTCTCTCGGAATGAACCAGTGGGGGTCGTAGGAATCTTCATACCTGGCCAACTCGCGAGTCTATCGAGTGTTGATTGCATCAACTGATAGTGCTCCTGTGCTACTTCGTCTGTATCGTAACTGGTCGCCTTGTAGTCCACTTCGAACTTGAGCTTTGCCAAGCCCTCGCGAAATTCCGGGAGAATCTGTTCCGTCTTTAGAACCTTGTCGTTGTCAGCTAGAGACTTGAACTGGTCCAAACTCGTTCGACGGTCGTTTTCCCACTCTTGCACCGTTGGTTCGTCTCTATAATCTGCTGGTGGTATGGCCTCCTTCAGTTCACAAATTGCTTTGTGAAAGCTGGCGATCTGTTCAACCACCTTCCGGTTGTTTGCCAGCCTGTTCACGAAAGTTAACTCGGTGTGGTTTAGCAGAAACCTAGAAAGTTTTCATTGATGTCATCGAATCGATCTCGATCGTTGTCAGCTAGAGACTTGAACTGGTCCAAACTCGTTCGACGGTCGTTTTCCCACTCTTGCACCGTTGGTTCGTCTCTATAATCTGCTTTGCCAAGCCCTCACGAAATTCCGGGAGAATCGTTCCGTCTTTAGAACCTTGTCTCGAGAAACGGTTGAAGCTTGTGCAGGCGGTGAAAGAGGCGTAGGCACATTTGCTCGTGCTCTCTCATGTCGTTGCTTGCTCCCTCTCGGACCCAGCCATCTAGGCGATTTTTCAGCTCTTGCTCGTCGGCATACATTCGATTGGTGAAGACGCTTAACAATTTGACAACATCTTTGATCTTGAGTCGATTTTCTGGTTCGAGACAACACATACGCTTCACAAGTTCCCATTGAGGCAAGGTACAACACTTTGGTCTTGAGGGCAACACCCCAGCCTTTACTTGATACCGGATGAAATTGACATCTGAGCGTCCCCACGGAAAAGCCCTACTCAAGGCTTCAATAATGCACATACCAAAGGAGTACACGTCAGAAGCAAACGTACGTACACCTGCGTTTTGAGCCTCGGGTGCCTGCCATGGTACAGCCCCACCATACCTCAATCCTTTGCAACTACCAAGGAGGCTTAGTCCAAAGTCGATAAGTTTCGCGTGGCCACCTTCATCAACAACGATATTGTTACATTTCAAATCAGCATGCACAATGCCACGGAAGTGAAGCCACTGAATCCCAAGAGCAGCGTCAAGTAGCAGACCCCACACTTGAGCGTGATTTCTCTAGTCTCCTTCACGTACGTACCCAGCTGCCCACCAATGGCGAATTCAGACACAAAAACATAGTATCCATGCAAGCACGCGCCGAAAAGGTTGATAATGTGTGGATGTCTGAGGCTGTTCCAGATATTGACCTCTTCAAAAACTCCTGGACTTCATTTAATCCGATCTTCGTGGGAGTTTTAACAGCAACTGGGGCACCAAACCACATTCCCTGTTGTACCTCTCCAAAACCTCCTTGATGAGCGCCCGCGTTCGAATTGAGCACCAACCCACTTGGAAATTCTGTAAAACCCTCGACCACATCGCTAGCCATTGCAACTACTGGTCGTAAAGTGTACTCCCTTTTAATGTGTTCCAGCTCTTTCGCAGCGGTATTAGCATAATACTCTGTTGGCTTTTCACAGATCAGGAGTTTTGGTCGGACGAGCTCATCACCCGCTGTGCAACGACTAGTCGAAAAATTGTTCGAATCGATCATTAGGTCATAGTCATCTTCGTCTTCTATAGAAGTTGGCCGCATACATTCGGCATCGTGCTGCTTTAATTCAAGTAAGTGATCGAGTAGTTTTGTTGCCGGTGACCTTTTCCTTCAAAGGAGCTTGTGAGGCTTTTATCGATAACTTCATTGATTGCTACAAGTCGAGCGAGGCGATCCACAACTTGCGCCATAGTGATACGAGCTTGGGAATCACACACACATGTCTGAAATGAGCTCCCATTCGACCCTTGTAAATGAAGACGCCTGCGCCTGATCGATATTTGTGCATATATCGCAGTAGTTACGTCCATCGATGGGTTGTGCGCGTCCAGTCACTGCATCGATAATTAATTTTCCAAACCAGAAAACATCAGAAGCAAATGCTCCGCGGTGTCCACAAGCATAATTTGGAGGTACCCAGGTGTTACCGGAGTCAGCATCGTCCTGTTGAATCTCACGGTTCCTTAGTGGGTAGCTTGAAGCAAACCCCGACAGCTTGGCCACTCCCTTCCCAGTTACGAAAATGTTTGCGCTAGTCACTTCTCCATGAATGATGTCGCACGCGTGCATGTACCGTAGCGCGTACGCTACATCCAAAAGTTTCCGCCATATCACATTGGGAGGTAGAGATCGCTTTTCATCTGCATATTCACAAACAAACATCCGCGGATTTGACCACTCGATTGCACCAAACAGCTGAAGTATGTTTGGGTGTCTAAGCCGAAACCACAGATCTACAACAGTCTGCTCGCTTCGCTTAAGAGAAACAAACGGAGCCTGCAACTTTTCGATGGTTACCCTCGCTCCTAGTAGTGATCCCTTGTGACGTGAATAAAAGTGAGATTGACTAAATGCTTTATCCTTGACGACAACATCAGTCTGTGAAACGATCCATTCTGGAGTTTGGAGAACATACGCCTTAAGCCGTCGTACCACATCTCCTATTGTCGCATCCTCCTGCGAGATCATGTCAATGACTAGTTTCCATTGTTCATCGGTAAAACCTGCAGCACGTGGAGGTAATTCTTGCTCACTCAGAACAGTTTCCTTGATTCCTGAATCACTCTTGGCCAACCCCATGGAGGCGTGAAACTGACCATTGCAATGATGCACATCCCAAGTGAATACAGATCGGTTCTCAACGACGGCTTCGCTCCAGCGAGCAGTTGTGGTGCTTGCCACCGAAACGCTTCATCAAGGTTCTTGGTCCTGTAGTGGATCAATTTATCCACAGCTCCACTCAGTTCGAATCCAGCAAGCTTAGCCTTTCCATCGTTTCCAATGCGAATACTGGTCGGTTTTAAATTTCCGTGAAAAATACCCAGGTCGTGTAAGTTCTGTAATGCCACAGCAGTTTCGAACGCTTTACGCCACGCATGAGCAATTCTTTCATGACAATATTCAGGCCTTTCCAAGTAACGAAGGATCGCCTCGTGATCTGGCGGTTGGTTGCAGCCACTCAGGTAAAAGCCACATTGACGACAAACTCGTTCAGAAGCAACGCGAAATACACCGCAATCGACACACTGTTCGGCAATTGACGATACATCGGCTACTTCACACTTCGCAGCAACTCCAGTTTCATCTCGCTGAGAAATAAGGGCATTGATTTCGGCAATCACCTCTCGAATTGTAGGTCTATCACGAGCATTCGAGGCGCACATTTGACTGATGAGTTTCCAAGCTTTGTTCGTTGGCGCTGTAGGTCGTGGATGTTGTTTCCCAGCTGTTAGAAGGTCTAAAACTTTATCATCGTCAAGGTTACAAGGGAACCGCTTGGGTCACCGCCTCAATAATGCACATACCCAGCGAATAGATATCGAACTCGAACTTAGGTTGTTCATTGTTAGACGCCACGATAACCTCTAGAGGTTTCCACCGAACCGACTCGAAGCTAGCTTGTCCTCCTTTGCAACTGACGCTGGCAGATAGCATCCGAACTTTACGAAAACCAAAGTCACCAATCTTTGCATTCTGTTTCTCATCAACGAGAATGTTGCTGCACTTTAAACCTCCGTGTACAATGCCATGCTGGTGAAGAAACTTCAAACCTGTCGCTACTTGCCGAAATAAGGGCCAAAACAGTTCATTATGTTTCCCGCCGTCCAAAAACTTCCGTAAGTTGCCATTTGGTACGTATTCATACACAAATAACGGTGGTCTACTGACATGGGAGCCACCGTACAGCTTCAAAATATGTCCGCTGTGCGGTAATCTCCACCAGAGCTCCAACTGTTTTAAGAAAGCTTCACCAGACGTACTCGCGATTTCCGCGAAAAGTTGCTTCACCACTACTTTGATGGGTTGGCCCTCGTGTATCCAAGAGGCAAGACTCACATCACCGAAGCTACCACTGGCCTCGATGACGTTACTAGTATCGCCATACTTGATATCTTCAACGTCAATAAATCAGTCAAACATGCGGAGACCCGCTTCATTTGTGAAGGCCAATACACGATCTAGTGTTGTCTTCTTGAGATCCAACATCTCAGTAGACTGTTGAACCCCTTTCGTGCTATTTTTCAGCAACATGAGTGCTTGGCGAACGTGCGTCTCATCACGGGCATGTAATTCATTCACAAGTGATCGATCTGACGCGGTGGTCACCAATTGCACTAGTTTGGCACGCTGATCCGCACAGTTAATATCCCATTCCTTACTCCAGTTCGTCATGGCGGCTTTGTTGGCCAGTCCAAGGCCCTCTCCAATTTCCGTCAGCATCAGGTGCAGGTGCTGAATCGTTGCGCAAAATTTTTCACAGCATCCTAGTCGCACTAACAGTGGCTTAGCGCTGATCAGCGTCAAAAACGAATAATTACGTCGACGTAATTTTGCTTCCCTCATCAGTTGTGGGCAGAGGAGATATCACATCGTGCAAAAAATTGAGTCGTTCTAGCATCTGGTAACACAGGTTTTTGTTTTCAGGTACACGTTCAGATTTCGTGTACAATCTCGCAAGAACTTTCCGGCTGAGTGGAGACCCCACGAGTTTTGTGATCGGAAAGCTAAGCTCAGGTTCACACAACTCACGAATCATCAAAATCACCTCGCCGACGTCTGGGCGATCCTCAATATCGGGAGCAATAAGACGACTAATCACTCTCCACTCGTCATCAAATATTTCATCGGGCTGCACATAGGTTTCACCACTAATGACCTTCTCCATGACTTCATCCTCATCGTACATTCCAAACGGTGGGGCTTGCGTCTTCGCTTCGATAATGCACATTCCCAACGAGTATATATCCGACCTGTACCTGGGCACCGCGTCGTTCATGTCAACCAATCTTTCACGGGGTTTCCAGCGAATTGATTTTGCTCCAACCTTTCGAGTCTCGTCAATGTAGGGCAAAGCGATGGCTCTGATGCGAGAACAGTCAAAGTCCGCGATCTTGAGAGTGTTATTTTCTCCCACCAGGATATTTCCGCTCCTCAGGTCGTCGTGGACGATGCAGTTGTCATGGAGAACCTGTAGACCTTGCGCCACTTGAAGAAATATGCTCCAGAACACATCTTGGTTCTCCTGTTTGCTGAAGAATTGGAAGATGTTGCCACCAGAAGCATTTTCCCACACAAAGAAGGGTCGTCGTGCACGGTGGCACCCAGCGAGGATCCGCAGTATGTTTGGGTGCTCTGGGATCTCGTACCATAGCTGCAGCTGCCTCGTAAATAACGCCTCTGAGAAAATACTCCGATCAAACAGTAACATGACAATGACGTCCTGGATGGTACCGTCACGCCGACGCCACGTGCCATAGTTGACGGTGCCGCAGGGTTCAGCGCCGATGGGTCCACCTTCCATGATTTCCACGTCTCTCTCGGGAATGAACCACCGGAAGATGGCCAGAATATTCGATGGTTGTCCTTCAATGCCGACCACCGTTTCGGTGGTGGAGACACGGGTCTCGAGGTTAAGTTCTTTTAGCAGGCGCTCCAATGTCGTCAGCTTGAGATCTGCGAGTGGTCCTGCAGTGTTTTCTTCCAGCGACGTGTACATTTCCAGCATGACCGTCCTGTCGTTGCCCAAATGTCGGATCAACATGCGTGCAGCTGTACACGTGACCAGGATCTCCAGTTGTTGGGCTTGGACCTCACACCCACGGCTCCAATCATTCATCCACTGGTCCATTTCAACAAATTCAACACCCACGCAGATGGCGTCCAGATCTGTGTTAAGCTCTCGAACCGTGTAGGCGATAGTGTCTGCGCCAGCGAGACGCTCCAGCAAAGGTTGCCGGCGTAGCAGCTTGATGGACCTTTTAGGAGATCAGAGTACTTGGTTTTCCACTCGCCCCACGCACTGCGACAGCATCGTGGCAAGCGATGAGTCGAGCGAGGAAACCTTCAAAGAAGATGCTGCATTCAGGAAGGCGCTTGAACCTTGGGGTAAATCAGCCAGCACTTGACGACTCGGTGGTGATTTTGGTAGCGTCGTCACGGGAAACTCAGGAGATCTCCCAAAATCCCTCCATGTTCGACACTGTACCCTATGACTTGTAATCAGACTTTTGGAAGAACTTTTGGAAGAAAAGCATAAATGACCTATTTTTGCGTGAACTTTACACACTGGGCCATCTCTGTTGACTAGTGGCAATATAATATGAGACGGCGTCAAACCAAATGATACTTATCAACCAAAGTACAAATCGCGATTTAGGCACACCACTCGCACGAGGGGCGTCTTGCGCTCATTTTGAGCCCTTGTCCACTTGAAAATGTTAAGAATTGGTGAAGTGGCACGCTCTGAAAAAATATCTCCATTTTCCATACCCCCAAAATGGAGGAACATTTTATTGTCTGGTTATCGCAATTTCTTTTCAATTTTTGTGAAAAGTGTATTATCGGAAAGCTCTTGTTAAAAGCAATCGAACGAGAGTAGTTTTACGCTTTGAAAGGGATAAAAAGACAACATCAATTTAAAATTTCGGCTAGGTGCGAAAAACAGGCGGTCAACTTTAAAGTCGATTATCTCGATTACTCTAAATGGTGGATAAGTATCATTTTGATCGCCGCAGTCTCATTTCTGTCGGGCGCACCAGGCGGTATTAGCTGTTACGAAACGGGTCTGCAGCTAGACTCGCAAGCTAATGTCAAGGAACGACACCTAATGAAAAGAAAGTGTCCTATTCCTACTTAGCTCCTTGTCTGCTCTTCTTCCGAGTCGTTGATCCCTATGCGCCAAATTCGAGACTGAGAGCTCCTACAACATGCAAAGAGAGCAGCTCACGGCAGTTAGTGCTCAGCAGCACTTTGTTCTCTGGAATTCTTGACCGCGTCCCTCTCTGGGAGGATGCGGCGTATCATCGCTCCAGCTTGAAGCTGCAAACCGAAGGCAAATCGCAACACGCCCTCCTCTGACCGAAGGTCGGAACTTCAACTGCTGGAAGTCAGCAATTCTGTTGACATGCCGATCTTCTCACGAAACTTGGTCAAGTTTTCTTTGGGAGCGGCTTGGTCAACATGTCAGCGGGGTTTTCCTCGCTGGCGACCTTGGTTATCTCGACCAGACCTTTTACACCTTGATCTCGCACGTAGTGCCACTTGAGTTCGATGTGACGCGTATCGCGGCTGTATGTCGGGGCTGTTGCTAGTGACATTGCGGCACTGTTATCGACGCCCATTGTTAAGGTAGAATTAACTTTGGCGCGTGGCAGCACTTCATCCAGCATATTCACAATCCTTCTGCCCTCCATTGTCGCCTCACAGGTGGCAATATATTCAGCTTCCGCGGTCGATTGCGCGATGATCGTCTGACGTCTGGCAGCCCAGGCGATGGCGCCACCCGCGATTGTGAGCACGTATCCAGTGACGCTTTTTCGGGTATCGGGATCGTTTCCCTGTGACGGGGTCACACGCACCTTAGCTTTAGAGGAAGCGTTAACGCGCTAACCACAACAGACGCCTAGCGTTCCTGCTGTAAGCTTGCAAAGGCCTGGCCTTCCTGTCCAATATGGTACCGAGTACCAATTGACTTGCGAACTTCCGGGTTAGAGTTAAACTGATTTATATTAAGAACACTGTTGTAGTTCTAACTACTGCTAACTATCTGCATACTGAATCCCTGTCTAATCTGATCTGTTCTAATGGGGACCACCCATTTAGATGTACTGCTTTAATACAACCAACTGACGTACCACTTAAGTACGACTGAAGTACGAATTAAGTCCTTGACGTGCCACACACCACGCGTGTGACGGACACCAATCGTGTGGACCACATCACAGAGAACAATGGTCGCCCCCTGTCAAGTGGCCCCATTACACCCCCAGTCAGCATCACAGTGACCACTAACAACAATACAGTCTGGCTTCGATTCATCTGCCGAGTAAACAATACCAAGACCTGTGGATCCAACAAGGTAGCGTAGCAATCGCTTAACAGCCCCATAATGCTTCTGAGTGGGGTTGTTGACAAAGCGACTGAGATACCCAACAGAAAAAGCAATGTCAGGTCTGGTACCTGTGGCAAGGTACATCAGGGAGCCGATAGCGCCTCGATAATCAAACGACGGAGTATCTTCGTCACTTTGTTCGATCATCTTGCTGAATTTTGCATTTGTCTCCATCGGAGTTGCGCAGCTATGAGCTTTGCCAAACCCAAAGCGTTCCAAGACTTCCGTGCAGTATTTCTCCTGGTGAATCCGAATGCCTTCGTCATTTTGCTCCACTTGCACGCCAAGGAAGCAGTGTAACAATCCGCCGCCCTTGAGCCCGTACTTCTCATCAATTGCAGCAAACAGAGTCTTCTTAAACTCAACCGAGTTCGTGGCTAGCACGATGTCATCGACGTAGAGTGGAATTAATGTATCTGTGCTCTCGAAGCCTCGTGACTTCAGCCATTTGTCGACCTCTTCGTACCATTCCGCACCGGATTGATGAAGACCGTATAGGGCTTGGAACACGCGGTAAACTTTGCCACGCGGACACGGAAAACCGGGAATACTACGCACATACTGCTTGATTTTCAAGCCAGCATTTAAGTAAGCCGTGTTGATGTCTCCCTGGTATAGTGCCAGCCCTAACCTTGCAGCAATTGCCACTACCACTCGGAAAGTCATCATTCGGGTTACAGGGGAAAAGGTAATATCATAGTCAACTCCAAACTGTTGAAAATCACCGCGACCAACCAGACGAGAGCGCCAACGCAGGACAAGTCCTTTGTCATCAGTCTTCGCCTCGTATCTCCACATTGTGCTGAGGAGGTGCGCAGCACTTGGCATCTCGGTTTCATCGATTTACTCAAACACGCCCTTTTCAAACATCGCACGCATTTCTTGCTCCATACCTCTCTGCCACTGGTTGCTCTGTGGCGAGCGCTTCGCTTCGCCATAAGTCCGGGGAATATTCACGTCCTTTATGTGCCATTGTTCTTCGCATGGTTGTCCACCAGGATCCCCGTCCGAGACTCGCTGACAGTAGCTGGCATATAGGTGGTAGTCCTCCAAGCGCTGAGGTCGGCGGCGTTCCGCCTCCGATCGGAGGTTCATGCGCCGTGGCTGCCCAGCAAGATCACGCTGGTGTTTAGCGCTTTGTATGTCCTCGAGCTCCGCTTCCAGCGAAGATCTTTGAACTTCAGTTAAGTGCTCGAGAATCATGCAGGTGTCTATGCCATTTCCAACGAGGAGGGCGACGACACGGGTAACATTCGTTTATGTTATAATCTCAACACAGGTACCGATTTTCAAAGTAGTTTATGTACTAGCAACACTAAATATTTGTAAGGAACCCTTCCTAAAATGGTACGGCGTCGCAGATCTATATTGGCAGGTCTTTCATTTACGGAAAATGGGACATCATTCGGATCGCTTCTTAACTCTGTAATAAATTTCAGAAAAATTATTGGTGTGTCACACACAAATTGCACGCTTCAGGTATCAAGCCTATAACAACGTTTCCTTTCGGGTTTCATTTCCAGTGTTCTCGTTTCCGCTGCTGCTTCCACTTATTTTAGAAGAAGCCGCAGCAATGTAATGTGCTCAAGTCCCAGAGCGGAGGAGTTCGTCGAACAAAATGTATCGTTTGTGCAGCGATGATGTTCGAAATGACGTGCCGGTATGCCGTTCTTGTCAACCAAAAGAGGTTTCGTGTCGCTGTTTCCTCTTGTCTTTGATTTTGAGTTCGTTTACCGTTTGGCGCAGTTTTCGCTACAAAAGTTGTTCAAACAAAGCAAGAAATGAAAGCGCACCCTTGCATACTGAGGGGAATAACGATAAGATACAAAACCTTACTTAGCAGATAGTGGATTTAGGCTAGAGCAGACTAAGCCTATGACTTTAATAACACTAGAATATTTGTTTTTCCGATCACCGCCGAAGTATGAATAAATGGCGGGTTCTTACAGACAAATAACGTACTCTTTCCTGACGTGCGGCATCGTAGGGGGCAATCGAGCAGTTCATTGTGGAATATGAACCGAGGCTTGAAGTGCACTGCGAAGAAGTGCTCTGAGAGACTAGCCCTGAGGAATGTGTTACGAGCTACGAGCTGGTCGCTGGACTCTCGATGCTGCTCGGCCTGTTCTGTCTGTACCTGCACTTCCTAAATGAACTCTCGCTATCTAGGTTTCTTCGACGAGCAGCAGATGCTAACTTCGTCCAGGTATTCTTGTCTGCTTGGCTTGTTGTATCGTTAAGTACTCTGCCTTCTCAGGAAACCGGAGTACCGGTATCCCTTTACTGCGCTTATCTTTGCTGCACGCGTCCGAATACTTCACAGTTCTTCGATGTAGCCATCTTAACATGAATTTGGGAACGAATTGGGTACGTGATGTGCAGTCATTTGATTTTGGATGATTGAATATTCAAATATAACTCTCTAGCTTTCAGAGTCGAATATGAATACGAATATTCCTATTCATTCATTTTAGCTCGCTTGAATGAATATTTTAATATTAAAATATTTGAACGTATTAATACCCGTATTCAATCGTACTTAGTGCATTTCCAATTTGGTAACCAGACTTAACTGTTAACAAAGTTACGTTTTAAAACCGAATCGCCTCGTCAGAGTGACACCAACTCTTTGACCAACAAAAGCTTGGTCACCGTTATTCCTACGAATGGCGAACGCGCACAAGAAGGACGCCGCGTACTGGCGCCAGTTCGAGCGCGACTATTACGCGCTGCTGGGCGTGTCACGCGACGCCTCGAGCGATGAGATCCGCAGTCGTTTCCTGTCTCTGTCACGCGAGTTCCACCCAGACCGCCACCCGCGACGTCACGGCAACGCGGCGCTCGTAGCGGCTGCCAACGCGCAGTACGCGGTGCTGGACCGAGCCTACAAAGTGCTCTTTGACCCGGTGAAGCGTCACGTGTACGACGTGTACGGCGAAAAGGTACGAGACTCTCTAATTTGATCAAGTGGAATCTCTAAATTGTTATTGAGACTTTTGTCAAGTCTTTAATTTTATATGGGTACATGTTGAAGTGGTATTTTGACAAATGTTGGTACTTCGCTGTAGGGAGTGCACGCACTGGAGCAGGATGGCGTTGCACGGCAACAGGTTGTGGGCGCGCACCTCAAGACGTCGGACGAAGTGCAACGCTGCGTGGAGCAAGTCATGCGCCGTATAAACCAGCAGCATCTGGAAGCCCAGTTCTCGTCTTTCAGTGAGATGTCCATGAATGTGGACGCGTCCGACTTGGTGCAGGCGCCCATGCAGGATGCGCAGCTTGTTCCACAGCGGCGCGAGGTTCGTGGACCGTACGGAGATGACAATTCACCAGCGGACAGTGTTCCCGCTCTCGCGCAGCACGACGCTGGCACTGGGAGGCTACATGTACGACAAGAGGGGACTGGGTATGGGCAGCTTCACGGCGCAGCTGGCGCACACGTCGTTCGACCCGAGCGTGCCGTCGTTCACGCTTTCGAGCGAACTGGGCTGGGCGCCGAAGCTTCACTGCCAGATCAGTCAACCGGTGTCGGCCCGCACGGTCTTCATGCTCATCCCGGAGCTCGATGACAATGGTCTGGACATCTCCATGGGCGCCAATCAGCTGCTGACGCCGCAGCTTCACGGCGCCATGATGTGGAGTACCCGCGACGGCCTTTCCGGATCGCTGAGCCAGGATACTCAAACGTACAACGCCACAGGAGCTGTCGCCATTAACGGTGGAGGTCCCAACGTGTCGCTCCAGTTCCGCCGCGCTCTGATGGCCACGACGGCTAAAGTGTCGCTGCGTGCCAGTCTTGCTACGGGCTTGTCGTTCGTTGCAGGTGCTAGTCGAGAAATTTCCAACCGGACACGGCTGGGTCTGGGTGTCTTGTTGACGCGTGCGGGTGTCACTCTGCGTCTGGGTTTCACTCGTGGCAGCGTGCGCTTTGTGATGCCCATTTTCCTGTCGCCGTTCTCGGCCCAATCGGCTTTCTCTACGTTCTGTGCAGCCACCTCGCCGTTCGTGGTAGCTGCGGTCGTTACGCAGCTCGTGAAGCCTGCACGGGAGCGCCAGCGTCGTCTGGAGCTGGAGCACCGACATGACATGCGTGTGCGGTATCTTGCTGCGGCTCGACAGGGCGCCCTGGAGCAACAAAAGCTGATGTTGCGTTGCGCAAAGGAGAAGAAGGACCAAGAGCAGCAGCAGGAAGATGGAAAGGGCTTGGTGATTTTGCTAGGACGATACGGCAACAACCCGACAAGTCCGGACTCATGTGAGCCCCGAGAAGATGATTTCGACGTAGCATTGCGGACAATGCGAGAGCAGGGTTTGAATCACGAGGATAACAATGATACCGAATCTGGCAGCGCTGAAAATGCCATTCAGCAGGAAGCGGACAACGAGTTGCTGGAGCAGAAGTGGGTCGATGTTACGATTCCTCTTCAGTTCTTCGTCAAGGTACGGAAGGCTGGAGGTATTTACAGTATTGAAATGCTTTTTCTAACTCAGTTGTGCTCACATTTCGACAACCAGGATGGAGAGCTTGCACTGGCTTCGTCATCGAAGGCTGGTCTCCTCGGATTTTACAATCCGTGCGTCGGTGAAGACCAAACCATTGCCGACGCACGGTTATCAGCAAGCTCTGCTGATAAGCCGTTGCTGTAAGTATTTTTTTATATGTTTGCTACCTGCACTGCAGCTGACTAACGTACCCGTTGTTTTTTTGCTGTAGCTACGTGCGTTATGCATACGATGGCCAGGTGTTTGAAGCTACGTTCGATGATGACCAAGTGGTTAGCTTGCCGTCACGCTACGCCCAGGCAATGGGCCCCGTGGGGAGTGTGTACTAGACTACGTGACATAGAGGAGTTGGCACATTCGCGTTAGAGACTCAGATTCTTGGATTATTTTGGAATGTTCATACCGATGGATGATCTTCTAACTTCACCGACTGCATGAATTGGTCCACTAGCACGTGCAGAGGCAGATCTTGAGGTGTCGGTTGTTTAGTCGTCTTCTTCGCTGCAGATTCTAGCGCCATGTGCTGTTTCGTGAAAAGCACGACGGCAACAGCATCCAAGAACTCCGAGAACACCAGTGTTGTGCCCATGAAGAAAGCGTCTGGTTCGCTATCGTTGTTGTTTTCACTCGAGTTGGATCGAGCGATACTGCGGAGTAAACCGGGCTTTAGCGGCGGGGAAGAGGATGAAAGCTCGGTTTAGCGCTGACAGCGCGTCGCGGATTTGGAAGTCCGCAGTGAAGATAGGTGCTTCCGGAGAAGCATCGTTACGGAGCATGACAAGCACCGACCGAATGGATATTTCTTCCACGTGCTTCTTCATTGGGAATTCGGGCTCCTGTTCGCCATGCTCTTGCTCGGATACGTCATCACGCTGACGAAGAACTGAAGACGCTGCACAACTGCAGTACAAGTCTTGAAGACAGTCGTGGTGTTTTGTAAAAATGCTGTGCAGCTTCTTCCCCATCAACTCAGCGCGCAGAAGAGTTAACCAAGTTGGCGGGCTCTGGTTCAGTGTTTCATGACGCTCGCGCATCATTTGATCGTACAGATCGGAGAAAACGTCAGCTAGGAACACCGTGCTGTCGCTACTGGTAGCAAGATCGATCACACCTTCGGCCTCTGCTGTCATTACCCACGAATGTGCAATGCGAACAAGCAGCTCGACAAATTCTCGGAAGAGCAGCAATTCGTCCCAAGGCACGACTTCAAGCTGAGTTGGATCAATCGGGTGTCTGGAATGATTTTCATGTGGCAGGTCATCCAAGAAATGCTCGGCGATGTTCATCGACGCTGCGCAGGACAAAGCACTTGCTCGCTGTGCTCTTCGAACGTCCTGCATCAAACTCTCGAGCTGCCCGCTAGTAAAATAAAAGCCGCACTGAGAGAGTAGTTGTCGACACTCGAAGATCTCGAGCAACACCCCAGTTTCGTCAGGATCACTGGTAGCAGAAGTTGAAGCCCGCCGAGACTCCTTAAGGCATCCGCGATAAAGTGAGCGCAACTCAGTGTTAATGCGCAGCGCTGCGTGCTCCACAGTCTTCCGAGCCTTTTCACGCTTTGGGGTATCCACTATCGGTAGCAGGTCGTTGATAAATAGCACGATACCCGCGATACTCGAAGTCGACGAAGGCGACTGGGAAGGTGACAATACTGCCGCTGGAGTTGTTGTATCTGTCGGTGCCACAAAAGGCGCGGGCGAAGCAGGAGTATGAAGTCCTGCAGTCGCTGCCGTTGCGTAGGAACCTTCGACGCTGCGGTCCTGGCGGAATTGCCCTACGAATATGCGACCGTCCTCGTAGAAGAAGAGCCCATAGCCGTCTTTGACGTTGGCCTTCCATTCGCCTTCATACCTCGCACCGTTGGCATAGAAGAAAACACCACGTCCATGGCGAAGTCCTTGGTGGAACTCACCTTCGTACCAGTTCTTGTCGTGCGGGTTACTAGAGGCGGAGGTTCTAGTTCTACTGGGAGACGCCATGGATGACAAGCTGAGTGGGCTCACAAGCCAAACATGTCGCCCAAAGCCTTGCTGGCAGTCGTTCACCCACTCACCGTCATATCTCTCCAGCGGCACGACATCCTCCGGATTCGAGTGCTCGTCCACACTTCGTGGAGCCATCCACGTCATCACACCTCGTCCACACTTGGCGTCAGCTTGCCAGTCTCCAGTGTAGACACTACCATTGGCAAAGTGCATGTGTCCTTTGCCTTGACGTTTGCCTTCTACAAACTGCCCCTCGTAGCGAATGTTGCGAGCAGCATCGAACACCAGCTCGCCGTATCCGTGTGGAAATCCATTCTCCCATTCTCCGTCATAACGAGCATTACTCTGAGCCAGCACGAGACCAGTATCCAACCCGACACCATCACGAACGCCTCCGCCTTCATCTACATCGTGCTCGGTGACATTCACGTTCTCACCAGTGGAGCGGTAGGCAAACAGTAACGGTTTCGGCACTTCTTCTCCTGTCTCGACCGCCTCCTGTTCATGATCATCTCCACTCTTCTGCTGTAGAACAACTCCACGGTCTCCAGTCACGAACACGCCCCGACCATGTCGCTTGCCGATCTTAACATGTCCAACATACGAGCTGCCGTTCGGCCACCAGTACGTTCCTCGTCCTGTGATCTCGTTATGCGTGAACTCTCCTTCATAAACTACGCCACTAGTAAGCCACTCGATACGTCCTGAGCCATGCATACGTCCATGAACGAAGTCTCCGACGTACGTGAAGCCCGTCTTGAATTCCAGTTTTCCCTTCCCATGGTATACTGGCACATCACACTCCGCCACCTGCAGCATTTCCCCCTCATATGATCGCACCACATTCGCCAACACACGAGGTCCAGAGGTTGCGACTTCATCCACTCCATCTTCACAGTCCGTTACCGTTGTGCGCACGAAGCGACACACACACTTCAACTTGACATGGCTACACTTAACACATGTTAAATAACCCAATATCCGTTATGACCTCACAAACCAATTATTGTGGCATGGCGTCGGCTTGCGCTCCTCCGCCGTCGCCGCCCGCCATGGAGCCCCCTGCTAATCCCCCAGCGCTCTCTACCCCCGAACATTCAAGACAAGCGTCTCATCTAGATGTATCTGCAACTTTATTCCATCGTAAGCGCGTCATTCGCCGGAAATCGCACAAGCAAGCAGGCGTCGCGAGCAGCTCCGTTAAGCGGAAAAAGTCGATTCCAGAGCCCCCAGCGCACTTCCAGGCTCGCCAATAGCTCTAAAAGTGCCCAGAGAGATGCCGTCCCAGTAGACCAAGTGGTGAAGCTCTCGCCAACGCAGAACGGACGTCTCAAGCCAAATCTACAGGTGCAGACCGACTTCTCGGCCACTTATTCGCCGCCATCTCCGTCGAGTTTCTCACCCGTGGCGCTTCTAGCCAGGAGTTCCCCGTATCCTTTGACAGCTAGAGGTCCAGATACAGAACCTAAAATGTCTGCCGTACCTTCCCCCAGGTCGGGAGATGCTACTAAACCTCCGGCACCTCATCCGTTCCGACTCGCGGATTTCTTCTACAAGGAGATCTTTGGCGTTCATGACATTAAACCTAGTGATGGTATGCACCAGGAACGGGTGCAGAACTTCTTCGCGGTGCCGTTAAATACCGAGCAGTTGTTTCTGTTCGGAGTGCTGCTAGCGCTGGATAGTTTTCTGTACGCGTTCACGTACTTGCCGCTGAGGATTCTGTTCGCGTGTGGCTGTGCCGTGACGTCGAGTTTCCATACCAGAGTGTTCCGGAGAACGCACTTTTATGACTTGATGGTGGCTGTTATTATGGCAGTGGGGACGACGGTTCTGTGGTATGTGGACATGTCGAGGGTGTACCACGCGATTCGTGGTCAGGCGATGATTAAACTGTACGTGCTGTTCACCATGATCGAGATATTCGATCGATTGTTTTCGTCACTGGGACAAGATGTGCTGGATTCGCTTTACTACACGGCAAAGTATCAGCCGCGTCGTGTCACGCGGATGTTCCTGGACTTTGCTGTCGCCATCATCTACGTGGTGCTTCACTCTTTGCTACTTTTCACCCAAGTCGTAACTCTCAACGTGGCTGTCAACTCGAGCAACACGTCGCTGCTCACACTGCTGATTTCCAACAATTTCGCTGAGCTGAAGAGCTCAGTGTTCAAAAGTTTGAGGAGCAAAATCTGTTCCAGATCAGTTGCAGTGATATCGTCGAGCGCTTCAAGCTTCTTACGATCATCTCACTCATCTTGCTGCAATCGTCCGCAGGGGATGTCGCCTGGGGAACGGTACGAATTTTTATTTGTTTCACTCAGATATAGTGTGCTGACGTATTTATTTCTTGTTGCGTTCACGCAGTCGATGGTTTGGGTGGCCGAGATGCTGATCGACTGGCTAAAGCACGCTTTCATCACCAAGTTTAATCAGATCCCACCGACGATGTATTCCAAGTTCATCACGATCCTGTGCCGCGACCTGACAGGATGGAAGAGTGAAGATACAATTTTGGATCACACACATCACGTATCCAAGCGCTTGGGTCTGATGTCGCTGCCTTTGGCTTGTGTCGTGCTGCGCATGGTATCGAAGGCCCTGGTCGATGCTCCGATTGAGCTGACGTCGCCTATGGGGATACTGGTGACTGTGGCATTTTTCTCTGCCTTGCAGCGTTCAAGGCGCTGCTGAGCCTCGGGCTGATGATTTACGCGTGTAAATCGGGTCGCCTCGATGACACGCGACCGAAAAGCCCGCGTTCTGTGCGTCACCTAGAGTCCATCCAGCGCTACAAGTTCTAAGGCGGCGAAACTAACCAAATTGAATGATAGACGACTTGCACTTCCTTCAAAAGCTTCGTTCATTGTCTTATGGTCATTTTTTCCTATTGCCTGAGTCGCAGCCAGAGCACGAGGCTAGATGGATGTGTGAGCGGCAGCCAAACAGCTTCCATCTTCGCCACGGTCCTCGTCCTAATCTTGGCAGCGGAGTAGCGGCTTATTGATACAGCATATTGTCGCGTCTCGCCTTCACACATCCACTCCGCCACACCGGCGCCGCTCACCATCGCCGCTTTTGCGGGGCTCTTCATCGTCCTTGTTCTTTGCTTTGATACAAGTCCTAAACACGCATTATCCTCTTTTTGTATCTGTCTTATCTACAAACGCGCAAAACTTTTGGATCCTCCTTTTCCTGCTTCTTGTCACTACTTGGCGGCCTCCACGCCCTGTCATCGTCATCATCATACCCATGCGTCCCCCTCGCTGGTGGCAGGTTTATCCAACACTCCACACTTCACACCTGCTGCGCGTCTCCAGCGGTACCGGGTCTTCCTTGCCTCGTCGTTCATACACCACACGCTCTTTCCCTAACTGCTGGTTCATACTTCTTGCCCACCACATAGCTGGCTGGTTGGCTGGCCTTCCCCTTACGCACGGCTCGTAGCGTTCATGCCCATGCCGCCCACATCGTTCAGCATCATCATGCTGCCGTCATTTCCATGCATCTGCGGCATGCGGTTGCCACGGCCGCCTCCTTGGAAGTGGTGTGCAGCGCCCATGTGACCGCCCTGCATTCCGTACATCTGGTTCGGGTGCAGTTGCTGCTGGTGCATGTAGCCGCCGCCCATGGAAGACGACGGCAAGTGTCCCATCATCATCCCGTTGGCACCATTGTCGAACATGCTGTCGGCAGTCGGCGACATGCCCATGTCCATGCTAATGTCCATGTTCGGGAAGCGCTTGAGAATACGCGCGGTGATGCGACGACCACCCGACGTGTTCTTCATAGCAGCCAAGTGCGGACGAATAGCCTTCACGAGCAGTAAGCACTGCTCCTCAGCACACACGCACAGCGCACGTTGCACCACGTAGTTGGCGAACTGGTCCTGCAACATCTTGTTCATCTTCGGACAACCCGTGATTTCAGAAATGTACTTTTGGCGCACACGCTCGGGAGCCTTCTCAAGACATTTCTCAATCACATTCGAGCTGAACTTTTGCACCGAAAGCTCGTAGATGTGGCCCAACGGCTTCATAATGACACCGAAGGCCTCCTCAGCTGTACACGAGTCAAGCACATACTGCACCACGTAGTTTCCGTATGGGTCCTGCATTAGCTTCATCGCTTGACGCTCCACCTGCTCAATCACCTCCGCCTTTTGCGCCTTGTTGGCCGCGTCCAAGCAACGTTGCAGGACGCAGCATCCGTGGCGGTGCGTTCCAACCGTCGTACACTCCTTACACACAGCGTCAAACACAAACTGGTTGTACTCGGGCTTCATAAACTGCAACGCACGCTGGATCACGTGGTTACCGTTCGAGTCAATACACAGACGCACGGCGTCGTCTTTGAGCGCCTCCACAATAATGTCCGGCAGACTTGTCGTGCGGCGACGTTCTCCACCTTCAGGGCGTTCCTCACGATCATTCACATAGCCATAGTCATCGCCATCCTCGTCATCGTAGTCTTCCTCAATAACGTCGGGAGATGTAGCGCACACCTCCACCACCTTCTGCACAGATCTTGTACCGTGCAGGTTAAGAGCAGCAGCCACAAGGTTTGAGCTCACGCGACGAATGATCACAAGGCGCTGCTTCTCGTTAACACGCTCCAATAACTTCTGGAAGAGATAGTTACCAAACGGGTCAACCATCATCTCAGCCAGGTGCTCCAGCGACTCCTGGTATATAATGTCGCACAGGTCAGCACGGTCTTCGTAGTCAAGTTGTTCCTGCAGCAGCCGACAGCCATTTTGATCCTTTGACATCGCGAACACGCGGTTCTGGATATCTTCCACGCTGAGTGCAGCACTCAAGCTCGACGGGTCGTTAGTTGAACCGTTCATCATAGGCGCGCTCATGCCGCTGCCATTCATCAAGCCCAAGCCCATGTTGCTAGCGGCAGCGTTTTCAGAGCGGTAGCTCATCCTAGACTGCTGTCGTCCTCCAAAGGATCCATTGATCTGGTGTCCCATGTCATCACCGCTCATCTGATGGCGCTGCTGCTGCATCATGTGCGACGGGGAGGCGACATCATCATCCGGCTTTGCTGGTACATCATCGAAGAGTTCTGACGGTTTGAGTTGTGACCGCCGCCCATGTGCTCCGGAGTCGGGGCACCGGCCTGGTGAACAAACTTGCACTTGCTGCCCATTCTGCAGTGTCCTTGCAGGAAGAATTTGCACTGCTTCATCCCCATCTGCATGCCTCCACCCATGCCCATACCCTTCCGAGGTGAGTGCGGAGGAGATGACTCCGGGAGTGGCGGCGTCATACGCGAGTACATGTTTCGGCTCGACGAGCGATTATTCGAGTGGCCTCCGCCACGCATTCCCATCTGCTGCGAAGCATACCCCATCTGAGCGTGCGGGTGCCTCATCGGACTCGAGCGCGGGTTCATGTAGCCCATGTTGTTGCCACCAGCATCATACATGGCCGCAGGAGGGTGCTGGCCCACCACCATGGGGTTCCACTGTCCTGAATTCATCTGCGAGCGCGACGGAGTGCCACCATACCCATAGGACCCATTAGCCGTCTGCGGAGAGCGATACTGCTGCTGTTGACGGTACTGCTGCTCGTACGAGGCCGCTTGGTTGTTGCCGTAGTAGTCGTGCATCTGCTCCTGGTACACGGCGTTATTGTCTCCTTCCTGGCTCCCGGACCACGACTCTTCCGACGACATGCGCGGACTCAGCGTATACGCCGAGCTCGTGCCTGGCACAGTAGTGGACCTTGTAAGCGACTGCGGAGCTTCCCGTCCACCAGATCTGTAGCGTTCCTGCTGCGGAGCAGTCGACGTCGGCTGCTGGTGACGATAACGTCCACTCAGTGGCGCGTACTCGTTGGGCGACTCCTGCACTGCATTGAGCTGGAACTGACCCGACGCGTAGGCGCCACCGTTTCCTCCAGCACTGGAGACGCTGGCCACGCCATTAACAGGACGCTCTGCTGTCTGCAGACTCATCTGGCGGTCGTCCAGACTGAGCTTGAGGAAATCTCCGCCCAGAGCCTGACTGGGCGACTGCGACAGGAACATCTCGATACTGTTCTTGCGGCGACTACCGGTATTACCGCGCATCTCCCTGGGCGTCTTGCGCACTTTGATGGCGATTGGTTGCTCGTCGTCGTGGGTCGTTTGGTTGGACGGCACGTCACTGACTGCGTCTGCGACGTCACTTGTCTTCTTGTCGCTGTCTGTGGGCGATACGTCGTCGTCGCTGTACTTCATCGGCGCGAAGTAGTGGAAGAGCGTCGACGACTCGAAGCTGCTGTCCTTCTCCATCGCCATCCACCTAGTTTCACCCAATCGCCAGTCAGTAAACAAGAATGAAGGTCTCCGTTAAGGAGCGTGGGGTACAAGAGGAATCGAGTAATGCGGAATGGTTTGGCCGAGACGACCAACACTCTCGCTTCCCATCCATCGTACTATAACGCACCTTGCTTGTGTGTCGGATTGATGGCGTCCTGTCCCCGTTTCTCGAGCTTTTCCGAGCGGCGTCCAAGGGCGGAGGGCGAGGCGCAAGAAGACTGGCTGGCGCTCTTTATCAGTGGGGGCCGGCGTCTTGGGTGGGCGGGAAGAGGACCTGCGAGACCGCATGCTCGACTGCTAAAAGGCACCCGAATAGAGCGCGCTCCGGTTTACAACACCAGAAACTGACTTGTTCCGACCTGCAAGAATTGATATCAGAGTGTTGGTCACTGTTTGCGGATCGCATTTAGGCGGGAGCGGGCGGGCGGGACCTATGCGTCCCCTCCGGAAGCTGATACCGCATGCGACTTGGCGACATACACTTGGTTGGAGCTGTATCTCTCTTCAGTATGCGGCACTCGGCTTTAGTGGGTCCGCTATTCGTGGTCGTGGGTTATGGACTCATTGTGGGCATCGCATTCGTGCACTTTACCAAGTTCCTGTCGCGTAATAGTCCGGTGCATTGGCTTTTAAGCATCTTTTTGGTCGTGGAGCTGCTGCTGCAGTACTCGCTGGCCATCTGGAGTGACCCTGGCTTCGTGGAACACGAGCATCTGGTCCACAGAGATCAACGAATCTGCCGGTTCTGCGAGGCGGTCAAGCCCTACAGGGCGCATCATTGTCGCGAGTGTCGACGATGCGTCTACGAGATGGACCACCACTGTCCGTGGATCAACAACTGCGTCGGGTACTACAACTACCGTACGTTCAGAGGTTATGAGCCCATTTACGAATGTTATTCTTACGTTGTTGTTTGTAGGACATTTCTGGCTGTTGTTGATGTACATCTGGGTGAGCTGCCTCTACGTGGCCATGTTGTCCGCTGGGCTCTTCGTCGCGACGTTCACTACGAGCAGTGAAGATGACGAAGCTGCGGCGCGCGATCACGTCGTGTTGGATCGTTTTAAAGTGCTCTTCTCGTTCATGGCGACAAGTGTGGTGGGCGTTGTGGTGTGTGCCTATTGGGGTGGCACGTTTACTTAGTGCTCACGGAGCAAAGTACCATTGAGTTCATGCAGCGAGTAGGGAGTGGATCCGTCCCTCAGTTTCGATTGCGTCCGTACGCCATGCACTTGGAAGGATACTGGGAAGGCAAGACGCATTGTGGTTTAGTGCGTTCATTTTGCCACCACGTGAACGGAGAATGCCGCCCAAGTACGTTTTGAAGCCGAAGAGTGATGGGGGTTCTGCTGCTGGTGCCGTGTGATTTTTTTGACGCGGCGAGTCTGATTGCTAAGTTTGAGTTTGAAGGGGCTTCACTCAGTCTGCGGAGGAATTTCTGGAATGAAACGAGCTTGCAATTCATTTCGATGCCCGTGCCTAGAATTTGAGAAATCGTGGATCCAAGAGGACCAATGGTGAGGAACTTCTTCGTGGATCGCGAAAGGGCAAGATGTCACAACCATACTTTTTCTTTCTACGTGTCGAGTTCGCAAGTACGAGTAAAATGCAACACTCACCAGTACTGTTGACTATGTACACTGCTACCAGCGAATCGAACGAATACTTTCCTGTGGGCAGCGTGAATATCGCACATAACGGATTCACGCCAGCCGGTTTGATAGCCACGATTTAGTCGGTGTCTTCGGCTACGAGCTAGAGACTCTGCTCTGCTTTCTCACGCTACACCGGACTTGGAACTCTTCTACATGTAAAAATCAAAGCTGATGGAGAGAGGTGAGCGCGCAGCACAGGTGCGCAGCCTTCAGGTTGCCAGTAGGAGCTATTAAAATACATGTAGCATGTCCATGTGATGGTAAGTGTCGCGGTTTGTGCTAGCGCAGGTCACGCCGAAGGATATCGCCAAATTCGTGAGCCAGAAGGTCTTTAAGGCAGTCTGGCGACCCACATACTAACATTGTAGCCCCGACAGAAGTTGAGGAAGTGCTGGGTGAGACTGAAGCCACAGAGCACAGCTACGTCAATCTACGTTCCGAACATGGAGGGATATCAATGAAAAGTATCCACTGTCGTCGCCCGAGAGTGCTGAAGAGCCGCAAACTCAAAAAGGCACTTCAACTTGGATGTAGCCATGTCACTATCCCCTTCATTCACTCCCCCTACCCAGTGCCCTCCTGTCAAAAGCGCTCGTCGATCCATTCACGAAAAAGCATCCAACCCCAGTCATCATGAGCGTATGTAGCGATCCCTTGCAGCTTACAGCGGCCTTCACCATGCATCCCTCCCTTCCTTGCATTCTCCATCGTCGCCGCTCTCTATGCAGCTACTTATCACCTCCAACCGCCCAGAATTCGCGTACTAATTGATCTCTTTGTGTATCGTAGGAACCGAAGGGCTCGCAGCCGCAAATGTCCATGGAGCAGATGCAGCAGCAGCAGATGAAGCAGCAGTGGGTGATGGTCACCTCTCGGTTATTGTTGTACTGGCTGAAGCGGAGTGTATGTCGCTGTCCAGGGAGCAGGAGCAGGTGCGCCAGTCCATGATGCAGCAGGTCATGCTGCCCGACGCCCGCGAGCGCCGTACGTTAGCAGCTTTGAGACCAGAAGCTATTAGAGGCAGAACTCATGGTGACTGGTGGTTGAACAGTAGCCAGAATAGCGATCGTTAAGCCCGAGAAAGCGCGCGCCATTGAGGAGATGGTGATCCAGATGGCGCAGCGCGGTCAGCTCGCGGCCAAGATCGACGAGGACAAGCTCATCGACCTGCTGAGTCAAGTGGGCGTCACGGAGGAGAAGAAGCGCACGAAAGTCACGGTACGAGGACTGCGTGGATAGTTCATTGACACCTGGACGCTCATTTTTGCTGTTGCTGGTGCAGATGAAGCGGCGGACGTATTTCAGTGACGAGGAGGACGACGACGATGACGACGACTTCTGATCTTGCTCGGTGCAGTCGGCAGCTTCGTAGCTGACGCGATTCAAGCGGATGAGGGTTGCAAAGTGGATCTTCTGTAAGAACTCAAGCGAGGGGCTAGCTGGAGATGATGGCGTTCTTTCCTCCATGCATATCGCAATGATACTACTGCGTTTACCCATTCAAGACGTGTCCTCTCGGTGTGATCCATTACTCGCTAACTTGTTCGCTTGAAGCGTAGACTTGTCTTCTCCACGGTCTCCGCAAACAACATTTTGAAGGGTTTCGTATCAACACTCGACTGGCTTTACCAACGTTTTGTTCTGCTAGCTGGGCAAGACGTGAGCGATACATGTAGCATGCATTGCGTAGAGCTTTATTTATTATTCAGACTAGCTTACTGCGAGTCCGGTGGTGTAAAGGCAGCAAAAGTGGGCGGGCGATGAGGGAGCTGATCGAGGTGAAACCACCCAATGGCTCAAGAGCTTATAAATTCGCCCTTGTCGTTTATGCGGTGGTCTTGGTGTCCTTGAGGCCAACAGTGTCAACATAAGCGACAATGATGGTGGTGTCATCGATGACCTGCTCTTCTTTCATCCAGCGGCGGTTAGCCTCCATAATAAGCAGGTCCACCGCCACCTTCGGGTCCTGTTGGCCCATGGCAATCTCCATGCACTCTTCGTTGGACATGAATTCCCAGAGACCATCGGTGGCGACAATGAGGCATCGGTCGTTTTCGTCTAACCACCGTGTAGAGAACTCGGGCTCCGACAACACACCAGCAGTGTGAGCAACCGCATCACCCAGCGAGCGCGACATTGCGAGACCAGGAACATCCATGTGGCCAAGCCAGACACGCGGAGGACCGTCAATGCCATCATCGTACTCGACAGCGAACACACGGCCGCCACTCGAAATAATGCGAGCCTTCTCATCCGGACGGTCGGGCTTGTGGTCGATGGACAGCTCCTGGCTGCCGAGTGCCTCCGGACCTGACGGGTTTACCAGCTTCACGAAACCGCGAGTAATACGTGAGTCACCGACGTTGCCAACCACGACCAGGTTGTCTCGCACGACCGTCACGACGGCGGTGGTTCCACTGAACTCGGTATCAATGTTGGGGTCACGCAGCACAGTCTGCTCCACCGATCGCAGCGTGTCGCCAATGGCCGTGCGTAAGCTCTCGGCATCCTGCTGAAGGTCTCCTGAGCGTTCGAACTTGGCGTGAGCAAGTAACTCCGCCGCAAACCGTTCACGGATGGAGCCCGATACGCCGTCACCAGCCTCTCCGTGTCCGTCAAACACGCACAGCAGCAGCGTCTGCGTGTTGTTGTCGTACTTGATCACCATGGCGTCCTGGTTCTTCTTGCGTGGGTTGTACGGTGCATAGCCCTTCTTGGACAGGCCCGCGAACGCCACCACTGCGCAGCTTCCGTCAGCCAGCGCCTGTGCACTGCTGTCCACATCTTCGATAGTAGCCGCCGCCATGCCATCAACCAGCTTGTTGTCACTCACAACCGACAGTCGACGCCGTTGTAATCCGAGCGAGTGGTCGCCTCCCGTCTGCGCGGACGGCAGCTTGCCCGGCGTCTTGATGGAGATGCCCTTGGGAGACGCCACATTGGGGGCCGAAGCCTCCTGCTGACGGAGCTTGGCGATCGATCCAGTCTTCTGAATGGGTCGGGCAGCCATGGTGAAGGTGTTCGAGCGCAGAGTTTCGAGACGAGGAGGACTGGGACGCTGCAAATGCCAGAGTGACCTCGACGCTTCCTGGCCGAGTCCGTCCTTTCAAGTAATTATAGCCGGCTGAGGCGGCGAAGCTCGCGACAAAAGCAGCGAGGTGAACCGGCGTGGGGCCAGTGACCAGAAAGGATCGACAGGCCTATCACGAGCAGGCGATGACCGTGCGAGGTGCTAAGAAAAGCTTCAGCCGGGGACAGAGATCAACTAACTGAGCGGATAAGCCAGGAGAGCTGCTCGGAGGGTGCACAATATCTTTTCGACTGCACGATATCTGCTGACTTGTTGTGAAACACGGATCCGGTGTTGCAGAACTGAAGATACGCAACTTCAAGGTAGCCATGTGACGTGCAAAACGTAGCCATTTCGTTAGTCGCTATCGCTGTCGTCCTCCGAGGATGACGAGAGGCTGAGCGAGATGGTGTTTGGAGCCTCTTCGTCGCTGTCGCTCGAGTCGCTGGAGCTGTCGCTCTCTTCGTCAGCCTTGTCGCCCTCGTCCAGCTTGCGCTTCTTGCGCAGACTCTCCACATCGTCCACGACCTCGTCGTCGTACAAGGGCGCGCGCTTCTCGGGCAGCTTGAACTTCTTTCGCAGCACCTCCATCGCGTCTGGAGGCAGCGGGTCGCCCGTTTTCCACGACTCGGGCAGCGCGATGCCGTGCTCCGTGAAAAACTCCGGCCCATGTAGTGCAGCAGCGCGTCGAGCGGCAAGTCCACGGGGTCCCCTGGCTTCCATCCGGGCGGCATCTGCTTGCGGATCTGGGCGTCGCTCGCGCCCAATCCAATGGGAATGTTGAGCTTCTCGATCGTGTCGCCACTGTCGCCTTCCTGCTTGATCCGCGCCGCAGTGGACGTGTACTTCTCGGGGCCTTGCGTCACGATCTCCGCAACGATGCCACGACTAAGTACACCCGCTCGCATCATGTGCTCCTGCGGCGCCGGCGGCATAAAGCCAAACATCGGAAACTATACGCCAAAAATCGCAGTAGCAAGGTCAAAAATCCCTTCAACACCTTCAAACCACCACGAAAGCGTACCCCAGGCTGCCACTCTTTCGGCGCGGACGTCGTGCCGGCAATGCGGTGCGCATACGCGACGATATCACGGGGTCCAGCACCACTAGAAGCCACAAAAACACCGTCAACAGATAGATAAATAAAAAACACCAGCCAAGAGCCACCTTTGGACTTGTGTTTGGCGTTCTGCAGCACCACTCGGTGCTTCCTCAGCACGTCGGCAATGTCCTCCTGGGAGCGTCTCAACTGGGCTGCATACTGCACTACCTTCTGCTTCTTGCTCTCGATCTCCGCCTCCACGCGCAGCAATTCCTTCTGCGCTAGCTGATGTCTAGCCACTAAAACGTCGTCGTGAGTGCGTAAATCGGACCTTCTGCAGCCTAATTCGTCGTTAACTCACGCTTCTTCACGGCTAAAAGCAGCTCTCGATCCTTCTCCAGCACCTTGTGGAACGTCTCGTTCACGGTGCGCAGCCTCGTGGCCGTAATAGTGGACGGCGGACTGCAGAGTTACAAGTTAACGGTTAAAAACATAGTTTAAAGCGTTAGAACGTGAGAATGACGCCGCAAAAACGCTGGCTGAATACATACAGAGACGCCGTGTTGAGCGACTCCAGCAGCTTGGTCACCAGGAAGCGGTGCTCGTGCAGCGACACCTCCACCTCCTCGCGGATGCTCCCGCCCATGTGCGGCATTTTTCAGCTCTCAGTCTAAAACATGACTTGATATTTGTAAGCCTCTATTTAACCATAACGAACAACACAACATATCATTACAATTAACGAGCATGCTATTTAACTTAACCGAACGGTTTCAATCGACATAACAATACAGTTAACGAATCCATCACTTCGGACAAGAGCCTACCATGCCGCACGTGGGTGGTTTGGCGCAGTTGCTGGTGCTGGGCGTGCTCTTCCACGCGCTGTACGTGCTCAGTATCTTCGACATCTACTTCACGTCGCCCGTGGTGCATCACATCGAGAGCGTGGACTACACGGACGCGCCGCCAGCCAAGCGCGTGGTGGTGTTCGTGGCGGACGGTTGCAGAGCCGACAAGTTCTTTGAGGCCGCGCGCGTGTCTTTCCTGCGCGACGTCATGCAGTCTCGTGGCAGTTGGGGCGTGTCGCATACGCGCGTGCCCACGGAGAGTCGGCCGGGCCACGTGGCGCTCTTCGCCGGCATGTACGAGGACGTGAGCGCCGTCACCAAGGGCTGGGCCGACAACCCCGTGGACTTCGACTCGGTCTTTAATCAGAGCAGTCACGCCTTTCTATTCGGCAGTCCTGACATCGTCCCCATGTTCGCGCGACACGTGCCACAAGCACTTGAAGAGCACTACTCGCACGCCGAAGAGGACTTTGCCAAGGGTGACGCGTCCGAGCTGGACGTCTGGGTGTTCCGACGTCTCCAGAAGCTGTTCACTGAGGCGGTGATAGGATCTGACAGGTACAAGCAGCTGCATGCAGAAGGGGTCGTGGTGTTCTGCCATTATTTGGGCATCGACTCTAATGGCCACGCACATCGCCCCAACTCGAAAGACTATTTGAACAATATTGCACTCGTGGACGAACTGGTGGACAAGACGCACCGCATGGTGGAGGACTTTTATGACTACGATGGACGCACCGCGTACGTGTTCACGGCGGACCACGGGATGGGACTCAAAGGCGCGCACGGTGACGGAGACCCGGCGAACACGCGGACGCCGCTGGTTGTCTGGGGAGCAGGTGTCCAGGGACCTGTGAAAGCGGAGAGTGGGGAATTTGATATTGACCTGCCGACCCAGTCTCGAACGCAGGTTCGAGCTCAGCTGCAGGCTCAGGAGGAACAGGAGCGAGCAGCAGTGGACGAATGGGGCGCTCTGGGCAACTTGGTGCGGAGGGACGTGATGCAGGCTGATGTGGCGCCGCTCATCAGTGCGTTGCTGGGACTTCCGTACCCGAGAAACTCTGTCGGCGTGCTGCCGTTTTCGTACTTGGCCAAGGGGGCCTACCGGGCTAATGCAGTGCGCTCCAACGCACAGCAATTGTACTTGCATGCCTTGCGAAAGGAGCAAGAGAAGCGCTCAAGGACATTGCTCCGCTTTATGCCGTACGGACCGTTCCGCGACCGTGTTCCCGAGCTCTCAAAGCAGCTTGCTGAAGCATACGATGTCAGTATCCAGAGCGGGGAGGACTCGGAGGCCTACGAGCGTGTGGAGGAGCTGAGCCAGGAACTGATTGAGATCTGTTTGGCGACTTTGGAATACTTCCAGAGATACGACTGGTTTTTCCTGCTCAGCGTCGTCGTGCTGGGCTACGTGGGATGGATGCTTGTGGTGGGAGTGGCCTACTTACACCCGCGGGATTTCAGCTTAAAGTGGTTGCTTGGAGTGTGTGGGAAACAGCTAGACATCAAGCTGAGCATTGTGGTCTTTGCGTCTTTTGTATACTTGGCTCTTGAAGGTTCGCCAGCTACGTACTACCTGTACGTGCTGTTTCCCTTTTGTTTGGAGTTTTCACGTGGAACCATGCTGATTTAATCCAGCAAGCTTGGGCGTCAGGTGTGAGTGAGAACAAATCGAAGTCCAGTTGGAAACGATGGGCTGAGTGCGCTCTCATTTTACTGTGCCTAGAACTGGTGGTGTTTGGATACGAGCGCCGTGAGATCTTTGGTGTGCTCTTTTCGCTGCTTGCGTTGTGGCCATATGTGGGAACTTCCACAGATGAAGGCGAGGGCCAAGAAAGTGGGCGTAGTTGGACTGGAGGCTTTCGGCCACCTAATCGCTGCTGGACAATTAGCTGCTTACTCATTTCTGTCTTCCCATATTTGCCAAGTGAGTACGGCGAGCACACCGCGTTGGTGAATATTGGCAGTCTCCTGACATTATTCTTTACCGGTGCTGTGCTGGCCGTCTCCGAATCTAGCTGGATGAACTCGTCGTTTATCTTGAATGCCTCGCCATTGGCACTCTCGCTACTCACACTACATGCCACAATGCAGTATCTGGATGGTGAACGAAGCAAGCCGCCATTTGTGCTCACAGTAGCTAACTGGCTGTTGTCTGGAGTTCCCATCGTGGTGTTGCTTGTGAAATTGCAACAGACCAAGAACAGTCAATCGCAAGGGTTGGAATCTGGCGGCAATCGTCAGCAATTGCTGCAAGCTGAAGTCGGGCGATATGTGAGACGGCTCATTCAGGTGATGCTTGCGTTCGCACCTTCGTTTATTCTTTTGAGTATTGCCTACGAGGTGTTGTTCTACGTGGTGCTGTGTGGGGTTCTCGTAAGCTGGCTGCTATTGGAGGCTCAAGCTTCCTTAGCATCTTCATCTTCACTGTGGCGCGAGGTTCAGCGCGCATTTGTGTTTTTGCTTCTGGTCAACATCGCGTTCTTCGGTACGGGCAACGTGGCGAGTATGAGCAGCTTTGAAATTTCGTCTACCTACCGCTTCGTCACGGTTTTCGCGCCCTTCACCATGGGGGCGCTTTTGGTGGGCAAGATCCTCATTCCGTTCATGTTGGTGGCATGCGCCTTCCATCTGATTCTACTTCTCCCTCAGCGACATCGGCAGCAGATGCGAGAAAACCACGACTTCCTGCCACGCGTTACTTTCTCCTGGTGGTGGCGATGTCGGACGTGCTGGCGCTGCATTTTCTCTTCATGGTCAAAAACGAAGGAAGCTGGAAGGAGATCGGGAACTCCATCTCGATGTTTGGTATCGTGAACGCACAAATTGTTTTTATTCCACTACTTTTCCTGTTAGGGCGTGCCTTCGTCCGCGACCTGACACCTGCTTCCGACATGCCTAGTCGTGACAAGAAGCGCCAGTAATTATTTGGAGCTACCTAGATGATAGACTGACGAACATTAAAAGGGTGCGTACATACTGCAGACCACAATCCCAGGCGTTCCTTGCTTGTTAACGTTATTAATAATGAGCGATTGACAAGTCATTTGCGTTACCTTCGTGCAACCTCCGCTCTGCCAACCAAAAAGAACGAATTCCGAGACCAAGTACGTCGGCGATGCCCAAGACAAATTTGAGGAGTATCTGTGGCGGTGCTGGAAAATATACAACCCTGTCAAGTACAAGGCGCCGTACGTTGCAGTCGTGCAGAGCTCCGGCTTCGGCAAGAGTCGGTTGCTATTCGAGCTCGCGCGGAAGGCAGACTACGCTGGATCGAAGATGAAGGTTCTGTACACGTGCGTCCGCCTGCACGAGTCGACAGGTTATCCCGAGGTGACGAAAAGTCTCCGGGATTGGTTGTTCCCAACTGAATACACCACTGCAGATGCGATGGCATCCCGTTTGGTAATGGTATATGACTATGCGAAGGCGAACTGGAACAATGTCCAGACCAAGTGGAGCAAACTGTTCACAGATACCGCAGTTGATGTTTCCGAAATGAAGAATTTGGAAAAGGTTAAAATGAGAGCGGCAAGGTCACCGAAAGCTGGAGCCCCAATCATGAAGAATCCGGACGGGAAAATGGTGGTGTTGGTGGTTGACGAAGCGAGGACGCTCCTTACTGAGGGGAAAAGCAGTATCAACAACTTTCGGATGCTGCGTCACGCTCTTGCTTCAGCAAATAACCAAATTGGCGCGGAAGGGGGCGTCTTCGGGGTGCTGATAGATACAAACTCAAAGATCTCGGATCTGACACCACCGTTATCATTAGACCCGTCATCTCGGAATTTCGAGGGCGTCGAGCTAGCGTCGTTCCCGCCTTTCGTGCTGACACACACCATGGACGTCAATTGGCAGGAGTACTGCCAACAAGTAAACCTGAAAGCTGCTGGTCGTGATGACGAAGAGAAGAAGGACGAGGTGAATCATGTGACGGAGGCTGCAAAAGTGAGTGAACAGAAGCAGAATAAGATGAGTGATGAGATAGCCATGTACAAGGCAGTCGTAACTGGGGGGCGAGTCAGGCCTGGGACGCGTTGATGCGCATGGGTCGTCCGATGTGGTGGATTACATTCACCGCCTCAGCCCCACGCAAACCTGAACAAAATGTAGTCACCCTCGCAGCAAATAAACTGCTGCTGGGGCAAAATCCTGGAGATAACACGTACAACAAGAACACCATGTTTGGTGTCGCGTCCATGCTTTGCCGCCTGGGTGTGCGTCCGTATTCGACGTCGGCACTGGCATCTCGGGCCGTCGCAGACTTCATGGCGATTCTCGCGTATGTGAATTACGAGAAAGAGGGCTACCTGAGCAGCTACGCATCGGACCCGGTACTAGCTTTAGGGGCAATGAAAGTGTGGTATGCGCTGGACGAAGCCTTGCCGATTTACATTCTGCCTCAGCTCAAAAATTGATCTTGGATGAAGCACTGGACACAGGCGGGGTTGGCGAGATGGTCGCTCGCATTTTGCTGTTTCTCGCAATGGACAAGTGTGCGAGGGGGTAAACCCTTCGCTGAGGGCAATTTCACGGGCCAGTTTGTGCTTGTGAAGGACTTCTTGGAGGAACTGGAAGGAAGGAAGGTGGGGAGCTGACGATATTTCGCAAGGGATGTACCCAATGAATAAAGAGCGGTCAGCGTTTAGGACGTGGCAATCACAGTGGGGGGCTGGAAGATGGGGTTCACTCATTTTGTGCAGCTGCAGCTTCAGCCGAACGAGGACACGTTGTGGTATTTGCTGGGGCGTAGGGCAGCGGGTATTTTCCCTCGCAACCAGAAAGGAGCCGATTTGTTGATCCCTATATTTTGGAAAAAGCCAGCGGACGACTCAGACATGGAAACGGATGATAAAGTGATGGAGGTGGAGGAGAAGGTATCACTGATGCTGATTCAAGTGAAAAGCCGGTCGCCTGTAGACGGTGGTTTTTTCGGTCCGCGACAGAGAAATTGTGCCCTTGGTTTGTGTTTGAAAACCCGACTGCGACCAAAGAACCTGCGGATAACCACCTGGGCAATAGATCCGTCCACGAAGTAATTCGCATCTATATGAGTTTACGAGATCAAGCTGTTCGCTCACGTGACCATGAATGCTATAAATTCATCTATTCTACGCCAACGATTGACAACACACGGAAACCGCGGAAACCGAAAAAACAAAAGCAAAAAGGGGGATGAAACCCAATGAAGGTTCTCCCAGCAATTCGTCGAAAGCACAAGGTGTACCTGCAAATGATGACGTACAAATTGATGGCCCGAATGCGAGCAGAAAGGCATCCAAGAAGCGGAAAATATCGAGCAAAGGCAATGAGGGCACCAGGTCTACAACCGAGGGCGCAGAATTGGAAGACTCCAATGCGGTGACGCAAGGTTCCAATGCAACGAGCGAGGCGAACAATGTATTCACGTATTGTTTTCGATCTCTGGGCTGTAAGACCTACCCATTCCTGACGGATCAGGTGGCGAAAAGTCTAGCAAGCATCGTGGAGCCTCTGTGGGACCCCATAGCGCTTGTAGACGGCGACCTGGAACATCGCCGGAAAGTTGAGGAATCCTTCAAAGGTGATAAATTCAAAGCGATTCAATCGAAAGCGATGCCTGACGATGACCTAAAGGGAATAGCTTGTCAGGGGTTGCGTACGCACCCGGCCAGGTTGCGCCGACGGACATCGCCAGATTCGTGAATCAGAAGGTGTTCGATGAGTTACCGGCGAAGCAGGCGAAGGAGGTATTGGATGAGGCTGGAGCCAAACAACATAGGGATGAGGGTTCGTCAAGTTACGTTCCAGTCTTCGTAGGGCTATTAAGAAAAAGTACTCCGTGACCACCGCCATTGCGAAGCAGGTGGCTAAGATCGTCGCGAACGAGACCGAGAAGGAATTTGCTATGATATTTTAGTTGACGGGATGTGAAAAATAAAAACTTGCATGCGGTTACGCTTATGGCGGAGTACTGGAATCCTGCAAGACGCGGACGGTAGAAGAAGGTGGCATAGTCTAACCCGTCAGCACTTTGAGCAAGAAGGTGGCCATCACAAATTACATGTACAACTACCAGTAGAGTACTTTGAGTATTAATACCGGTAAGGCGAAGCAGCTCGAACATATTAAAAATGGAGTTCGTTAAGCTTCTTCTGATTTCAGGCCGGCACCGACATCCTGCGACGCGACCCCATGTTCGGCCAGACGGCGACTGCCACCTGAACGTGGTGCAGGCGCTTCTCATGTCGCAGCTGCGCGGCTCCATCGTGAACGTGGTCGACAACAGGCGCAACACGGCGCTGCACCTGGCCGCGGCCAAGTTGCGCCGCTGCTGCTCGAGTGCGGCGCCGACGTCAACTTCCTTTATTACCCCTTTAAACATACTGTGGAACACCACAAAAGTGTGACCCACAAATGTTCTCTTTCATGCAACATTTCTTAATGTTGTACGAATGTTAACCCAGGTTACGCTTACGCAGAAAATCCGTTGGAGCTGTTCATCTTCGGGATTCCCAGTATGATCACGAGCGCGCTGACCAGGACAATGTCGCCCGTCCGTCTTGGACAGCGACGAGCTGTCCAAGACGGACGAGGCCAGCAGCAGATCCAGCTGCAGGTCGACTACGCCACGGAGCTACTGGACGTGCTGCCGGAGTTGTTCAGCGTGCACGAAGCCCAGGTCTACAAACCCATCAAGCCCGTCAAGACCACCAAGCGAGGAGGCAAAAAGTAGGTGGATGTACATGTAGGTCCCGCTTCGACGGCGCTGGGCTGCGAGGCGCAGCTGCTCTCTGTGCTCGTGAAGACGTACGGGCCTGAACCTACAGAGAATGAGCAGTTCGACGGCGCTAACGAAGAAGAAAAAGAACAAGAAGAAGAAAAAGAAGAAGAGGAGGAGGACAAGGATTCAAACTTCAACCACCAGCGTTTGCTGACCTTGAACGATTGCAGGATTATACCATCTGCCGACAGAATTGAGGTGTTCGTTTTACTTTCGTTCAGCTGTATTCCATGGTGAAACAAGGGAATTTTGTTTTCCACACCAAATTGTACCTCGATGCCGGTACACACCGGTATCTCCGGTGCAGTCCATCCGATGAACGCGTGGCGTTCTCTCTCACTTCGAATCAAGAAGAACACCACGCAAGCAAGAAAGAAGGGGTATCCTCTCTCAAGACCAACATGCTCACCCGCGGAACCACCGACCAAGCCGGCGCGCCCAGCTCCCCATCATCCATGGCTGACAGGGCCCCATCGGATAGCGAGCCACCAGCTGTGGCTGCTGCTGCTGCTTCTGCTTCGCCTGACGTCGTGTACGTCACGGGTACTGAAGATCCATGGACAACGATGCCAGCGAGGCGCACTGCTGACCCGGCGCCCCTGCGAGCGAGCAAGCGTGCGCCCACGAAACAGGTCTCGAGCGACCCTGTGTTGGAGGCGGCCAAGGGCAAGAAGAAGCTGGCGAGGCATCCAGCTACTGCTAGCAATAGCAGCACGCCTCGGAAGGCCGCGACCGAAGCTGCCCACGACTCGGACTCCGACTTGGAGGAGAAGCCCGGCTCCACCGGCGAAGAAGACCCGGAAGCCGCCGGCCCCTGAGAAGACGAAGGCCGCCAAGAAATTGGCACCTACGAAGCGTCCATCGCCTTCGGCTCGGTCCGACGGCGGGTTGACCTGTCCACTTTCATGCCATCGTTCGAGCCCGGTTCAGCTCGTGACGAGAGCATCGCACCGGAGGAGAACCGTGCTGCTCCTGCCGCTGCCTCTCCGGACAGCGACGACACGAGGTCCCAGCTGGTATTGCTGAAGTCGAGCGACTTCGTGAGGTGGTCGCCGAGCAGACAAATGGCCAGGTATACGGACGACGGCGCCGACGAACCCGTGCACGCCGACTGCACCCAACAGAAAGGGGAGATGCCACCCGGCGAGATATGCTACCTGACTACTGCAAGCTTTCCGGCTTGATCCAAGAAGGCGAAAGGTGATTACAATCCACCTCAAGCGCACCTGCTCGCGGCGAGCAGGATATTCCGGTCCTTTGGGACTGAAGCAGGTAAGCCTATTTCTGCCATGTCTTTCGTTCTATGGATGCGGGAGCTGGAGTCAATCAAGTTTCGGAGCACGCCTGCGGTGCTGATGGCGATCTTTAGTGGCCGCCTCGGGTCACGTGGCTTGACCGTTCTGCACTTCAAGGAGTCAAGTGCAATGTCCACTCTTGAAGATGGCTCGATCAACGCCAACTTTGCTAGCGACTTCAGCCCGCCGGCTTCCTTGCCTCCCGCACCGATCAAGTGCACCATGTACGAAGATATCCTGGTACGACCACATGCGCAAGATCACGCCAAGGCTCCGGATCTTCGTCGCGAAGAACGAGTCCGTCGACCCAGAGAACACGCCCTCTCGTGTCCGACTCACCCTCCTGTACGTGTATAAGCTCGTCGGATCCACTTTAGACTTCATGCAGCTTGATGATCCGCAGTGGTGGTGTGGCTTCAGCGAGGCGTTGCGGTCGATCGATTACCAGTCTCCCGTGGGGACTATGGCACTGGTAGGCGCGCTCTCTCAATCCAAGCGCGCAGAAGGGGAAGACGTGGGTGCAGTTCGCAAGCGGGAAAATGGGAGCAGATACTCTGCTCGGCGTCCAGCAATCCCTGATGCCATGCGCCGCCTGATTCCGATCAACCGCCGAGGTCAAGAGCCATGTCTGCTAAACGTGGCGGGCCTACCGTGCTCGGGCGGAAACCGCGATCGTTGCGGAAACTCCCGCCGCCTGCACAACTGGCCGGAGCGCCTCCCAGCCCGACTCCTGGCGTGGGTTGAGCGCACGTACGGAAGATGCGGGTCGCACGACGAGGACTGGCGCTGATGTTGCCGTAAGGATGGCAGCTCGACATCACCACGGTACGAGACGCAGATAACGCAGAGTAATACACCAAGCACTGCTGAAAATCTGCATAAGAGCAACATCTTATGGCACATCGACGCAGGAGCAGAAATTTTCCGGGAGGCCGGCTGTTTTGCGCTCGGTCCGACCCCGCCGGTCGCTCAAACACCAACTTGGCTATACCACCGGCAACGCCTCTTCGGCGCCAGTGCTATTCTCGCAAGAACTTCGACCTTACGATCGGGGTCGGCCATACAGTCACCCACGGCTATACAGCCAGTACCAGTCTTAAAGCCGATTCCCCTATCCTCTTCGTCGCATGCTACGTTGGCCCGCCAACTTTGCGAACGGCTGCACCAACGTTACGACCAGCTGCCCTCGGGTAGAAAAATCGGCCTCCACAAGTTCCACCGCAACGAGGCTATCGCTTGTGGCTAAACCTTCTGAAACTGAACTACCTCTCATGCGCCAGATCAATCGGCGCGGGGCAAGAACGGTTGATGCGAACGCCTATATCGCAGCATGCAAAGATCGCTCCCGCCCCGTTATCAGCTCGAAGACAGTCGAAGCAATGCAGAAGAATGCTAGCATGAGATGCGACCAATTGCGAGTGAACCGTAGGGCACGCTGGTTCAGACTTTGTCGACAGTTGGTGTCGCGCTACCCCGGACAATTACCCGCTGTCTCGACCGGGACTTGACGGCTCCGAATTTCTTCTAGACACCCCACTACAGAAGGCGCTATCCGAGTACGCGCGTCGGTCCGGCGCATCGTTAGCAGCTTTTGTTGAGTTGGTGCGAGGACAGACTGCGACCGACTACAGAATCTGGTTCCGGAGGTGCTTAACAGGGTCTGCAAGGGTACGAGCACTTGGAAGCTCTCCAGAAGATTGTTCAAGAAGGTGAAGAAGTGCGAATAAGCAAGTCACCACCACGACAGTCTCAACGACCTCCCAACCACGGGCCGGCGAGGGATCGGCTCAACGTTCTTCGAAAGAATATTCGCAAGGAGCAGGATGCCGGGTGGTGTCTGGTGCTCGAGCGGAGCCTCCTCAAGCAATGGCCCGAGATTATCATAAGCCCGTTCGGTGTAGTCGACAAGGGCAGTGAGGACCCTAGTGTTTCGGGTCGTATTTCTCGTTTCCTGAAGGTGTCTCCATCAATGATTGCACGGATCAGCAGAGTATCATCAAGCCCGAGTACAAGCACTGCGACGCAGTTGCTACGGAGATTCTGAAGTCGAAGTGCAAACATCCCGGAGAGTCGATCTGTGTGATGGTCGGTGACGTTGCGTCTGCTTTTCGCAACATCAGCATCCACAGCAACAGCGTGTATCTCTTCGCCGGACACATTGAGGAGGACGACATTATCGTGATCGAGTCATCCGCCCTATTCGGCTGGACGGGGTCCCAGGGTTTTACGAAATTGCCGGTGGGACCATCGCCTACGTGCACGGGTCACACACGAATGACTGGTTTCCGGAAGGTTGCTTCAATTACCACTGGGTTGACGAACATATCAACGTGTCTGCAGACATTGGTACGTCGTGTAGCGACGCGGAACGATCCCTTCGGTTTGCTATTGTAACCGTGTTGGGTGCGGACGCTATCAACGTCAAGAAGTTCACTGCATGGAGTACCAAGCAGCGCGTTCTCGGCCTCGAGTTCGACACCGTCGCGGAAACAGTGTCGATGCCGGCTGAAAAGGTCATTAAAGCACTGCAAATCGTAGCGGATGCCTACTGTGCTGCGTCTCTTTCGCGGCAGTCATATCGGTCATTGATGGGTAGTCTTCGGCATGTGGCAACCTGTATTCGTGCAGCACGACCGTTTCTGCAGCGCCTACGACAGCGAGAGAGCTTCATGCACCGGTTTCAGCGCGTTTCGATCACGCCAGACATGCGACAGGATCTGCTGTGGTGGTGGCAGGTGCTACACCCCCGCACCTGAACGGGGTATCACTGGGATACTTCAACTTGCTACCGGCACCGGACATTGTGGTCGAGATGGATGCGTCCGATCACGGTCTCTGTGCGTTGGACACTGCTTCCGCAAAGGCTCTGACGTATCAATTTTCGGACAGCGAGCGCGAATTGATTGCCAAATTCAAGTATGGTGTGTCGAACGGGTTCGACATCAACTTCCGCGAGTTGCTGTCGTGTTCATTTGCCGCTCATGCGTGGGGATCACGGTGGGGTTCTGGTGCAACTCGCAATGGACGCCCGCGTCACGTTCAGTTCCATATCGAGAATTCTTCTGCGGTGGCGTGGCAAAACAAACTGGCATCGCGAAATCCGCGCGCCCAAGCCTAATCCGGTTGCTATGCTGGTGGGAAACGTTTTCCAGCTACGATTCTCCGCAGTACATGTGGCTGGTGGCGACAACGATCGTATAGACGCCGGGTCCCGCATCACCACTAACGCCTCGTATGCGATCAAGTTTTCGTCACTAACTTCTGGCTGGTCGCAGGAATCACCGTCGGTCGATATCCAGGGTCTGACGGATATCTGGCAACGTATCTCCGCGCTGACTCCGTTGCCGACTTCACGTTCGAACAGTTCAGTCGATTGTCAACCATGTGGACGACGTGGGCATCTCGGCGCGGCATATCGCCCTCGCTAGAAGGTGTGCCACTGGCTCATCGAGTGCAGCACATTTCCGACTTTATCCTCCACGGATTCCAGTTTGGTTTTGGATGTGGAGGGCCTATTCGAAGCGTTTCCATCATGTCGGTTCTCTTCGGCATCCGCCATTTCTTCGCGGCTGCCAGCCATGACTTCCCGTTGCGCACCAGCACATCCGCATGCTGATCAAAGGGATCAGCCGCCTCGACTCGCCACCGCAACGGAAAGCTCCAGTGTCGATTGCTCTCCTCGAGACGTATTTCGACAATCTCTCGATGGCTGAACCCTCAGCGCAAGCCCTGTGGGCAGTGGTGGAAAAGTCGCGCCTTTTCGCCTTTTCAAAAGTTTAGGTGCCGGCGATTCGCCTAAACTAGCCGCCCTTTCGCCTTTTCGCCAAAACAGTCTTCGCCAAACTGAAAATACAAGGTAGTCTTTTAAGTTATCCATAGCAAATTACACCAGCATCAGTGTCGTCGCCGTCGAGTTGCTGCCGTCCGCGTCGGTGCCTCCCATGGTCGCCTGCGAGGTGCCATTGCCGGCGTGACCGTTCTTCACCATCGTGGCGTTGCAGTCGCTCAGGTTGAGGACGGCCGAGGTGCTGCTTTCCGTGGTCGTCAGCGTCATATACTGTCAGTGCAGCTGTTCGTGGCGTTGCTGCATCAAGTGTACGGCGCCCGAGTCCGAATTGAAATTGAATCACAACGTGGTGAGGCCGCGCTCGTCGAGTACAGGTCGACCAGGTTGTCTGTGATCTGGTAACCCACGGTCGCGTACACAGATGCGAAGCAGGCGAGATGAAGTCATGTACGGCATCCGGGGTCACCCGTCGGTAGCGTCGCCCGATATCAAGTTCTCGCAGGTCATGGCCATGGTCGGAAATCTATCGCTCGCGTACAACGTCAGCAACGTAATCCCGTCCCTGCATCAGCAAAACAACGATCGTAGCCACATGTCCAACGTTGTGTTCGTCACCATGAACTTCGACGACCACGTCCATCACGTCGGCGATGAGCGTGCCTGTACGACCGTGAAAAGCGACTCCGGTGTCTTCTTGGAGCGTCGGACCGAGGGAAACGGTCAGGCACAGCAGTCCATGAAGCAGTTCCAGTAGGGGTTGTCGAGAGCGTCCGGGGAGAAGCTGTCGGGGAGAGGCGGTAGGGCAGGGTGTCGTCCAGCACGAGGAACACGAACGGCACGAGCGCTAACGGCGTCACTTGCCCATGCACCACGCGCACAGGTTGCTGTTGGAATTGCTGATATTGGACGCCAGGAGATTCATGGAGCAGATAGTCACGGACCCGTGGATGTTGGTGAATTCCATGACGACCATGCGGACGACGGCATGCATGAGGCTGGCACGGGAGAAGTTGCCGCTCATACCAGGTGTACCAATACCGTCGAAACAGCGGACGATATTGAGCGCCGTCTTGTGATCCTCCTCCGTGAGGAACTGTTTGGCACACCACAGTGGTGGTGGTTGGTCAGAGGCAGGGTGGGCTGAGAGAGGATCGTTGTGCGCGCCACAAGGCAAAACCGAGCCGTTCAAGTTGAAGACGGCCGAGCTGCTGCCGACCACGACTGCGTGTCCTTACTGTCTCCGCATCTATTATTTTCGTGGACGTCATCGCGGTGGCATTGGCAACTCCGCTGTCGAGAAGATATAACCGCAGGTTGATGCGTAAGTAGCTGCAAATTATCTGCTTGAAAAATACGAGCTACATATTTACTGGTTATCATCGTCTGCAACTACGAATTCATATAAAATCTACAGGAACACTCAATCATCACCGAATATTCCTCTAGCGTCGATTTTAGAGCGCGGATTCCTGTGATAAAGTTCTCTTGGGGAAAGTTTGGGTCGTTGTCCTTTGGAAACGGGGTTCGTCGGCCTGGGGAATCGCTTCGTATTCCCAGTTGAGGTACGTACAATCCGTTGTAGAAGCTTCAAAGGCGCTTTCAATTTCATCATCCTGAAACACTTCATTCAGGTACTCATCCCATCGCGGAAATGTCTCCGCAGCGTCGACACCATCGCCAACATCTTCCAAAAGCACCATCCTCGGAGGTCTCTACTGCTGGCTGTTGCGTTCGTGACGACGGCGTTCGTGTTCGAGGTGATCGCCGTAGTGGGGTTTGTGCTGTCGGTGTCTGCATCACTGATGCTGCCAGTGGTGTCGAAGCTAGTCGATCTGTTCGTGATGGCGTAGTTCGCGCTAGGGGAGATTGCGGGCCCACGTCGAAAGTGAGGGAGCACCAACATATCGGCTTCCATCCAAGCCATCAACAAACGGCCGCTCCGTAGAAGCTAAAATTCTTTTCACTGTAGGATCAATTGGAGATACACCTCTCGAACGTGTGTGCGTATCGATTGCGTGTCGTGGAATTTGGGTGAAGTCATTTTGTTGCGTTTGGCCGTTTGAATCATTCCGAGCTCGCTAAAAGCCGCTCCGTGGTTGCAGTATTCACTGAGAACCGTAATTGCGAGTTTAGGAAGTCGCCTATTTGGAACCTGTTTCGCGACGTGTTTCCAGTAATCTTCATACGAATTGTCAAACTCCGTAATACGTGCGGATGTCAGTCGGCCTTCAATCCATTTGTCCATCTCGCTTCGGACACAACCGTAGTCCTCATCAATAAGCCGACGGTAGTAGTACACGGCACAGTTGCCGAGTTGGGTGGATGAAGAAATGGAGGCATTCGCAGCATCATTCGTGACCAATTCAATTGCCTGTGGTGCAAGAACAGGATTCAACACAAAGGCCAACATAAACAAAGGCTGTTCACACTGTTTCCATCGCTTCTCAACACACCTAACTAACGACGTCCGACAGGCATCATCGTTCTGATACTCGTTAAATCCACGAAATTTATCACGAAATGAGACCACAACATCACCTAAAGTGTTCTCATCTCGTTGAAGTCGATATGACGCCGCCGATAATGGGGAAATAATATTTTCAGTTATTGATAACTTTCGCCAGAATGAGCCATCCGAAAGAATTTTTAACGTGTCTGGAAAATCCTTTTGAAGGCGATATTTACTCGCGAACATTTCCAGAGAAGTGCGAACTCGAAGAAGCGATGCAAGACAGTATTGCATACTGTTCCATCGTGTCTCACACAGGGTAAACAGAGCCAGTGGTTTACCGTAGCACTCCTTCATCAGCACCGCAGCACGAGGAAGCCACTTCGCCGAAGATGCATTTAGGCATTTTACCACGGCTGTTGCCTGCTTTGCCACTGAAGAAAATGACGACCGCAACACCTCCTTAACTAGATTGTTAATATCATGAGCCAAGCAAAAAAAGATAACATGGGGCCAACGCTTCGCCAAAATTCGGCGCGCTCTGCCACACTGACCAGCATTGTCAGTAACTAGGGTTCCAATTATCCACCCTTCCTGAGTAGCCTGCTTCAGAAGATCCTCCATTTCTTCCGCCATCGCCAAACCATTGTGGCGAGAACCCGCTTTAGGAAGTGCGTAGGTAAGGATACGACCCGAAAGCGCCAGTTGAAATTTCAAAACATGCTCTCTCGAAATATTTTGCCAAACGTCCGCGAGTGCATTTACACGGCCACCACTGGAATTCTGTTTTTCATTCAATCTTTTTGTCTAGATTTTCTTGCAGTGGGCAGCGTGCGCCTTGAGAATACGTCCACCCAGAACTCGGCGAGACGGTAGATAAGCTGTTATTCCAGGACAGAGGTATTCCAGCAGTGATCTTGTTGATTCTCGTTCGATGAATAGGTCAGCCAGAAAATTATCAGATCGAAACTGAATTAAAAGTCTCTCCAGTTCGCCTTTTGCTGCTTCGTAAAACGTCTGGAAGACTTCGTGTTTCCACCACGTGTTGGGTTATTGATCGCTTGCGCCGAGACGATTTCTTTGCTGATGTGAACAGGCGAGTGGTGACAGATCGCTTTCGCTGTGGGAGCCTACACTTGAGTCCGTGTCGTTCTGGGCTTCGAATCTGGAGCTTATCACAGTAGCTTGATAGTACTGACATACCTTCAAGTGACCAGTGTAGTTATAGGCACGCCCTAAAACCGGAACAGGGCCATCAATATCGGGGTCTTTTGAAAACGCCAAAGAGCAGTGGTTGCACGTATAGTACCAGTAGCCACCTTTACTTTTGGGATATGCTCCGACCTCGTAAAGTGATTCTTCTCCGGGGCATGGGGCCGAACCATCTTCACAGGTTGCACACTTGCAAATAAAAGCAATGAGCTTAGACAGCTGCGCCTTCGAGAACAGTGAATCAGACAAGATAGAGGCGCGTATCGGAGTGGCAGCTACGGTGACCCAGACAGGAGAAGGCCGGACAGCAGCAACGTGAATATTAGGTGGCAGCAAGCTTCGTCGACACGTGTTTGTACGAAGGCTCAGATTTATTTCATGTGGATATTTGTATACTATATAATCCACGAGTGAAACTCAAAAGGCGCCTTTACTAAAAGGCGAATAGGCCGCTCTTTCGCCTAAACTGTGTGCCTGATGTGATTGGGCGCCTTTTCAAAAGGCGGTAAAGGCGCCCGTTGCCAACACTGCTGTGGGGGTCATGTGCTTGGCGTTCTTTTTCTCCTGCGACGCTCGGAGATCGTGGCGATCAGTGGTGGTTCTTTCAAATGGTTTGCTGTTCGTGCACAAGACATTGTAGTTGTGGATGCGGAGAACCGGCCAGCCCTGTCTCCTTCCAGTGCGCAGTCAGTTTGCATGCGTCTCATCGGCTCCATGACGAACCAAGGCGGTTCTCCCATTACAAGGCTGCACTCTCGTTCTGGACACCCATTTATGTGCCCTGTGTTCGGCGCCTTGATCCTCCTTCAGGCCCGGGAAACCTGCCCGTCGAAATCCCGGCTGCTGTGTATATGGACCGTCGCGGAAGTCCGGCTTGCATCGCTACTGCTGACGTAACAGATGCCATCAACCGAGCTGCCATCACTACCGACCTAGACCCACGCGACTTCAGTTCTGATTCGCTACGCGCTGGCGGAGCCACACACATGTACCGAGCCGGAACGTATGCACTCACGATCCAGTTTCATGGTCAGTGGGTTTCGGGCGCGTTCAAGACCTACACCAGACTCTGCAAGGAATCTGTGGTAACGCTGTCGGCAAACATGGTGGCTGGACCACGGGGTGATTCGACGTTGCATTAGTAGGGGCTGACGCATGACCATTTGGGGCCACCGCTCTCCTCGTCCCTTATCGGACTGAGCGGATGGTCATTGCATAAGCTCCGATTAATGTAAACTTTCGTTGACCCCAAAGATGTGGAAAGCTGTATTCCATGGTGAAACGAGGGAATTGTGTTTTCCACACCAAATTGTACCTCGATGCCGGTACACACCAGTATCTCCGCTGCAGTCCACTGTCGGCATGGCTGCTGTCTGAGAGGCGCTAGGTTGCTCGCTGGTGGTTGGGATATGTAACTGTGTGCGCAACTGTGCCTCGAGTGCTAACCGCCGATCTTCTAGACACTTGTTTTGTAGGATAAGCACTTCAATCTGCTCGGACTGGCGCTTTACAAGCTGTAGCACCGTGGAGGAGTCGCAGCTGCAATCATGAGGACTCGAAGGCTCTGGAGGGGGAATGAAGGCAAGGCGGATGGTGGCGCTCCAGGCTAGCACCTCTGCTTATCCGATCGATCGCGCTGCCATGGCTTCGCGTATCCTGCCGACAAGCGCGCAATTCTACGCTAGCAGCAGAACGTCAGGGTAGTGCATCACTAGAGTCGCTGTTAGGCACTCCGCCACCGTTTCGTCCAGATTGAGGGATGTTTCAGCAAACCCGATGGTGTTTGCAAACAAAACCGCTTGTAGAGCTTGGACACGGTCGCGAATTGGTGGATCAAGTGTGTGGAGAGACGGACGACGGGCTCATTCTTTCGGGCTCCATCCGCTCAAGACGCGGGCAACCCGCTGGACGGCTTGCGTTGTACCCAGCATGTACCCGAACGTTTTATTGACACGGTCCAGCTGCCACCCACTGCGCTCAATAATCCAGTTCTCAGCCAAGCTACAGTTGTTGACGTGCATGTCCGCACCACGACGAAAGGAGTGCGATGCAAGCCCCGAGGTAAGCCTTATATGTATCTCTTTCCTCCAAACCCATCGTAGTGGTCCGATACATGTAGTGGTCCGATAAAGAGAAATATAAAAGTGATACGCCCAACACTTGAAAATCGTAACAGCGTACACATATTTGACGTTTTTATCGGACTTGATACGTCCGATCGACTGGTGTTGAGGACTCACCGAGCCCTACCATATCTGATTAGTTGAAAGTAAGTTTTATCTATCATTTCATTGGCTGATATACATTTCTGGAATTTCATTGGCAGAATACCACCTATACAAAATTTAAGAATGGTCTGATAAATGGTGATATTCATCCATATCGACGTCCTTGTCGGCCATTCTCGGAATTCGTTCTTTTTGGTTGGCAGAGCGGAGGTTGCACGAAGGTAGCGCAAATGACTTGTCAATCGCTCATTATTATTAACGTTAACAAGCAAGGAGCGCATTGCTGTCTGCAGTACATGTATGTACCCTTATAACGTCCGTCAGTCTATCATCTAGGTAGCTCCAAATAATTACTGGCGCTTCTTGTCACGACTAGGCATGTCGGAAGCAGGTGTCAGGTCGCGGACGAAGGCACGCCCTAACAGGAAAAGTAGTGGAATGAAAACAATCTGTGCGTTCACGATACCAAACATCGAGATGGAGTTCCCGATCTCCTTCCAGCTTCCTTCGTTTTTGACCATGAAGAGAAAATGCAGCGCCAGCACGTCCGACATCGCCACCACCAGGAGAAAGTAACGCGTGGCAGGAAGTCGTGGTTTTCTCGCATCTGCTGCCGATGTCGCTGAGGGGAGAAGTAGAATCAGATGGAAGGCGCATGCCACCAACATGAACGGAATGAGGATCTTGCCCACCAAAAGCGCCCCCATGGTGAAGGGCGCGAAAACCGTGACGAAGCGGTAGGTAGGCGAAATTTCAAAGCTGCTCATACTCGCCATGTTGCCCGTACCGAAGAACGCGATGTTGACCAGAAGCAAAAACACAAATGCGCGCTGAACCTCGCGCCACAGTGAAGATGAAGATGCTAGGGAAGCTTGAGCCTCCAATAGCAGCCTGCTTACGAGAACCCCACATAGCACCACGTAGAACAACACCTCGTAAGCAATACTCAAAAGAATAAACGATGGCGCGAATGCAAGCATCACCTGAATGAGCCGTCTCACATATCTCCCGACTTCAGCTTCCAGCAATTGCTGACGATTGCCGCCAGATTCCAACCCTTGCGATAGACTGTTCTTGGTCTATTGCAATTTCACAAGCAACACCACGATGGGAACTCCAGACAACAGCCAGTTAGCTACTGTGAGCGAAAATGGCGGTTTGATTCGTTCTCCATCAAGATATTGTATTGTGCGATGTAGCGTAAGTAGCGAGAGTGCCAATGGCGAGACATTCAAGATAAACGACGAGTTCATCCAGCTAGATTCGGAGACGGCCAGCACAGCACCGGTAAAGAATAATGTCAGGAGACTGCCAATATTCGCCAACGCGGTGTGCTCGCCGTACTCACTTGGCAAATATGGGAAGACAGAAATGAGTAAGCAGCTAATTGTCCAGCGGCTTTTAGTCGTTTGGATACGCTCGGCACATAGTCGAAACCTTGTGTTGCCGAGACGTATCCGAGCCGTGACAAATCCAACCGAGAAATCAACTCGGTTGGATTAGCGCGCTTGTCGTTGTTCACAAGTTTGAGCGTAAAATGATAGGTTTCCAATGAATTATTCGTTGAGGCGTAGGCTGTAGGTGTGTGAAAAGCTTGACAGTTCGTGAATCTTGGCCCCAAAAACCATATTTTGATCAAGTGGCTCACCACTCGCTTTACCCGGGGCATACTTCTCCGGCACCTCGCCGAGATCGAATAACAAACACGCGCTTATGCAAGTAATCCGCTTCAGTTGCAGCAAAGTGCAAATCATATAAATCTAGGAAATTTTTCTGCTTCGTAAACACATCCAGCTTTTCATCTTTTGCATGTTCTGCACATTTTGCATGACATGAAACCAGCACATCAAAGCCGAGCTACGAGGCAGTTCGCGTTGGCAGGCCTTGTACTGTGCTTTGTCCGCGTCCATCATGACAACATCAGGCTGGAACGGCACGCCAAACTCTCTCAAAACGACACGTTTGAGAAAAGAGAGGCACCACACAATGTCACGTGACTTTCTTAGCGACGTGCAAAAGTCGACGACAGGCAAGAAGCTGCCACTGCGATCAGATATCCCCACAACAAAATCGGGGTACTTCTGCTTCACAAACTGTCGAGATGCATCAGCGTTGAAAGTGACGGGTCTCGCTGCACTGTAACGTAGCTCTCCAAGAGTGCCATGCACGTTATGCCAATACGAAAGGAGCTAGCCTTAGATCCGGTGCCCAACGACGGCTCCACGACTCCATCCACGATTTCAGTATCGCAAAACACCAGCAGGCTTTCTCGTGTACGTTCGGCATCTCCACATCGTACATCCTTTGTCGGAAAATCTCATACACCGGCTCCATGCTGTCGGGCTTGTTTTTGCTTCGCCACGTCTTAACGAAGTTCTGCACCTTCTGAAACTCTGGTGTTGGACCGGAAATTCTCTTGGCGCTGATCTCTCGGCATAGAAACGAGTATACGAGCTGGGCCACCATCGTGTGCACGTCTTCTAACTTAGTTTCAATGTAGTTCTTCATATCAACCGTCAGTTCTGGTCTGCTTAGAGGCGATGGAGGTGCCATAGTGTGTTCCCCTGCGCGTAAATAATCACGAAATCCACTTCTGTACATTATAGTAACTTGGAGTGAGCTTGACATGTATCTCCAGTGGCATTACAGTGTTGGAGGCACACTTTGTGATAATGCTACGCATCTTGTGCCGAGTTGTGGCCAGCGAATCCTCACATCGGTCAACATGATCCATTGTACAATTGAGAGAGTCATTTTTTATCTCGAACAAAGCGTGTTAAGATTTGCTCGAACGCGATGTAGGACGTTGCATCACCAGATTTCTATATCTGCTGCCATGGAAAGCGCTCATGACGTCGCACAGTCTCCATAGCGCACCAGGAAGCAACGAAAGTGAAGGTAGTATAGTCTAGAATATATTATTAACTTACTGCAAGGCTGCTAAATAGAGCAGTGGCAGCGACCCAATTTATAGTGGTGAAACCGAGTTTGTTAGTTTTACTTTTCCAATCTAAAGTTGGTGTCCCTTCGCTTAACATTAGTGATCGCCTGTCGCTTTTATAGTGCTGGCTACTACTCAGTCAGTGGCGACCTCTAATGCAGTGATAAAAGGAGGCCCTCGTCCACGAGTGCAATATTGTTCAAATAGTCTTTCGAGTTGGGGCGATGTGCGTGGCCATTAGAGTCGATGCCCAAATAATGGCAGAACACCACGACCCCTTCTGCATGCAGCTGCTTATACCTGTCAGATCCTACCACCGCCTCAGTGAACAGCTTCTGCAGACGTCAGAACACCCAGACGTCCAGCTCGGACGCGTCACCCTTGGCAAAGTCCTCTTCGGCGTGCGAGTAGTGCTCTTCAAGTGCTTGTGGCACGTGCCGCGCGAACATGGGGACGATGTCAGGACTGCCAAATAGAAAGGCGTGACTGCTCTGATTAAAGCCCGAGTCGAAGTCCACGGGGTTGTCGGCCCAGCCCTTGGTGACGGCTCTCACGTCCTCGTACATGCCGGCAAAGAGCGCCACGTGGCCCGGCCGACTCTCCGTGGGCACGCGCGTATGCGACACGCCCCAACTGCCACGAGACTGCATGACGTCGCGCAGGAAAGACACGCGCGCGGACTCAAAGAACTTGTCGGCTCTGCAACCGGCCGCCACGAACACCACCACGCGCTTGGCTGGTGGCGCGTCCGTGTAGTCCACGCTCGATGTGATGCACCACGGGCGACGTGAAGTAGATGTCGAAGATGCTGAGCACGTACAGCGCGTGGAAGAGCACGCCCAGCACCAGCAACTGCGCCAGACCACCCACGTGCGGCATGGTAGCGAGCTCCTGTAGTGAGAATCTCACTATAAGAGCTCGCTACCATGACGTACGTGGAGTCCAGAGTAAACGTATTAATAGTTAGTGCGTTTACTCTAAAATACGCCTCCTGTCGGGGGTAGCTAGCTACCAATATCGATACTCAAGCTCATACATATATTTTTTCCGTTTCATGTCCGCGAGAGTTACCAATATAGTACTTCACAGAAAGGATTTCGGCAATCTTAACCTGCAATCCTGCCTGAGTACACTTGCCCAATATATTGCACTTTCCACTTCTTTGGGGGTCAACGATAGTTTACATTAATCGGAGCTTATGCAATGACCATCCGCTCAGTCCGATAAGGGACGAGGAGAGCGGTGGCCCCAAATGGTCATGCGTCAGCCCCTACTAATGCAACGTCGAATCACCCCGTGGTCCAACCACCATGTTTGTCGACAGCGTTACCACAGATTCCTTGCAGAGTCTGGTGTAGGTCTTGAACGCGCCCGAAACCCACTGACCATGAAACTGGATCGTGAGTGCATACGTTCCGGCTCGGTACATGTGTGTGGCTCCGCCAGCGCGTAGCGAATCAGAACTGAAGTCGCGTGGGTCTAGGTCGGTAGTGATGGCAGCTCGGTTGATGGCATCTGTTACGTCAGCAGTAGCGATGCAAGCCGGACTTCCGCGACGGTCCATATACACAGCAGCCGGGATTTCGACGGGCAGGTTTCCCGGGCCTGAAGGAGGATCAAGGCGCCGAACACAGGGCACATAAATGGGTGTCCAGAACGAGAGTGCAGCCTTGTAATGGGAGAACCGCCTTGGTTCGTCATGGAGCCGATGAGACGCATGCAAACTGACTGCGCACTGGAAGGAGACAGGGCTGGCCGGTTCTCCGCATCCACAACTACAATGTCTTGTGCACGAGCAGCAAACCATTTGAAAGAACCACCACTGATCGCCACGATCTCCGAGCGTCGCAGGAGAAAAAAGAACGCCAAGCACATGACCCCCACAGCAGTGTTGGCAACGGGCGCCTTTACCGCCTTTTGAAAAGGCGCCCAATCACATCAGGCACACAGTTTAGGCGAAAGAGCGGCCTATTCGCCTTTTAGTAAAGGCGCCTTTTGAGTTTCACTCGTGGATTATATAGTATACAAATATCCACATGAAATAAATCTGAGCCTTCGTACAAACACGTGTCGACGAAGCTTGCTGCCACCTAATATTCACGTTGCTGCTGTCCGGCCTTCTCCTGTCTGGGTCACCGTAGCTGCCACTCCGATACGCGCCTCTATCTTGTCTGATTCACTGTTCTCGAAGGCGCAGCTGTCTAAGCTCATTGCTTTTATTTGCAAGTGTGCAACCTGTGAAGATGGTTCGGCCCCATGCCCCGGAGAAGAATCACTTTACGAGGTCGGAGCATATCCCAAAAGTAAAGGTGGCTACTGGTACTATACGTGCAACCACTGCTCTTTGGCGTTTTCAAAAGACCCCGATATTGATGGCCCTGTTCCGGTTTTAGGGCGTGCCTATAACTACACTGGTCACTTGAAGGTATGTCAGTACTATCAAGCTACTGTGATAAGCTCCAGATTCGAAGCCCAGAACGACACGGACTCAAGTGTAGGCTCCCACAGCGAAAGCGATCTGTCACCACTCGCCTGTTCACATCAGCAAAGAAATCGTCTCGGCGCAAGCGATCAATAACCCAACACGTGGTGGAAACACGAAGTCTTCCAGACGTTTTACGAAGCAGCAAAAAGGCGAACTGGAGAGACTTTTAATTCAGTTTCGATCTGATAATTTTCTGGCTGACCTATTCATCGAACGAGAATCAACAAGATCACTGCTGGAATACCTCTGTCCTGGAATAACAGCTTATCTACCGTCTCGCCGAGTTCTGGGTGGACGTATTCTCAAGGTGCACGCTGCCCACTGCAAGAAAATCTAGACAAAAAGATTGAATGAAAAACAGAATTCCAGTGGTGGCCGTGTAAATGCACTCGCGGACGTTTGGCAAAATATTTCGAGAGAGCATGTTTTGAAATTTCAACTGGCGCTTTCGGGTCGTATCCTTACCTACGCACTTCCTAAAGCGGGTTCTCGCCACAATGGTTTGGCGATGGCGGAAGAAATGGAGGATCTTCTGAAACAGGCTACTCAGGAAGGGTGGATAATTGGAACCCTAGTTACTGACAATGCTGGTCAGTGTGGCAGAGCGCGCCGAATTTTGGCGAAGCGTTGGCCCCATGTTATCTTTTTTTTGCTTGGCTCATGATATTAACAATCTAGTTAAGGAGGTGTTGCGGTCGTCATTTTCTTCAGTGGCAAAGCAGGCAACAGCCGTGGTAAAATGCCTAAATGCATCTTCGGCGAAGTGGCTTCCTCGTGCTGCGGTGCTGATGAAGGAGTGCTACGGTAAACCACTGGCTCTGTTTACCCTGTGTGAGACACGATGGAACAGTATGCAATACTGTCTTGCATCGCTTCTTCGAGTTCGCACTTCTCTGGAAATGTTCGCGAGTAAATATCGCCTTCAAAAGGATTTTCCAGACACGTTAAAAATTCTTTCGGATGGCTCATTCTGGCGAAAGTTATCAATAGCTGAAAATATTATTTCCCCATTATCGGCGGCGTCATATCGACTTCAACGAGATGAGAACACTTTAGGTGATGTTGTGGTCTCATTTCGTGATAAATTTCGTGGATTTAACGAGTATCAGAACGATGATGCCTGTCGGACGTCGTTAGTTAGGTGTGTTGAGAAGCGATGGAAACAGTGTGAACAGCCTTTGTTTATGTTGGCCTTTGTGTTGAATCCTGTTCTTGCACCACAGGCAATTGAATTGGTCACGAATGATGCTGCGAATGCCTCCATTTCTTCATCCACCCAACTCGGCAACTGTGCCGTGTACTACTACCGTCGGCTTATTGATGAGGACTACGGTTGTGTCCGAAGCGAGATGGACAAATGGATTGAAGGCCGACTGACATCCGCACGTATTACGGAGTTTGACAATTCGTATGAAGATTACTGGAAACACGTCGCGAAACAGGTTCCAAATAGGCGACTTCCTAAACTCGCAATTACGGTTCTCAGTGAATACTGCAACCACGGAGCGGCTTTTTAGCGAGCTCGGAATGATTCAAACGGCCAAACGCAACAAAATGACTTCACCCAAATTCCACGACACGCAATCGATACGCACACACGTTCGAGAGGTGTATCTCCAATTGATCCTACAGTGAAAAGAATTTTAGCTTCTACGGAGCGGCCGTTTGTTGATGGCTTGATGGAAGCCGATATGTTGGTGCTCCCTCACTTTCGACGTGGGCCCGCAATCTCCCCTAGCGCGAACTACGCCATCACGAACAGATCGACTAGCTTCGACACCACTGGCAGCATCAGTGATGCAGACACCGACAGCACAAACCCCACTACGGCGATCACCTCGAACACGAACGCCGTCGTCACGAACGCAACAGCCAGCAGTAGAGACCTCCGAGGATGGTGCTTTTGGAAGATGTTGGCGATGGTGTCGACGCTGCGGAGACATTTCCGCGATGGGATGAGTACCTGAATGAAGTGTTTCAGGATGATGAAATTGAAAGCGCCTTTGAAGCTTCTACAACGGATTGTACGTACCTCAACTGGGAATACGAAGCGATTCCCCAGGCCGACGAACCCCGTTTCCAAAGGACAACGACCCAAACTTTCCCCAAGAGAACTTTATCACAGGAATCCGCGCTCTAAAATCGACGCTAGAGGAATATTCGGTGATGATTGAGTGTTCCTGTAGATTTTATATGAATTCGTAGTTGCAGACGATGATAACCAGTAAATATGTAGCTCGTATTTTTCAAGCAGATAATTTGCAGCTACTTACGCATCAACCTGCGGTTATATCTTCTCGACAGCGGAGTTGCCAATGCCACCGCGATGACGTCCACGAAAATAATAGATGCGGAGACAGTAAGGACACGCAGTCGTGGTCGGCAGCAGCTCGGCCGTCTTCAACTTGAACGGCTCGGTTTTGCCTTGTGGCGCGCACAACGATCCTCTCTCAGCCCACCCTGCCTCTGACCAACCACCACCACTGTGGTGTGCCAAACAGTTCCTCACGGAGGAGGATCACAAGACGGCGCTCAATATCGTCCGCTGTTTCGACGGTATTGGTACACCTGGTATGAGCGGCAACTTCTCCCGTGCCAGCCTCATGCATGCCGTCGTCCGCATGGTCGTCATGGAATTCACCAACATCCACGGGTCCGTGACTATCTGCTCCATGAATCTCCTGGCGTCCAATATCAGCAATTCCAACAGCAACCTGTGCGCGTGGTGCATGGGCAAGTGACGCCGTTAGCGCTCGTGCCGTTCGTGTTCCTCGTGCTGGACGACACCCTGCCCTACCGCCTCTCCCCGACAGCTTCTCCCCGGACGCCCTCGACAACCCCTACTGGAACTGCTTCATGGACTGCTGTGCCTGACCGTTTCCCTCGGTCCGACGCTCCAAGAAGACACCGGAGTCGCTTTTCACGGTCGTACAGGCACGCTCATCGCCGACGTGATGGACGTGGTCGTCGAAGTTCATGGTGACGAACACAACGTTGGACATGTGGCTACGATCGTTGTTTTGCTGATGCAGGGACGGGATTACGTTGCTGACGTTGTACGCGAGCGATAGATTTCCGACCATGGCCATGACCTGCGAGAACTTGATATCGGGCGACGCTACCGACGGGTGACCCCGGATGCCGTACATGACTTCATCTCGCCTGCTTCGCATCTGTGTACGCGACCGTGGGTTACCAGATCACAGACAACCTGGTCGACCTGTACTCGACGAGCGCGGCCTCACCACGTTGTGATTCAATTTCAATTCGGACTCGGGCGCCGTACACTTGATGCAGCAACGCCACGAACAGCTGCACTGACAGTATATGACGCTGACGACCACGGAAAGCAGCACCTCGGCCGTCCTCAACCTGAGCGACTGCAACGCCACGATGGTGAAGAACGGTCACGCCGGCAATGGCACCTCGCAGGCGACCATGGGAGGCACCGACGCGGACGGCAGCAACTCGACGGCGACGACACTGATGCTGGTGTAATTTGCTATGGATAACTTAAAAGACTACCTTGTATTTTCAGTTTGGCGAAGACTGTTTTGGCGAAAAGGCGAAAGGGCGGCTAGTTTAGGCGAATCGCCGGCACCTAAACTTTGAAAAGGCGAAAAGGCGCGACTTTTCCACCACTGCCCACAGGGCTTGCGCTGAGGGTTCAGCCATCGAGAGATTGTCGAAATACGTCTCGAGGAGAGCAATCGACACTGGAGCTTTCCGTTGCGGTGGCGAGTCGAGGCGGCTGATCCCTTTGATCAGCATGCGGATGTGCTGGTGCGCAACGGGGAAGTCATGGCTGGCAGCCGCGAAGAAATGGCGGATGCCGAAGAGAACCGACATGATGGAAACGCTTCGAATAGGCCCTCCACATCCAAAACCAAACTGGAATCCGTGGAGGATAAAGTCGGAAATGTGCTGCACTCGATGAGCCAGTGGCACACCTTCTAGCGAGGGCGATATGCCGCGCCGAGATGCCCACGTCGTCCACATGGTTGACAATCGACTGAACTGTTCGAACGTGAAGTCGGCAACGGAGTCAGCGCGGAGATACGTTGCCAGATATCCGTCAGACCCTGGATATCGACCGACGGTGATTCCTGCGACCAGCCAGAAGTTAGTGACGAAAACTTGATCGCATACGAGGCGTTAGTGGTGATGCGGGACCCGGCGTCTATACGATCGTTGTCGCCACCAGCCACATGTACTGCGGAGAATCGTAGCTGGAAAACGTTTCCCACCAGCATAGCAACCGGATTAGGCTTGGGCGCGCGGATTTCGCGATGCCAGTTTGTTTTGCCACGCCACCGCAGAAGAATTCTCGATATGGAACTGAACGTGACGCGGGCGTCCATTGCGAGTTGCACCAGAACCCCACCGTGATCCCCACGCATGAGCGGCAAATGAACACGACAGCAACTCGCGGAAGTTGATGTCGAACCCGTTCGACACACCATACTTGAATTTGGCAATCAATTCGCGCTCGCTGTCCGAAAATTGATACGTCAGAGCCTTTGCGGAAGCAGTGTCCAACGCACAGAGACCGTGATCGGACGCATCCATCTCGACCACAATGTCCGGTGCCGGTAGCAAGTTGAAGTATCCCAGTGATACCCCGTTCAGGTGCGGGGGTGTAGCACCTGCCACCACCACAGCAGATCCTGTCGCATGTCTGGCGTGATCGAAACGCGCTGAAACCGGTGCATGAAGCTCTCTCGCTGTCGTAGGCGCTGCAGAAACGGTCGTGCTGCACGAATACAGGTTGCCACATGCCGAAGACTACCCATCAATGACCGATATGACTGCCGCGAAAGAGACGCAGCACAGTAGGCATCCGCTACGATTTGCAGTGCTTTAATGACCTTTTCAGCCGGCATCGACACTGTTTCCGCGACGGTGTCGAACTCGAGGCCGAGAACGCGCTGCTTGGTACTCCATGCAGTGAACTTCTTGACGTTGATAGCGTCCGCACCCAACACGGTTACAATAGCAAACCGAAGGGATCGTTCCGCGTCGCTACACGACGTACCAATGTCTGCAGACACGTTGATATGTTCGTCAACCCAGTGGTAATTGAAGCAACCTTCCGGAAACCAGTCATTCGTGTGTGACCCGTGCACGTAGGCGATGGTCCCACCGGCAATTTCGTAAAACCCTGGGACCCCGTCCAGCCGAATAGGGCGGATGACTCGATCACGATAATGTCGTCCTCCTCAATGTGTCCGGCGAAGAGATACACGCTGTTGCTGTGGATGCTGATGTTGCGAAAAGCAGACGCAACGTCACCGACCATCACACAGATCGACTCTCCGGGATGTTTGCACTTCGACTTCAGAATCTCCGTAGCAACTGCGTCGCAGTGCTTGTACTCGGGCTTGATGATACTCTGCTGATCCGTGCAATCATTGATGGAGACACCTTCAGGAAACGAGAAATACGACCCGAAACACTAGGGTCCTCACTGCCCTTGTCGACTACACCGAACGGGCTTATGATAATCTCGGGCCATTGCTTGAGGAGGCTCCGCTCGAGCACCAGACACCACCCGGCATCCTGCTCCTTGCGAATATTCTTTCGAAGAACGTTGAGCCGATCCCTCGCCGGCCCGTGGTTGGGAGGTCGTTGAGACTGTCGTGGTGGTGACTTGCTTATTCGCACTTCTTCACCTTCTTGAACAATCTTCTGGAGAGCTTCCAAGTGCTCGTACCCTTGCAGACCCTGTTAAGCACCTCCGGAACCAGATTCTGTAGTCGGTCGCAGTCTGTCCTCGCACCAACTCAACAAAAGCTGCTAACGATGCGCCGGACCGACGCGCGTACTCGGATAGCGCCTTCTGTAGTGGGGTGTCTAGAAGAAATTCGGAGCCGTCAAGTCCCGGTCGAGACAGCGGGTAATTGTCCGGGGGTAGCGCGACACCAACTGTCGACAAAGTCTGAACCAGCGTGCCCTACGGTTCACTCGCAATTGGTCGCATCTCATGCTAGCATTCTTCTGCATTGCTTCGACTGTCTTCGAGCTGATAACGGGGCGGGAGCGATCTTTGCATGCTGCGATATAGGCGTTCGCATCAACCGTTCTTGCCCCGCGCCGATTGATCTGGCGCATGAGAGGTAGTTCAGTTTCAGAAGGTTTAGCCACAAGCGATAGCCTCGTTGCGGTGGAACTTGTGGAGGCCGATTTTTCTACCCGAGGGCAGCTGGTCGTAACGTTGGTGCAGCCGTTCGCAAAGTTGGCGGGCCAACGTAGCATGCGACGAAGAGGATAGGGAATCGGCTTTAAGACTGGTACTGGCTGTATAGCCGTGGGTGACTGTATGGCCGACCCCGATCGTAAGGTCGAAGTTCTTGCGAGAATAGCACTGGCGCCGAAGAGGCGTTGCCGGTGGTATAGCCAAGTTGGTGTTTGAGCGACCGGCGGGGTCGGACCGAGCGCAAAACAGCCGGCCTCCCGGAAAATTTCTGCTCCTGCGTCGATGTGCCATAAGATGTTGCTCTTATGCAGATTTTCAGCAGTGCTTGGTGTATTACTCTGCGTTATCTGCGTCTCGTACCGTGGTGATGTCGAGCTGCCATCCTTACGGCAACATCAGCGCCAGTCCTCGTCGTGCGACCCGCATCTTCCGTACGTGCGCTCAACCCACGCCAGGAGTCGGGCTGGGAGGCGCTCCGGCCAGTTGTGCAGGCGGCGGGAGTTTCCGCAACGATCGCGGTTTCCGCCCGAGCACGGTAGGCCCGCCACGTTTAGCAGACATGGCTCTTGACCTCGGCGGTTGATCGGAATCAGGCGGCGCATGGCATCAGGGATTGCTGGACGCCGAGCAGAGTATCTGCTCCCATTTTCCCGCTTGCGAACTGCACCCACGTCTTCCCCTTCTGCGCGCTTGGATTGAGAGAGCGCGCCTACCAGTGCCATAGTCCCCACGGGAGACTGGTAATCGATCGACCGCAACGCCTCGCTGAAGCCACACCACCACTGCGGATCATCAAGCTGCATGAAGTCTAAAGTGGATCCGACGAGCTTATACACGTACAGGAGGGTGAGTCGGACACGAGAGGGCGTGTTCTCTGGGTCGACGGACTCGTTCTTCGCGACGAAGATCCGGAGCCTTGGCGTGATCTTGCGCATGTGGTCGTACCAGGATATCTTCGTACATGGTGCACTTGATCGGTGCGGGAGGCAAGGAAGCCGGCGGGCTGAAGTCGCTTGCAAAGTTGGCGTTGATCGAGCCATCTTCAAGAGTGGACATTGCACTTGACTCCTTGAAGTGCAGAACGGTCAAGCCACGTGACCCGAGGCGGCCACTAAAGATCGCCATCAGCACCGCAGGCGTGCTCCGAAACTTGATTGACTCCAGCTCCCGCATCCATAGAACGAAAGACATGGCAGAAATAGGCTTACCTGCTTCAGTCCCAAAGGACCGGAATATCCTGCTCGCCGCGAGCAGGTGCGCTTGAGGTGGATTGTAATCACCTTTCGCCTTCTTGGATCAAGCCGGAAAGCTTGCAGTAGTCAGGTAGCATATCTCGCCGGGTGGCATCTCCCCTTTCTGTTGGGTGCAGTCGGCGTGCACGGGTTCGTCGGCGCCGTCGTCCGTATACCTGGCCATTTGTCTGCTCGGCGACCACCTCACGAAGTCGCTCGACTTCAGCAATACCAGCTGGGACCTCGTGTCGTCGCTGTCCGGAGAGGCAGCGGCAGGAGCAGCACGGTTCTCCTCCGGTGCGATGCTCTCGTCACGAGCTGAACCGGGCTCGAACGATGGCATGAAAGTGGACAGGTCAACCCGCCGTCGGACCGAGCCGAAGGCGATGGACGCTTCGTAGGTGCCAATTTCTTGGCGGCCTTCGTCTTCTCAGGGGCCGGCGGCTTCCGGGTCTTCTTCGCCGGTGGAGCCGGGGCTTCTCCTCAAGTCGGAGTCCGAGTCGTGGGCAGCTTCGGTCGCGGCCTTCCGAGGCGTGCTGCTATTGCTAGCAGTAGCTGGATGCCTCGCCAGCTTCTTCTTGCCCTTGGCCGCCTCCAACACAGGGTCGCTCGAGACCTGTTTCGTGGGCGCACGCTTGCTCGCTCGCAGGGGCGCCGGGTCAGCAGTGCGCCTCGCTGGCATCGTTGTCCATGGATCTTCAGTACCCGTGACGTACACGACGTCAGGCGAAGCAGAAGCAGCAGCAGCAGCCACAGCTGGTGGCTCGCTATCCGATGGGGCCCTGTCAGCCATGGATGATGGGGAGCTGGGCGCGCCGGCTTGGTCGGTGGTTCCGCGGGTGAGCATGTTGGTCTTGAGAGAGGATACCCCTTCTTTCTTGCTTGCGTGGTGTTCTTCTTGATTCGAAGTGAGAGAGAACGCCACGCGTTCATCGGATGGACTGCACCGGAGATACCGGTGTGTACCGGCATCGAGGTACAATTTGGTGTGGAAAACAAAATTCCCTTGTTTCACCATGGAATACAGCTGAACGAAAGTAAAACGAACACCTCAATTCTGTCGGCAGATGGTATAATCCTGCAATCGTTCAAGGTCAGCAAACGCTGGTGGTTGAAGTTTGAATCCTTGTCCTCCTCCTCTTCTTCTTTTTCTTCTTCTTGTTCTTTTTCTTCTTCGTTAGCGCCGTCGAACTGCTCATTCTCTGTAGGTTCAGGCCCGTACGTCTTCACGAGCACAGAGAGCAGCTGCGCCTCGCAGCCCAGCGCCGTCGAAGCGGGACCTACATGTACATCCACCTACTTTTTGCCTCCTCGCTTGGTGGTCTTGACGGGCTTGATGGGTTTGTAGACCTGGGCTTCGTGCACGCTGAACAACTCCGGCAGCACGTCCAGTAGCTCCGTGGCGTAGTCGACCTGCAGCTGGATCTGCTGCTGGCCTCGTCCGTCTTGGACAGCTCGTCGCTGTCCAAGACGGACGGGCGACATTGTCCTGGTCAGCGCGCTCGTGATCATACTGGGAATCCCGAAGATGAACAGCTCCAACGGATTTTCTGCGTAAGCGTAACCTGGGTTAACATTCGTACAACATTAAGAAATGTTGCATGAAAGAGAACATTTGTGGGTCACACTTTTGTGGTGTTCCACAGTATGTTTAAAGGGGTAATAAAGGAAGTTGACGTCGGCGCCGCACTCGAGCAGCAGCGGCGCAACTTGGCCGCGGCCAGGTGCAGCGCCGTGTTGCGCCTGTTGTCGACCACGTTCACGATGGAGCCGCGCAGCTGCGACATGAGAAGCGCCTGCACCACGTTCAGGTGGCAGTCGCCGTCTGGCCGAACATGGGGTCGCGTCGCAGGATGTCGGTGCCGGCCTGAAATCAGAAGAAGCTTAACGAACTCCATTTTTAATATGTTCGAGCTGCTTCGCCTTACCGGTATTAATACTCAAAGTACTCTACTGGTAGTTGTACATGTAATTTGTGATGGCCACCTTCTTGCTCAAAGTGCTGACGGGTTAGACTATGCCACCTTCTTCTACCGTCCGCGTCTTGCAGGATTCCAGTACTCCGCCATAAGCGTAACCGCATGCAAGTTTTTATTTTTCACATCCCGTCAACTAAAATATCATAGCAAATTCCTTCTCGGTCTCGTTCGCGACGATCTTAGCCACCTGCTTCGCAATGGCGGTGGTCACGGAGTACTTTTTCTTAATAGCCCTACGAAGACTGGAACGTAACTTGACGAACCCCTCATCCCTATGTTGTTTGGCTCCAGCCTCATCCAATACCTCCTTCGCCTGCTTCGCCGGTAACTCATCGAACACCTTCTGATTCACGAATCTGGCGATGTCCGTCGGCGCAACCTGGCCGGGTGCGTACGCAACCCCTGACAAGCTATTCCCTTTAGGTCATCGTCAGGCATCGCTTTCGATTGAATCGCTTTGAATTTATCACCTTTGAAGGATTCCTCAACTTTCCGGCGATGTTCCAGGTCGCCGTCTACAAGCGCTATGGGGTCCCACAGAGGCTCCACGATGCTTGCTAGACTTTTCGCCACCTGATCCGTCAGGAATGGGTAGGTCTTACAGCCCAGAGATCGAAAACAATACGTGAATACATTGTTCGCCTCGCTCGTTGCATTGGAACCTTGCGTCACCGCATTGGAGTCTTCCAATTCTGCGCCCTCGGTTGTAGACCTGGTGCCCTCATTGCCTTTGCTCGATATTTTCCGCTTCTTGGATGCCTTTCTGCTCGCATTCGGGCCATCAATTTGTACGTCATCATTTGCAGGTACACCTTGTGCTTTCGACGAATTGCTGGGAGAACCTTCATTGGGTTTCATCCCCCTTTTTGCTTTTGTTTTTTCGGTTTCCGCGGTTTCCGTGTGTTGTCAATCGTTGGCGTAGAATAGATGAATTTATAGCATTCATGGTCACGTGAGCGAACAGCTTGATCTCGTAAACTCATATAGATGCGAATTACTTCGTGGACGGATCTATTGCCCAGGGGTTATCCGCAGGTTCTTTGGTCGCAGTCGGGTTTTCAAACACAAACCAAGGGCACAATTTCTCTGTCGCGGACCGAAAAAACCCACCGTCTACAGGCGACCGGCTTTTCACTTGAATCAGCATCAGTGATACCTTCTCCTCCACCTCCATCACTTTATCATCCGTTTCCATGTCTGAGTCGTCCGCTGGCTTTTTCCAAAATATAGGGATCAACAAATCGGCTCCTTTCTGGTTGCGAGGGAAAATACCCGCTGCCCTACGCCCCAGCAAATACCACAACGTGTCCTCGTTCGGCTGAAGCTGCAGCTGCACAAAATGAGTGAACCCCATCTTCCAGCCCTCCCACTGTGATTGCCACGTCCTAAACGCTGACCGCTCTTTATTCATTGGGTACATCCCTTGCGAAATATCGTCAGCTCCCCACCTTCCTTCCTTCCTTCCAGTTCCTCCAAGAAGTCCTTCACAAGCACAAACTGGCCCGTGAAATTGCCCTCAGCGAAGGGTTTACCCCCTCGCACACTTGTCCATTGCGAGAAACAGCAAAATGCGAGCGACCATCTCGCCAACCCCGCCTGTGTCCAGTGCTTCATCCAAGATCAATTTTTGAGCTGAGGCAGAATGTAAATCGGCAAGGCTTCGTCCAGCGCATACCACACTTTCATTGCCCCTAAAGCTAGTACCGGGTCCGATGCGTAGCTGCTCAGGTAGCCCTCTTTCTCGTAATTCACATACGCGAGAATCGCCATGAAGTCTGCGACGGCCCGAGATGCCAGTGCCGACGTCGAATACGGACGCACACCCAGGCGGCAAAGCATGGACGCGACACCAAACATGGTGTTCTTGTTGTACGTGTTATCTCCAGGATTTTGCCCCAGCAGCAGTTTATTTGCTGCGAGGGTGACTACATTTTGTTCAGGTTTGCGTGGGGCTGAGGCGGTGAATGTAATCCACCACATCGGACGACCCATGCGCATCAACGCGTCCCAGGCCTGACTCGCCCCCCAGTTACGACTGCCTTGTACATGGCTATCTCATCACTCATCTTATTCTGCTTCTGTTCACTCACTTTTGCAGCCTCCGTCACATGATTCACCTTGTCCTTCTTCTCTTCGTCATCACGACCAGCAGCTTTCAGGTTTACTTGTTGGCAGTACTCCCGCCAATTGACGTCCATGGTGTGTGTCAGCACGAAAGGCGGGAACGACGCTAGCTCGACGCCCTCGAAATTCCGAGATGACGGGTCTAATGATAACGGTGGTGTCAGATCCGAGATCTTTGAGTTTGTATCTATCAGCACCCCGAAGACGCCCCCTTCCGCGCCAATTTGGTTATTTGCTGAAGCAAGAGCGTGACGCAGCATCCGAAAGTTGTTGATACTGCTTTTCCCCTCAGTAAGGAGCGTCCTCGCTTCGTCAACCACCAACACCACCATTTTCCCGTCCGGATTCTTCATGATTGGGGCTCCAGCTTTCGGTGACCTTGCCGCTCTCATTTTAACCTTTTCCAAATTCTTCATTTCGGAAACATCAACTGCGGTATCTGTGAACAGTTTGCTCCACTTGGTCTGGACATTGTTCCAGTTCGCCTTCGCATAGTCATATACCATTACCAAACGGGATGCCATCGCATCTGCAGTGGTGTATTCAGTTGGGAACAACCAATCCCGGAGACTTTTCGTCACCTCGGGATAACCTGTCGACTCGTGCAGGCGGACGCACGTGTACAGAACCTTCATCTTCGATCCAGCGTAGTCTGCCTTCCGCGCGAGCTCGAATAGCAACCGACTCTTGCCGAAGCCGGAGCTCTGCACGACTGCAACGTACGGCGCCTTGTACTTGACAGGGTTGTATATTTTCCAGCACCGCCACAGATACTCCTCAAATTTGTCTTGGGCATCGCCGACGTACTTGGTCTCGGAATTCGTTCTTTTTGGTTGGCAGAGCGGAGGTTGCACGAAGGTAACGCAAATGACTTGTCAATCGCTCATTATTAATAACGTTAACAAGCAAGGAACGCCTGGGATTGTGGTCTGCAGTATGTACGCACCCTTTTAATGTTCGTCAGTCTATCATCTAGGTAGCTCCAAATAATTACTGGCGCTTCTTGTCACGACTAGGCATGTCGGAAGCAGGTGTCAGGTCGCGGACGAAGGCACGCCCTAACAGGAAAAGTAGTGGAATAAAAACAATTTGTGCGTTCACGATACCAAACATCGAGATGGAGTTCCCGATCTCCTTCCAGCTTCCTTCGTTTTTGACCATGAAGAGAAAATGCAGCGCCAGCACGTCCGACATCGCCACCACCAGGAGAAAGTAACGCGTGCCAGGAAGTCGTGGTTTTCGCTGCGGCGGGTTTTTATAGAATTGTATCTCACCCACCCCGTCACTCAATTATAACCCCATTTACTCACTCACACCTACTCGTTCACTCACTCACCCATTCAGTCACTCACTCACACCCATAAATCACTCACACCCACTCACTCACCCACCACCCTACGCACTCTCCTTTAAAATCAAGCGTATAATAATAAATGCAGTTCACTATCTAATTTTGAAAGATCTCTCTGTACACAATATTGTTGGTGTGTACTCGCCCATCCTCGTCGATAGCCTCTGGGTCCACGGCAATCTTGATAGCTTTTCTGGAAGTCACTCTGGACAGCGCCACATACAGTTGTCCATGCGCAAACACGGGCGATTCCAGGTAAATTCCTACGTTGTGAATAGACTGTCCCTGGGCCTTGTTGATCGTCATCGCGAAGGCTGGAACCACCGGAAACTGCTTACGCTTCATCTTGAACGGGAACTCTTTGTCGTCATCCTCTGTATAGAAAATAATCCGAGGAATAAAAACTGTCGTGCCCTTGGAAGGCCCTGACATAACACACGCCTCAATACTTCGCTCTCTCAGCGACACAACTCTGAGGCGAGTCCCGTTGCACAGTCCTGCGTCACTGTTCAGGTTCCGGATCATAATGATCGGAGTCCCCACCTTCAACACAATCCTATGAGGTGGTATACCGGAGAAGTTGAGAGAGTTCAAAAACTCTTGCTCGAACATGTTGGGGTCCGCGACTCCTCAAGACTGTCAACAGAGAGATACTCCTTCGTAGAGCCTGTGAGTCGTACAGCCACCATATCGTTGATGCGCCTTACACTGGCATTTGTAGGAGCCAGAATCGCCCGCTCAACGAAGTACTCGTCGGGCAAGTCATCTCCCCAACACCTGGATACACCGCATCAATCAACGCGTTGACATTGCGCGTCCGTCGATCGTCTTCCATCTCGTCCAAGTCGCGATCGTGTGATTCCTCAACAGGGAGTAGATTAAAATTTGGAAAGGTTCCATTTCAGCATCCTCTTCGTTCTCGTCAGCGATGACAGCACCCCGAGGTTCCGGAATGATGCAATATCTCGAGGGAGGCAAATATCATTCTCTCCAAGCTCCTCGTTCACCGGGTATCGCCCTTCACCTATCTGAAGTAAGAACTCAGAAAACTCCTCCAAGTCGGCTGCGCTAACAGGATCCGGGGCTGTCCGAACACGCATATTCTCGGTCAGGCGTACTTGGCGCAAATGCTCCCACAGCGGCGAACTCTTGAAGCAGGCTGCGATGGTCTCTGCTCGCGTGGCGTCCTTCAACCCTGGCAAAATCTGACGGTGGTCACCGATGAAAACCATCACTTTTCCTCCGAACGGTTCCAGGTCGTTCTTCATGATATCACGAAACGTCCTATCCACTGCTTCGAAGCAACCACGGTTCATCATAGGAGCCTCATCCCAGATAATGAGACTGGCACTTCGAATCAGCTCGGCCTTCTGGCTCTGGAAATGCAGACTGCAGGTCGAATGCTCAGTCAGCTTGATCGGGATCCGAAACGTTGAGTGCGCTGTATGTCCTCCAGTCAACAGTGTAGCCGCGATACCACTGGAAGCCACTGCGACGGCGATCTTCCGTTGCATTCTGACGTGGGCGAGTATCTGTTCCAGCAAGAGTGACTTTTCTGTCCCGCCGGGACCATCTAGAAAGAACAATTTATCTCCTCCAACCGGTCGGTCCACAGCCTGAAGCACTTGATCGAAAATCTCTCTCTGGTTGTCGTTCAGTCCATCCACTTGCTCCACAACATGCTCTAACGCGCTCTGCGAGTACGCATTCAGTTCCTGCTGTACGATCGAGGCGGATTGTCCTCTTCTACCAGGGCAGAAACATCGCTGTAGGTTGCGGGCTCCAGAAGACCGTATACCTGCAGTGACTTGCCATTTGAAGCTAAGTATATAGCCACATACTTCAACGTTTTGTACTCTGCCATCCTCAAACGAATGTCTTCGGCGCGCTCGACTTCAAGACGTTCGTCGTTTCTCTCGATTCCTCTAACGTAGTCTTCCGACATTTCGGTCTTGAACGTTTCCCAAAGGACATGTGCTTGGGGAGGTAGGCAGTACACCAATATGATAACGAAAAGTTGGCGTAGTTGTGATGGCATCTTGACAGCAGCCGCTTCAGTTAGGCAGCTGAATCACTCGGCATCGTCTTCCAGATAACCAAGCGCGAGCGCCGCATCCCGAAACGTAGGGTGTATGGCTTCGCCTACCGTGAGGAGATCGGTGAAAGATTTTGGAGAGCGCCGGTTGCACAGAAGGAGTCGCAGATAGAATCTATCCGGGTCTTGAGGGAAACGTGAATAATGCGACCAAGCGACGCCACGTACTGCTTATACGGCTGCCACCTCTTCTCGTGCCACCTATGTGAGATATATTGTGAGATATATGCTGCTGCCAGTGTCCAGATGCAGCTTGCTGCTGCAGTGACCAGACACTGACAACAATCGACAGGACTGCCGACAGATCACAAACGCGATCATTCGCGTGTTGTTGCCACACGCGGCATCCTGGTTCTTGAGGAGCTCCGCCGTGTACGGATACTTGACGAATGTATGCAGAGGACTAACTGCTGGCTGAGAGCGCTTAAGCCGCGCTTCACGAACGACAACGTAGTATAGACATTGGAGTATATTACTTAGCTTTAGTATAGGTTTGCTGTGTACTTGTGTTGAACACAATACACTATCTGCCGGTGCTTCGGTGGTTCGGCAACGAGGTCTAGCTTACTCGAGAACTTGCAGCCTGCGGCGCAAGCTAGACCTCACCGCGTCGGATCACCGTTGTCACCTGTCGTGGCATTCTGCCTCGGCAATCACTTGCTTTACGCATTGCCTTTGCATATTCGCTGCTCGCCACTTGCCTACTCTATTGACTACTGTTACTACAATGAGGGTTACTCTAATGAGCCAAGGCCAAGACGCCAGCAGCGTGACGCACACCGCGTCACACCTATACTTCGTCGGAACATCCTTGTACAGAAGATCAGCAGTTCCGTCTGGATCGTTCGCACACAGCTTGAAAAATTCCGTCAACATTGTTCTGTTTCCTCGGCGGATCAGATTATGGAGTTGAGCATTAGATTCATGGCCACGATAGGTGACCATGTTCATGTCTTCCAGGTGAATGGGAAGATTTACCACAGAGTGCGTCGAACCTTGAGTACGATGCATGAACAGCCGATTGCAAGCATCCACTGGAGAAATATAGCGTCCCAGTAGGTACTGCTTAATCTCGTCGGCCTCAATGTCTTCTCCATCGATGGTTATTGTAATCATGTCCCCTCCCTTGTAGACGTACTTGTAGATGTACTTAATCGCTTTGTTCGTAGCACAAACTTCCACGTTGATGTGGCAGTTGTACTTCTGGGAGAGAAACGCGTTGTACGGCACGACCCACTGATTAATGGTCGCATTGTCCCAAACTTTCCCTCTGTGGGAAAGCATTCCATCTCGACGACGACGGCGTCTGTACGTAGGGTATTTACCCTCAGTCATGACAGTTGCTTCCGCGAGCGCCTTGGGAAATTTCTTAGAGCACTTGCCATTCTTCATACACGGACTGTTAGGATTCTGCTGGCCACATGGCCCGTGCAGCATACTCGATATCACCGTCTTGTATAGTTCCGGGTACTTCTCTTTATCCGGAAGTTCTGCGGAGACAAATTTGTCGACATCGTCAGCACTTACGGGTTTATCCTCTGGCCGCAAAATCAGAAGAATATGGCCGTGGGGACGGCCATGCTTCTGGTACTCCAACACACGAACCCGGCCAGCTTGAATCCCCAGTATTCATTCGTCTAGGTCCTTACTAAGGGCTTTCAGCTTTTCATTGAACACTCGGCTTACCATGTCGGGTCTGTACGCAGGCTTCTCCCCGGCCGAAGATTTTCCTTGATTTCCGGCCAGTTGGGATTACACGTCATGGTGATGAACAGATTTGGAGCTCCCGTTTCCCTTACGATAGCCATAGCGTCCAAGAAGCGCTGGTACATGTACCGGGGTCCACCTGTGAACTTGGGAGGAATAATATTCTTGCGCCCGATCTCGGCGGCGTCGGGCTCAGCGGAAGCACCATCTGAACTGGTCTGCCGACGTGTGTCCGACCGAGATTCTATGCGGCTAACTTCGTCGTCGGCAGCCATTCTATGAACTTCGACGGATTCGTTGCACAATGCGTCAGAGAGCCCTTGGAGTGTCTCTAGTCGATACTGGAGCTGGTTCGATTCGATATAGCGCAATCGTTCCTGCTCGCATTTGGCCCATTGATCAACACAGTACTGCTGCGTAAGGCGCCCACCACGTAGAATAAGAGAGTAACTGGCGGTTCTATCGTACAGGAGATAGGCCTCAAACTCTCGGAGAGAGATTGTTAACGGTTTTCCATGACGGTCGACAGGATTACCCACGCACGGCATACGGAAACAGACAGAAGAGGGTACTGGAGGGGTCGTAGCTGTCACTTGTCTCGAAAATTCGCTTGAATCCCCCGATGTGTGTGCAGGAGTATATCTCGAGGTTCCGCTGCATTGTGATCTATCACGATGGCTGCAACTTCGGAAGCCGTCGGAGTGTTATGCGTTCCTGGGTTCGCGTTCCGAGTCACATCAAGGCGAAGCCGCAGGTTGTCGTCGGGTGGAAGAAAATCACGCAAACGCCGCGCCGGGTTGTCCTCAGGCAAAGCCGTACCCGCCTCGTGACAGCGCTCATACTCTGATACAGCGGTCGCATATTCAGGTCCAGCATGGCGAACCAAAATATTACGCGCGTTGAGAAACTGTTGCGTGTAAGGATTGTGCGCGGTCATAATCCTGTCGAGGCCCTCAACAATCGTCTCGTCCAGCCCACTGGTCATCCCCATTCTGCTTTCAACGCTACTCCCCATTTCTGGGTCGTTAATGTACACTTGTGCAAACATGGACCGCCTATTTGAAGGAGGTAATAACGATCCGATTCGGTGACAAACGGACCCTTGCACACGAAAATTGTACACGCCACCTCGCGTAACACTTTCATCCACTTGAAGAGAGCGAGATAGCGACGCGCCCATTGATGTAAACGCAAACACGTTGTTGTACACCCGGATAGACTGCATGAAGCTCGGGTTACTGAAAAGTGTGAGCAATTCAGATGGGGATCTCCGTGCCATTGGTACGGAAACCAACCCATTCCGACAACAACTGGCTGGGGTTTCCCGGAAATTTCCAAGCGTTGCAGTGTGGGCAAACCCTCTCGATTTCGCAGCCGTCATCCAAGTATCGTGAAATATAGTGGCGGCCTCCGGGTACTGTAGACGTGTCGAAATCTTCGTGGTTTGCCAAGCCCACACGGTACTGGCGAGACCTTTTTCGAAACCGTTCAGCCTCCCTTAGTTGCTCGACCTGATCAACTGGTAAGTCTCGCCGGTGCGAGGGGTGAGCCTCGGCATCTCGATCTCGAATTTGCTGCCGCTCATCTTCGGCCATTGTTTCTCTCCGATCTCCGTGTGCCGAAGTATTCTGACTCCTGATTATACGTCGTTCTTCTTCCGGCAATTGGGCTTGTAACACCCGGTGCGCCGCAGTATTTTGAGCTCTACTTATTTGACGCTCGTCAGCGGTCATCAGACTTCGCTGAGACCTGTGCGCTGCGGCGTTCTCGGCTCTAACATGATCACGGTCCTCATCGGTTAAGCGGTCGCGTTGTGCGCTGTGGGCGGCAGCGTCCTGATGGCGTTGTTCCCGACGATCCTCGGGCGTCAGGTCGGCCCGTCTTAGGCTCGTAGAAGCGGCATCACGGCCGGAGATACACTGGAGCTGGTCGATCGGAAGACCATTCCGGCGGGTTCTGGCACGTAACGCATCATGTGCTCTGTCGCGACTAAGTTGAGATTCTGATCGGCTAGAACGTTTGCGTTGTTTTCTCAGTCGATACAACCGACGCACATGATGTAACTGAGATGAAGTCATGTCCGATCTTGAGATCCTCCCCAGAGGCCGGTGCTGAGAATTCACACTCACCGGATTCCGAGCTTTTTCGACACCAATGGCAAACCCAGATATGGCAGAAGGATGAACAACGCCTACAACGGGAGGTTCATTGGCTTGGGCTGGAAGGGCCGTCAACGGCCGTGTAGCGCCCGCGGAAGGGTTAACCGCAACTGGACGCACAGGCGGAGGCACCCTCGTCCCTGATACGACTTGATTAGAAGTGATACCGACGGTTTGTAACGCGGATACAACTTCCGCAATTTCTCTTGCCTCGTTTCGAGCTGACGTCTCTCTCTCCTGCTTCCGAAAACGGCTCAAGGCCGAGCTCAAATTGTTAAGCCGCCTCTTCTTCACTGCTGGAGTCTCGTCGCCTTCCGGGGCCGCATAGGCCTCTCTCACTTGCGTCTCGCTCGTGTACTTTCGCTTTCTTACCATAGCGTTTATCCGCCTACAAACGACAGAAATATATTAATTCTTACTTAACGGTTTCGGAGTAGGCCAACTTGAGCGTCCTACAATTACAATTATTTTGTACGGACGGTATGCATCACGCAACACCCAGTCATCCCAGGCATTCTCTCCGCCCCATCCGCACCTACGTGAACGACCTCATGAGACTCGATCGAGCAACTGCCGCACCCATGAAAGAACGCGAAACATATTAGACCGACGGCATGCAAGCAATACATCCGCAATATTCATATGTTCTGGTTACAAATCACAGCCCAAGCGACAGTAAAACGCCTCATATAGCCAAGCTTCCGAGCCAACCTTTCCTACTTTCCGTCCCTCACCTCCTGCACCCCCTTCGACTCGCCGTTTTGGACCGCCTCTCAATGCCTTTGGAGAGACGGCAGCGAGTTTTCTTTGGTGCTGAAGCGACAACCCACCACACTTGTCTTGGTCACTACCTTTGGCGACCACGAGTGAGTGTCAGCTTAATGTCACTACGCTTATTCAGCTCAGGCAATTAACCGTTTTATTGGTTGTAAAGGGGTAAGGGGTCAGTTGTTGGGGTATTTTTTCTTTTTCCCTATCTTTTTACATGTATGGTTGGAACTTCCACTGACATCATAAGCATTGAAGGATCGCAAGTGCCGTAATTCATAGCCTAAATAAAGAAATTGCAGCCGATATTGCTTGCAATTGACCAAATCTAGTACGAATCACGTCCTTGTAGGTGATGCAATCACTTAAACCGAGTAGCACTGAGCCGCCCAAATTGGATTGTTAATATGCGGTAAGCGGTTCCAACTGCAAATCAAAAGGTAAGCCATAAGCCCTCAAGTCACCGTTCAAAGTGACTCGGCCCGGGTTATGTACCCGTGCCTGGAGACTGGCCGCATACACCCTGCCGCGGACACTGATGCAACTTTGGATGTTTCTATCCAAAGTGCCCGGTCCCATGCACAGACCACTGGTCCGGGGTGAGGCGGGCGGCCCGACCAAGTCGGCTTTTATCGCCACATGGATCCGCCTCACTACCCCGGGTTGGTATGAGACTTCCCATGCCGCTGGCGGGCGGACATGGGCGCCTCAGGGTCGCGGCTCCGAAGAGCAAAAGTTGCGGCAGAGTTATTTCTTAGTACGGCGGCGGGGACAGCTGCAGCCTTTCTTATCCTAGAAGCGTAGTTTAATACACTTTCAAAGGAAAGTAACGGAAATAGTGCATAAAATCCACAGTACTATAGTACTTTCATACCCAATAATTAAATCAGATTCAAATAGTAAAAAAATAATGTTGTGGCTTCAGAGCGACTGTCCGGCGTCTATGCGGCCACTGGGTTGTCTCGACTACATGGCCGTGGCACGGGTATGTCAACAACCCAGAGCCTCCCAAATAAGCGTCGCTAGGACCCCTAAATAGGCACCAGTCTACCCCTTATTCAATGCCAATATAACTCGAACTGCCCTGAAGGTACCAGTTATCCCAACAGGCGGAACTCCCGAAACCGTAAAGTGGTTTATTAAATACATTTACACCTATACGTACGCTGGTAGATTCCTCTGCAGCTGTCGCGTGCTCCTTGGTCCTGTAGACGCCGCGCCGTCCGCTCGCTTCCTTGCTCCGCCGTCGGTCGAGTGTCGATTTGTGGATGCGGGAAGCGAGGTCACAATTAAGTACGATCCGTTTAGGTCCGATTTTAAACCGTGATAGTTGGCTATTTTTGTAATATCCGGAAACATGTTGTCAGTCAGAATGATAAGTCCAGTCGATAAGATAGTTGAGCTTTGTATGGGAAAGCACCTCCAGTACATATGCAATACGGTAGGAAAAGGCTGGCCGAGGGGAACCGGACGGACAGACAGACGGACGGACGGACAGACAGGATTCTAGGTTAAGAGAGGGAGAACTAGCTCTCTGGGCGCCCGCTACGCGGACGCTGTAGGCATGGTTTGTTGGAGTGGTAGGGTGGCGCCTGCGGCGAGTGTTTTTGGTGCATTTACGTGTTAAAAATATTGAATAGTTAAAAAGATTTAGTGTAGGCTGGGCGGTACCTGTACACAGAGTAGCGTACTTTAATATGTACAAATCTAGTCGAAGATTTAGCTATACCTTAGCAACGCAAGTACCTAGACGCAATTACTCACTAAAACAAAACACCCGTGCTATTATACGCGGTATCTTTCACCTCAGGGTTTCACTTTTGGTGCATCTAGCACCAGTACATGGTACTTAGTTACTGTAAAGTGCGCGACCGCAAGAGTGAGTCTATAGTACTGTCGCACTGCTGATTAATGTTCGTGCAGCTTGAGGGCGCATCAGCGTATACTCATTGATCACAACGGTCTCGTCACAGCTAAGCAGTGGAAGCTAATAATGCATAGCGCTCGACTGTGCATAGCGTGCTAGTGTATACTGTGAAGCGTGTCAGTCTGTAATGTATAGCATGTCAGCCTGTAATGTATAGTGTGTCAGTGTATTGTGTGCCAGTGTATAGTGTACATCGTGTCAGCCTGTAATTTATAGCGTTCCATTCAGCGCGCCAGTGTATAGTTTATAGTGTGTGGTGAGCAGCGCACACCTGTATAGTGTATAGCGTGCCAGTGTAACAGCGCGCCAGTGTATAGTGTATAGCGTGCTGGTGGACAGCGCGCCAGTGTTATGTATATAGCGTGCCAGTACAACGTATAGTGTATAATACGTAGCGTGTGAGTGCATAGTGTTTGGCGTGTCAGTATATAGGTAATGGAGTAATACCAGCGTATAGCGCCCATCTGCGTATGATGCTTATAATGTGTAGTGTATAGTGTATCGTGTTCCAGTGTATATTGTATAGCGTCCCAGCGTATCAGTATAGTATGTAGCGTGCCAGGGTATCAGCGTCCAGCGTATAGTATATTGCGTATAGCGTGCACATGTAAAACGTTCCCATGTATAGCGTGCCAGGGTATAGTGTATAGCGGTATAATGTATAGAGTCCCAGTGTATAGTGTATAGCGATATAATGTATAGAGGTCCAGTGTATAGTGTGGGATACCAGTGTTTTAACACGTTAAAATGCCCAACGCGATACGCAATACGTAAGTGCACGCTAAACAGGACTCTGTGGTATAGATTACGCATCATACAACATAAATTATACACTATAGATCGTGGCACAACCGTATGCAGTGTATAGTATGGTATATAGTATGGTACAGTGTGTTGCGCATAACCCTATGTAGTGTATAGTATACGGCGGAGTTACAAAAAAATTGAAGCATACCGCAACGACCGCTGGGACATCGAAAAAGCCAATATGGTTCAAAAGCGCGTGTAGAGCGCACTGTATACGAAGTGCATATAGTATATTATAAAACATGCACAGTGCCCGCTGTGGTCTTGCTTGCCTTTGAAAATGACCCTGGAAGGATATTCCAAAAGCAGTTCCTACTGCACCCGATTTGCAGTCTGGACGCCAGGTTTTGGTTTGTTTTTGTAAATTGTATCAGCAGAGCGGGGTCCACCGCGCGGTTATTGACCAATCGGTTTTGTTTCGTGCTCCTACAGAAATGACTGCCTTTCAGCCAATGGGAGGAGCGGATAGGGTCATGATCGTGCTACCGATCGCAGTCCGTGCGACAGTTGTTCGCAGTTAAGTCCGATTCTAAACCGTCACGCTCGGTCATTTTTGTAATTTCCTGAAACCTTTGGGCAGTCAAAAAGAGAGTGCCAGTCCGTACAAAAGGAGAACGTAGTATGGGAAAAGCCTCCTATAAATATGCAAAAAGACAGTAAAAGGCAGGTAGATGGGCAGTGGCAGGACGGACACACAGACGGACGGACAGACAGGATTCTAAGTTACTAGAGGGTTGATACGTACAATCGTTGTGGACACCAAGGCTGACGTCGACAGCCAGCCGAGGCTTGCAAAAGAGTATAATTGAAATGGGTATGCATCAATATTTGGGACGATTGGCGTCTCATTTCACACGGCAAATGTTGCGATAGCGTCAAGCTTTTGGCTCGGCTATCCAAACATTTATCCGGCCGCGTTTCCCTCGATGACTTCGCTTTTAGAATTCCGCCAATCCGCGGCAAGTATTGCTGAATAAACGAATGCGATTGGCTGATCTTATTGAAGATGGATGAGGCGTCTAGCCCTTGGCGAGAATCGGGTGCGGCCAAATCAAACGCCATTTCCAAATTTGCCGGCTTCAACTCACTACGCTACACCTCTCGTCTCAGCGCTCATTGCCCAACTCAACACCCGGTACTGCAATAGCTGAAATCGTCGAATTCAGTCTGAATGTCGTGCTGCCGCCCCTCCCACCCTACACGATTCGTCGTAGACCTGCCGGACATTTGATTATGCCCCTGGTTATCCTGTCCCTGGTTACCCGACTAGAAGGCGGCATGCTCGTGTTTCTGGCCAGTATTTTCAAGAAGGCGTGTTCAGATCCAACCTACTGCCGGCCGCTGTGACCCTGCTCGACGTGCTACCGGCCCGTTCTGCAGCCCGTTCGTGTGCTGCTCGCCCATGTTCTACTCGTCAGCGTGCTGCCGGTCGATATGCTGCTAGTCGGTATGCTCGGCGCCTTCGGTGTGTTGCCCATCGGCCTACTGCTAATCGGTTACCACTCGTCGCATTATGCTCGACGCCTCCGGTGTGTTGCCAGTCCGCGTCTGCTAATCGGCGTACTACTCGTGGCAGAGCTCGACGCCACCTGTGTGGTGTGAACCTAGTAGCAGAGTCAATCCCGGCGGTGTGCTACCGGTCGGTGCGCTACTACTAGTCGGTACGCTCGACGCCTCCGGTGTGTTGCCGGTCCGCGTGCTGCTAATCGGCGTACTAGGTGGAGCTCGACGCCACCTGTGTGCTGCGAGTCGGTGTGAACCTTGTCGCAGAGGTCAATCCCGGCGGTGGGCTGTGCTATTACAAGTCGGTATGCTCACCCGCTACGACTGGGCTCAGATTGGACGCCACCTGTGTGCTGCAAGTTGGTGTGAACCTAGTCGCAGAGGTCAATCTCGCTGGTGTGCTACTGGTCGGTGCGCTATTACTAGTCGGTAAGCTCGACGCCTCCGTTGTGTTGCTGGTCGGCGTACTGCTTGTCAGCTACGACTGGTTGCTATGCTTGACGCAGTTGGCGTGCGGCTATTTGATGTGCTGCTGATCGGTTACCACTGGTATGTGAGACTGCCGGTCAGTGTGCAGTTAATCGGCTAATACTGGTTGCAGAAATCGACACCGCCGATGCGCTGCCCGATCGTGTTCTTCTGGGCAGCGTGTTGATGATCGCCGCTGATGTTCGGTTCGTCGGTGAGATCGGCGGCAGTGTGCTCTATATCGAGTCGCTCCAAACAGCGCGTGTGCAATTGAACATCTATAGCGCAAAAGACCCGCGCCAGCGGTACATGCAACGTTCATTTCTTCAACTGAAAACTCAACTACACTTCATAACAAAAATCTAATCGAAATGAATTTCAATTGAGCGAGCAGCTGGAGCTTGGGGGCTCCGGCTTTTGTCATAGGCCACGTCAAATTTGATGGGGTGTATGTAACGACACAGTCGATATAACCTTTCGGTCAGTGGCCGATGTCGATTTTGTGATTTAGTTTGCTGGTATTGTAGGGCTTAGTCTGTAGTAATCTATTCCCATGCGTTCAATGTCATATACCGGTACATCCACATCATCATTTTCATTGGAACATCCAACACCAGCAAATATTGCCTTGAATCATCTGCACCTTGGCCATCTCGAGCTCGACCACAGCCACGATCTTCATCTTTTCACGAACATCGTCTGAATCATACGAAACGTCCAAAGATTAGAATCAATCAAATAGTCTGAAGCGTCCGCGTTCGGATACAGTGCAGGATCTGCACCTGCTCCTCCACGAGTATGGAGACTGGCAACGTCGCGCTCGTCAACACCACCGCGAACAACAGCATCATGAGCAGGAGCCCCGACAAACCGAGCATCGTCGGCATCGCCAGAATCATTGGCGTTAGAATGCGTTGAAGATCCAGCCCCAGCACTAGAAGGAAGCCCAGAACTGCGGCCACCGTTATCGCGAGCAACAGCAGCACGTGCAAACGACTATTAGATGCACAACACCGACCGTATATCCACCGTCGTCCTTCTCCGTAATATGAGTGTCATGTAGTTGGGTTTGTGTAGTTCTCAAATGTATGGTATGGTAGCTGTTGTGTATTTGCTTCTTTGGCGAAAGTGGGGGCCCACTCAAAATAATGCTTCGATATGTTCGTCGAGCACAACTGACCGACCTCCGGAAGGTCAGTACGCAAGATAGAGTGTGTCATGCCAAGCACTTCAAACTAATCAGATTGTGAGTTCATATAAGCCACGGACTATACTAAATTAACTCGACGAAGTTAGACCGTATCGAGCGTTCCTTCCGTCTCTCAGGAAACAAGCAAATGTGAATCTGAACCCGAATGGCCCAAGCGGCGCGAGTCTCGTGGTGAAGAAATGATTTTAAGAGTCACGAGCGTTTCATGTCAGCTGACTTCAAGTTGCAGTTCATGTTTTGCACGTAATATATCCGTAATATTCATTACTTTACTCAGGTTTCAATCTGTTTTTAGAGGTATCGATGGAAGGAGCCTTACATTACACCTAGCCCCTCGCGCGTCATTAGATAAAACAAAAGTAGGTGGGATTAAGCGACCCTTCACGCCAAAGGTAGCAAAATGCCCCCTTCGACGGGGTGCAAACTCACCTTGTATTGAAAAAGCCTTGGATGGGGGCATAAAGCACCGCGCAAGGGTTAATACTTAAAGTACTCTACTGGTAGTTGTACATGTAATTTGTGATGGCCATCTTCTTGCTCAAAGTTCTGACGGGTTATCTGGATAGACTATGCCACCTTTTACCGCGTCTTGCAGGATTCCAGTACTCCGCCATAAGCGTAACCGCATGCAAGTTTTTTATTTTTCACATCCCGTCAACTAAAATATCATAGCAAATTCCTTCTCGGTCTCGTTCGCGACGATTTTAGCCACCTGCTTCGCAATGGCGGTGGTCACGGAGTACTTTTTCTTAATAGCCCTGCGAAGACTGGAACGTAACTTGACGAACCCCTCATCCCTATGTTGTTTGGCTCCAGCCTCATCCAATACCTCCTTCGCCTGCTTCGCCGGTAACTCATCGAACACCTTCTGATTCACGAATCTGGCGATGTCCGTCGGCGCAACCTGGCCGGGTGCGTACGCAACCCCTGACAAGCTATTCCCTTTAGGTCATCGTCAGGCATCGCTTTCGATTGAATCGCTTTGAATTTATCACCTTTGAAGGATTCCTCAACTTTCCGGCGATGTTCCAGGTCGCCGTCTACAAGCGCTATGGGGTCCCACAGAGGCTCCACGATGCTTGCTAGACTTTTCGCCACCTGATCCGTCAGGAATGGGTAGGTCTTACAGCCCAGAGATCGAAAACAATACGTGAATACATTGTTCGCCTCGCTCGTTGCATTGGAACCTTGCGTCACCGCATTGGAGTCTTCCAATTCTGCGCCCTCGGTTGTAGACCTGGTGCCCTCATTGCCTTTGCTCGATATTTTCCGCTTCTTGGATGCCTTTCTGCTCGCATTCGGGCCATCAATTTGTACGTCATCATTTGCAGGTACACCTTGTGCTTTCGACGAATTGCTGGGAGAACCTTCATTGGGTTTCATCCCCCTTTTTGCTTTTGTTTTTTCGGTTTCCGCGGTTTCCGTGTGTTGTCAATCGTTGGCGTAGAATAGATGAATTTATAGCATTCATGGTCACGTGAGCGAACAGCTTGATCTCGTAAACTCATATAGATGCGAATTACTTCGTGGACGGATCTATTGCCCAGGGGTTATCCGCAGGTTCTTTGGTCGCAGTCGGGTTTTCAAACACAAACCAAGGGCACAATTTCTCTGTCGCGGACCGAAAAACCCACCGTCTACAGGCGACCGGCTTTTCACTTGAATCAGCATCAGTGATACCTTCTCCTCCACCTCCATCACTTTATCATCCGTTTCCATGTCTGAGTCGTCCGCTGGCTTTTTCCAAAATATAGGGATCAACAAATCGGCTCCTTTCTGGTTGCGAGGGAAAATACCCGCTGCCCTACGCCCCAGCAAATACCACAACGTGTCCTCGTTCGGCTGAAGCTGCAGCTGCACAAAATGAGTGAACCCCATCTTCCAGCCCTCCCACTGTGATTGCCACGTCCTAAACGCTGACCGCTCTTTATTCATTGGGTACATCCCCTTGCGAAATATCGTCAGCTCCCCACCTTCCTTCCTTCCTTCCAGTTCCTCCAAGAAGTCCTTCACAAGCACAAACTGGCCCGTGAAATTGCCCTCAGCGAAGGGTTTACCCCTATCGCACACTTGTCCATTGCGAGAAGCAGCAAAATGCGAGCGACCATCTCGCCAACCCCGCCTGTGTCCAGTGCTTCATCCAAGATCAATTTTTGAGCTGAGGCAGAATGTAAATCGGCAAGGCTTCGTCCAGCGCATACCACACTTTCATTGCCCCTAAAGCTAGTATCGGGTCCGATGCGTAGCTGCTCAGGTAGCCCTCTTTCTCGTAATTCACATACGCGAGAATCGCCATGAAGTCTGCGACGGCCCGAGATGCCAGTGCCGACGTCGAATACGGACGCACACCCAGGCGGCAAAGCATGGACGCGACACCAAACATGGTGTTCTTGTTGTACGTGTTATCTCCAGGATTTTGCCCCAGCAGCAGTTTATTTGCTGCGAGGGTGACTACATTTTGTTCAGGTTTGCGTGGGGCTGAGGCGGTGAATGTAATCCACCACATCGGACGACCCATGCGCATCAACGCGTCCCAGGCCTGACTCGCCCCCCAGTTACGACTGCCTTGTACATGGCTATCTCATCACTCATCTTATTCTGCTTCTGTTCACTCACTTTTGCAGCCTCCGTCACATGATTCACCTCGTCCTTCTTCTCTTCGTCATCACGACCAGCAGCTTTCAGGTTTACTTGTTGGCAGTACTCCCGCCAATTGACGTCCATGGTGTGCGTCAGCACGAAAGGCGGGAACGACGCTAGCTCGACGCCCTCGAAATTCCGAGATGACGGGTCTAATGATAACGGTGGTGTCAGATCCGAGATCTTTGAGTTTGTATCTATCAGCACCCCGAAGACGCCCCCTTCCGCGCCAATTTGGTTATTTGCTGAAGCAAGAGCGTGACGCAGCATCCGAAAGTTGTTGATACTGCTTTTCCCTCAGTAAGGAGCGTCCTCGCTTCGTCAACCACCAACACCACCATTTTCCCGTCCGGATTCTTCATGATTGGGGCTCCAGCTTTCGGTGACCTTGCCGCTCTCATTTTAACCTTTTCCAAATTCTTCATTTCGGAAACATCAACTGCGGTATCTGTGAACAGTTTGCTCCACTTGGTCTGGACATTGTTCCAGTTCGCCTTCGCATAGTCATATACCATTACCAAACGGGATGCCATCGCATCTGCAGTGGTGTATTCAGTTGGGAACAACCAATCCCGGAGACTTTTCGTCACCTCGGGATAACCTGTCGACTCGTGCAGGCGGACGCACGTGTACAGAACCTTCATCTTCGATCCAGCGTAGTCTGCCTTCCGCGCGAGCTCGAATAGCAACCGACTCTTGCCGAAGCCGGAGCTCTGCACGACTGCAACGTACGGCGCCTTGTACTTGACAGGGTTGTATATTTTCCAGCACCGCCACAGATACTCCTCAAATTTGTCTTGGGCATCGCCGACGTACTTGGTCTCCGTGAACGCGACCATGAGCTGATAGAGTTTTTCCTGTGACAATTTCCGAATTGCATTTTTCACCACAAATTTCTCCTTGGTCTTGTTCGCTACACTCTTCGCCACCTCTTGGACGACTGCACTGGACACGGAGCATTTCTTGTATATTTTAATAGCCCCTCCAAGATGGGGACTGAGGGTGGCGAACCCCTCGCCCCTGTGCCTTTTGGCGTCATCCTCATCCAACACTTCCTCAATCTCCTCCGGGGTGTTAATGTCACTTTTCGCCTTCAACTGATCAAAGACCTCCTGGTTCACGAACACGGCGATGTTCTTCGGTGTGGCAGCCTGCGACATTTCCACCACATGCGCACTGGGGCTTCCACTGCTAACCTGAGGGTGACGTGCCGATGCGGGGCTACTGTCGGCGCTCTCTATATCGACGTCCCTGTCGGCCATTCTCGGAATTCGTTCTTTTTGGTTGGCTTTCTGGAAGGACGCCAGTTTACAAATATCTTTGAAATCGATAGACCTGTTATATAAGATCCATGTCAGATTTTTAGTCGAAATCGGTGGGTGTCCACTCTTTAATTAGATGGTGTAGCTAAATGAAACCTCACCTTAGTCAGATCAAGATACTTTACCCTTAATATATAATAACCGGCTGACAATGAAAACACCCAGATGAATGTCGACCGTAGCGGCCACGGGTAACATTAAAACCCACTCACTCACTGAATGTTGCTTGAAAGAAATGGGTTAAACAAAGATTTTCAGCTATAAGCTTCAAAACCCAGTACGTTAAAAATATGTCACTTCGCAAGTCGAATCCTTGTTCTTCAGCCTCGTATTTCTGATAGAAATACGCCGGTACGTAGTTTTCCACCATCTAAATTTGAATACAAGACAACGAAAATGTACGAAAACGAAGACACTGGTCAGTGTTCGGCCAAACGACTACTTCATCAGGGTCTGTGTTGTAACTGTACTGTAGTAGCTTTGGCGCGTTGAGTGAGTGCTTGGACGGAGAGAAGGGGAGGACGAAGTGGATTCCCAACTGTACTGGGACCTGACCGAGCATGAGTGACCACGAGAGAGTCGAAGTTGAGTCCCATACTCTCATATACTGGTATGGGAATTGCGTCCCCAACGCAATACAGAGTTATTTGCCAAGGAACACTGCAGCAGGAATCCAATCCAGAGCTTCTCCGTGTAAAACACGGCGTTAGTCCCATACCGTCAAAATTCCAACCGCTTCTGACCAGTTCCAACCACTACCGGTAAACTACCAAAATAAGTTTTGTGATATTTAGCTTCATTTAGTGACATCCTACAAACAACCACCAATCACTTGCCACCTGGCTCTGCTGGTATTCTGCGTTTGGAGCCGCCCCAACAAGTCACAGGACAAGAAGCGACCGTGGAGCCCGTGTGCCTCCAGCCCCGACAGAAGAAGCCCAACAACGACGCGCCGAGCGCGCTACCTCGACCAAGGGCCCGCGTATCGATCTAGCGAGCAAGGTAGCAAGCCAAACGCAAGGACGTGGACCCGGGCAAGGCTGCTGGACGAGACTGTGTGTGCGGCACCTGCTCTCACCACGCGTGTACGTATGCGCACCTGCTTTCTGTAGTGCATATGGTGATGATGCTGCTCGTGGCGCAGTAATACCTGTGTGCTTGCCCGTGGCGGTGCCTCCGGGTGGAGGAGCAGCTTTACTGCGGGCCGGTTTGAATCCGGCCATCGTCTTCATTTAACTATGAGTGTCATTATTGTGTATAATGGAATGCAGATTATTGTTTTGGCTGCAGACGAATGAAGGCAGGAAGCGCGGAAGTAGGAGTTGGGTCAACTATGGCCCCATTGGTAATGAGCTCGTGGAATTGGGTGATGAAGGCATCGAGTTTCCCGGCCTTGTGGATTTTGCGTAGGGCCTTCAGCGCGGTACCGGTTGCAAGTGCTGACGACTCGTTTGCTTTCAAGAAAGCGAGCGTGCTTTGTCCTTCCTGCTGCCCAACGGTAAGCGCCTCGCTTTTAAACGCAGTGGACGCTTCATCCAGCGCGAACTCCATTGGTAAGAACAGTATCATATCCTACGGCGTGTCTAAACTCGTACAGCGTTGTCTTTTTCACCGATCGCGAGGCGTATACACGAGGCTCGGCCGTAAACCACTCGTACCAGAGCGCCGATAATGGTTGCGATCCCTTCTTCTTCGGGCGTACGGCTTGTTGAACCTGCTGGGCCCGATGAACACGTGGCGTTCTCCCTCACTTCGAATCAAGAAGAACACCACGCAAGCAAGAAAGACCCACATCTCCTCGTCCCTTATTGGACTGAGCTGATGGTCATTGCATAAGCTCCGATTAATGTAAACTTTCGTTGACCCCCAAAGAAGTGGAAAGTGCAATATATTGGGCAAGTATACTCGGGCGGAATTGCAGGTAAAGATTGCCGATATCCTGTCTATGAAGTACGATATTGGTAACTCGCGGACATGGAACGGAAAAAATATATGTATGAGCTTGAGTATCGATATTGGTAGCTAGTTATCCCCGACAGGAGGTATTTTTAGAGTAAACGCACTAATGTTAATGCGTTTACTCTGAGTCATGGTAGCGAGCTCTTATAGTGAGATTCTCACTACAGGAGCTCGCTACCATGCCGCACGTGGGTGGTCTGGCGCAGTTGCTGGTGCTGGGCGTGCTCTTCCACGCGCTGTACGTGCTCAGCATCTTCGACATCTACTTCACGTCGCCCGTGGTGCATCACATCGAGAGCGTGGACTACACGGACGCGCCGCCAGCCAAGCGCGTGGTGGTGTTCGTGGCGGCCGGTTGCAGAGCCGACAAGTTCTTTGAGGCCGCGCGCGTGTCTTTCCTGCGCGACGTCATGCAGTCTCGTGGCAGTTGGGGCGTGTCGCATACGCGCGTGCCCATGGAGAGTCGGCCGGGCCACGTGGCGTTCATTGCCGGCATGTACGAGGACGTGAGCGCCGTCACCAAGGGCTGGGCCGACAACCCCGTGGACTTCGACTCGGGCTTTAATCAGAGCAGTCACGCCTTTCTATTTGGCAGTCCTGACATCGTCCCCATGTTCGCGCGGCACGTGCCACAAGCACTTGAAGAGCACTACTCGCACGCCGAAGAGGACTTTGCCAAGGGTGACGCGTCCGAGCTGGACGTCTGGGTGTTCTGACGCTGTTCACTGAGGCGGTGGTAGGATCTGACAGGTACAAGCAGCTGCATGCAGAAGGGGTCGTGGTGTTCTGCCATTATTTGGGCATCGACTCTAATGGCCACGCACATCGCCCCAACTCGAAGGACTATTTGAACAATATTGCACTCATGGACGAGGGCCTCCTTTTTTATCACTGAATTAGAGGTCGCCACTGACTGAGTAGTAGCCAGCACTATAAAAGCGACAGGCGATCACTAATGTTAAGCGAAGGACACCAACTTTAGATTGGAAAAGTAAAACTAACAAACTCGGTTTCACCACTATAAATTGGGTCGCTGCCACTGCCAAGGCAGTGCTCTATTTAGCAGCCTTGCAGTAAGTTAATAATATATTCTAGACTATACTACCTTCACTTTCGTTGCTTCCTGGTGCGCTATGGAGACTGTGCGACGTCATGAGCGCTTTCCATGGCAGCAGATATAGAAATCTGGTGATGCAACGTCCTACATCGCGTTCGAGCAAATCTTAACACGCTTTGTTCGAGATAAAAAAATGACTCTCTCAATTGTACAATGGATCATGTTGACCGATGTGAGGATTCGCTGGCCACAACTCGGCACAAGATGCGTAGCATTATCACAAAGTGTGCCTCCAACACTGTAATGCCACTGGAGATACATGTCAAGCTCACTCCAAGTTACTATAATGTACAGAAGTGGATTTCGTGATTATTTACGCGCAGGGGGAACACACTATGGCACCTCCATCGCCTCTAAGCAGACCAGAACTGACGGTTGATATGAAGAACTACATTGAAACTAAGTTAGAAGACGTGCACACGATGGTGGCCCAGCTCGTATACTCGTTTCTATGCCGAGAGATCAGCGCCAAGAGAATTTCCGGTCCAACACCAGAGTTTCAGAAGGTGCAGAACTTCGTTAAGACGTGGCGAAGCAAAAACAAGCCCGACAGCATGGAGCCGGTGTATGAGATTTCCCGACAAAGGATGTACGATGTGGAGATGCCGAACGTACACGAGAAAGCCTGCTGGTGTTTTGCGATACTGAAATCGTGGATGGAGTCGTGGAGCCGTCGTTGGGCACCGGATCTAAGGCTAGCTCCTTTCGTATTGGCATAACGTGCATGGCACTCTTGGAGAGCTACGTTACAGTGCAGCGAGACCCGTCACTTTCAACGCTGATGCATCTCGACAGTTTGTGAAGCAGAAGTACCCCGATTTTGTTGTGGGGATATCTGATCGCAGTGGCAGCTTCTTGCCTGTCGTCGACTTTTGCACGTCGCTAAGAAAGTCACGTGACATTGTGTGGTGCCTCTCTTTTCTCAAACGTGTCGTTTTGAGAGAGTTTGGCGTGCCGTTCCAGCCTGATGTTGTCATGATGGACGCGGACAAAGCACAGTACAAGGCCTGCCAACGCGAACTGCCTCGTAGCTCGGCTTTGATGTGCTGGTTTCATGTCATGCAAAATGTGCAGAACATGCAAAAGATGAAAAGCTGGATGTGTTTACGAAGCAGAAAAATTTCCTAGATTTATATGATTTGCACTTTGCTGCAACTGAAGCGGATTACTTGCATAAGCGCGTGTTTGTTATTCGATCTCGGCGAGGTGCCGGAGAAGTATGCCCCGGGTAAAGCGAGTGGTGAGCCACTTGATCAAAATATGGTTTTTGGGGCCAAGATTCACGAACTGTCAAGCTTTTCACACACCTACAGCCTACGCCTCAACGAATAATTCATTGGAAACCTATCATTTTACGCTCAAACTTGTGAACAACGACAAGCGCGCTAATCCAACCGAGTTGATTTCTCGGTTGGATTTGTCACGGCTCGGATACGTCTCGGCAACACAAGGTTTCGACTATGTGCCGAGCGTATCCAAACGACTAAAAGCCGCTGGACAATTAGCTGCTTACTCATTTCTGTCTTCCCATATTTGCCAAGTGAGTACGGCGAGCACACCGCGTTGGCGAATATTGGCAGTCTCCTGACATTATTCTTTACCGGTGCTGTGCTGGCCGTCTCCGAATCTAGCTGGATGAACTCGTCGTTTATCTTGAATGTCTCGCCATTGGCACTCTCGCTACTTACGCTACATGGGAGATCGGGAACTCCATCTCGATGTTTGGTATCGTGAACGCACAAATTGTTTTTATTCCACTACTTTTCCTGTTAGGGCGTGCCTTTGTCCGCGACCTGACACCTGCTTCCGGCATGCCTAGTCGTGACAAGAAGCGCCAGTAATTATTGGAGCTACCTAGATGATAGACTGACGGACATTATAAGGGTGCGTACATACTGCAGACCACAATCCCAGGCGTTCCTTGCTTGTTAACGTTATTAATAATGAGCGATTGACAAGTCATTTGCGCTACCTTCGTGCAACCTCCGCTCTGCCAACCAAAAAGAACGAATTCCGAGAATGGCCGACAGGGACGTCGATATAGAGAGCGCCGACAGTAGCCCCGCATCGGCACGTCACCCTCAGGTTAGCAGTGGAAGCCCCAGTGCGCATGTGGTGGAAATGTCGCAGGCTGCCACACCGAAGAACATCGCCGTGTTCGTGAACCAGGAGGTCTTTGATCAGTTGAAGGCGAAAAGTGACATTAACACCCCGGAGGAGATTGAGGAAGTGTTGGATGAGGATGACGCCAAAAGGCACAGGGGCGAGGGGTTCGCCACCCTCAGTCCCCATCTTGGAGGGGCTATTAAAATATCCTACAAGAAATGTTCCGTGTCCAGTGCAGTCGTCCAAGAGGTGGCGAAGAGTGTAGCGAACAAGACCAAGGAGAAATTTGTGGTGAAAATGCAATTCGGAAATTGTCACAGGAAAAACTCTATCAGCTCATGGTCGCGTTCACGGAGACCAAGTACGTCGGCGATGCCCAAGACAAATTTGAGGAGTATCTGTGGCGGTGCTGGAAAATATACAACCCTGTCAAGTACAAGGCGCCGTACGTTGCAGTCGTGCAGAGCTCCGGCTTCGGCAAGAGTCGGTTGCTATTCGAGCTCGCGCGGAAGGCAGACTACGCTGGATCGAAGATGAAGGTTCTGTACACGTGCGTCCGCCTGCACGAGTCGACAGGTTATCCCGAGGTGACGAAAAGTCTCCGGGATTGGTTGTTCCCAACTGAATACACCACTGCAGATGCGATGGCATCCCGTTTGGTAATGGTATATGACTATGCGAAGGCGAACTGGAACAATGTCCAGACCAAGTGGAGCAAACTGTTCACAGATACCGCAGTTGATGTTTCCGAAATGAAGAATTTGGAAAAGGTTAAAATGAGAGCGGCAAGGTCACCGAAAGCTGGAGCCCCAATCATGAAGAATCCGGACGGGAAAATGGTGGTGTTGGTGGTTGACGAAGCGAGGACGCTCCTTACTGAGGGGAAAAGCAGTATCAACAACTTTCGGATGCTGCGTCACGCTCTTGCTTCAGCAAATAACCAAATTGGCGCGGAAGGGGGCGTCTTCGGGGTGCTGATAGATACAAACTCAAAGATCTCGGATCTGACACCACCGTTATCATTAGACCCGTCATCTCGGAATTTCGAGGGCGTCGAGCTAGCGTCGTTCCCGCCTTTCGTGCTGACGCACACCATGGACGTCAATTGGCGGGAGTACTGCCAACAAGTAAACCTGAAAGCTGCTGGTCGTGATGACGAAGAGAAGAAGGACGAGGTGAATCATGTGACGGAGGCTGCAAAAGTGAGTGAACAGAAGCAGAATAAGATGAGTGATGAGATAGCCATGTACAAGGCAGTCGTAACTGGGGGGCGAGTCAGGCCTGGGACGCGTTGATGCGCATGGGTCGTCCGATGTGGTGGATTACATTCACCGCCTCAGCCCCACGCAAACCTGAACAAAATGTAGTCACCCTCGCAGCAAATAAACTGCTGCTGGGGCAAAATCCTGGAGATAACACGTACAACAAGAACACCATGTTTGGTGTCGCGTCCATGCTTTGCCGCCTGGGTGTGCGTCCGTATTCGACGTCGGCACTGGCATCTCGGGCCGTCGCAGACTTCATGGCGATTCTCGCGTATGTGAATTACGAGAAAGAGGGCTACCTGAGCAGCTACGCATCGGACCCGGTACTAGCTTTAGGGGCAATGAAAGTGTGGTATGCGCTGGACGAAGCCTTGCCGATTTACATTCTGCCTCAGCTCAAAAATTGATCTTGGATGAAGCACTGGACACAGGCGGGGTTGGCGAGATGGTCGCTCGCATTTTGCTGCTTCTCGCAATGGACAAGTGTGCGATAGGGGTAAACCCTTCGCTGAGGGCAATTTCACGGGCCAGTTTGTGCTTGTGAAGGACTTCTTGGAGGAACTGGAAGGAAGGAAGGAAGGTGGGGAGCTGACGATATTTCGCAAGGGATGTACCCAATGAATAAAGAGCGGTCAGCGTTTAGGACGTGGCAATCACAGTGGGAGGGCTGGAAGATGGGGTTCACTCATTTTGTGCAGCTGCAGCTTCAGCCGAACGAGGACACGTTGTGGTATTTGCTGGGGCGTAGGGCAGCGGGTATTTTCCCTCGCAACCAGAAAGGAGCCGATTTGTTGATCCCTATATTTTGGAAAAAGCCAGCGGACGACTCAGACATGGAAACGGATGATAAAGTGATGGAGGTGGAGGAGAAGGTATCACTGATGCTGATTCAAGTGAAAAGCCGGTCGCCTGTAGACGGTGGTTTTTTCGGTCCGCGACAGAGAAATTGTGCCCTTGGTTTGTGTTTGAAAACCCGACTGCGACCAAAGAACCTGCGGATAACCCCCTGGGCAATAGATCCGTCCACGAAGTAATTCGCATCTATATGAGTTTACGAGATCAAGCTGTTCGCTCACGTGACCATGAATGCTATAAATTCATCTATTCTACGCCAACGATTGACAACACACGGAAACCGCGGAAACCGAAAAACAAAAGCAAAAAGGGGATGAAACCCAATGAAGGTTCTCCCAGCAATTCGTCGAAAGCACAAGGTGTACCTGCAAATGATGACGTACAAATTGATGGCCCGAATGCGAGCAGAAAGGCATCCAAGAAGCGGAAAATATCGAGCAAAGGCAATGAGGGCACCAGGTCTACAACCGAGGGCGCAGAATTGGAAGACTCCAATGCGGTGACGCAAGGTTCCAATGCAACGAGCGAGGCGAACAATGTATTCACGTATTGTTTTCGATCTCTGGGCTGTAAGACCTACCCATTCCTGACGGATCAGGTGGCGAAAAGTCTAGCAAGCATCGTGGAGCCTCTGTGGGACCCCATAGCGCTTGTAGACGGCGACCTGGAACATCGCCGGAAAGTTGAGGAATCCTTCAAAGGTGATAAATTCAAAGCGATTCAATCGAAAGCGATGCCTGACGATGACCTAAAGGGAATAGCTTGTCAGGGGTTGCGTACGCACCCGGCCAGGTTGCGCCGACGGACATCGCCAAATTCGTGAATCAGAAGGTGTTCGATGAGTTACCGGCGAAGCAGGCGAAGGAGGTATTGGATGAGGCTGGAGCCAAACAACATAGGGATGAGGGGTTCGTCAAGTTACGTTCCAGTCTTCGCAGGGCTATTAAGAAAAAGTACTCCGTGACCACCGCCATTGCGAAGCAGGTGGCTAAAATCGTCGCGAACGAGACCGAGAAGGAATTTGCTGTGATATTTTAGTTGACGGGATGTGAAAAATAAAAACTTGCATGCGGTTACGCTTATGGCGGAGAACTAGAATCCTGCAAGACGCGAACGGTAGAAGAAGGTGGCATAGTCTATCCAGATAACCCGTCAGAACTGAGCAAGAAGATGGCCATCACAAATTACATGTACAACTACCAGTAGAGTACTTTAAGTAAGTAATACCGGTAAGGCGAAACATAATGGGGTTCGTTAATGCTTCTGATTTATTAGCTTCGCAAACAGGGGCGGTCTTGTGCAATCTCTTTGGCTGCTGTCTAAAAATTTGCTTCGAAGTCCACTGAATTGAATGAAACCCAAACAACCCAGTGCAACCAAACTACTACTACTGTACTACTGTATTATCTGAGCTCTTTGAAAAACCACAGTTTCCAAATGTGCTGTTTATCAATTCAGTGGTGCTTACGCAAAAGTGCGTGCAAAGCTGCTTGCTGGGGTGCAGGAAGAGAGGCCCAGGCCTGGCTCATAACCGATTCAGGGACTGTGGCTCGGAGGCCAGCCAGTGTTGCGGCGAGCTCTTGCCGCAGTGCGAAGGCCTCTTTCTCGCCAACTGCTTTGCTTATCTTGCGCAAAAACTTGTCCTCCGCAACCGCAGCCAGAACCGCCACGACCTTTGCCAGGTGCCGATAGTCCGGCGCGCCTAGCACAAGCGGATGCCGGTCGTTCACGTACCCACACAACCGACGCGAGACTGCCACCGACTCCTCCAGGTCTCCACGCAGCGGTAGCAGTTCCAGCCACTGCGGGAACAGCGTTGCGGCGTCCACAGCACCAGCCTGGAACTCGCAAAATTTGCCGAGCGCCGCCACGGCGTTATCCGTCGCGTTGCGCTGCTCCGAGCTGTGCGCGCGAGGGTGTGCCACCACGTTGTGCAGCAGCTGCAGGCTCTGCTCCGCATGAGGAGCAAATGCCTCTCCTCCCTGTGAGGCGCACACGCCCAAACCGAACGCCGCGGCCTGCACGAGCCCAGGCTCGCCCACCTCGCGCAACGCGCTCTGCAACACAGGCAGGAAGACGTCCAGACGCTGCAGCGCAGCTTTCCCGCAGTGCTCCAGCACGTCGTCCACGACAAACAGAGCGAGACGTCGGTCCTCCACGAGGCAACCAGGCGCGGCCAACGCGGCCACCTTCTCCCACAGCAGCGTCATAAAGACCGGGAAGAAGGCCGCGCCGTGCGTCTTCGCCAGCGTGCCAATGCAATCGGCAAGCACAAACTGCAGCTCCTGCTCGGCCGCCCGGCTCTCACTAGACTGGGAGGCATCGTCGTCCTCGTCGTCCTCTTCGCCGGCCTCCATATCCTCGCCGCCACCTCCACCTCTTCGCATCGCACGACGCTGGAAGCTGTCTCCCAGCACCACAAGCAGGCCGTGAACCAGTTCACGCAGCTGGGCCTCGTTCAGCTCCAGCGTCGGGTGCAGCTCTCGCGCGTCGCTCAGACAGCTCGTCATGCTTTGCATGATGCTTACCACCAAATCCACCTCGGGCTCAGACGTCAGCGCATTCACCAAGCGACCGAGCGCAAAGTCGACCATCTGCTTGATAGCAGCTTCGCCGTGGTCCTTTGAGCCCGGAGCCGCAGTTGAAACAGCGACGCACTTGACGAGCGCAGGCATAGCACGGATAGCGGACGCACGAATGTCCGAATGCACCGACTCGGTCAGTAGCGGGGCAAGAACCTGCGTCACCTGCTCCGCGTAGGGGAAGAATGCGTCCTCCAGATCTGTCACCATACCAGCCAAAAGCTGACAGGCCGTCGCCTTCTCTTCAAGGATAGAAGTGCGAATGCTTAGGCACTTGTCGTTAACCTGTGCAAGCTGGATGTCCTCGCTGTCCGTGGAACCATCACTTTCATCATCATCGTCGTCACTGGAAAGCGTACTGGGGTCCACTTCGAACTCAGCTTGTTGTGTTGCAGCCTCAAGGAGCGTAGGCATCACGAGCGGCAAATACGGCGCGAAATCATGACCGAGGCACGTGCCACACCGAGCCCACGCCTGCAGCAAGTATGTGCGAATCAACTCGTTGCCCACAATGGACGGAGTCGCCTGCATCTCTGCCATCACCTTAAGGATGGCAGGAGCGTCCTGAGAAAACACTTCCTTACCTACAGCCTGGCCAATGAGACTGAGGCACTCGAGCGTGATACCACCAAGCGTAAAAGAGCTGGGGGCATTCGACTGCGGCTTAAGCACTGCCGGTGATGCAGCCGTAGCACGCATACTCTCCTGAAGACAGGTCATAAGAATCTGCTGCAGTGGCGGCATAACAGCAGCGTAATAATTACTGAAAGATGCGCCAGCCACCGTTGCGATAGAAGAAATAGCAGTAATAGCCTGCTCTTGGACAACGCGCGTGGCGATGAAAGCCTGCGTAGGCGTCTGATTTGCGTCTAGGGTCATCGACTGTCCTTGCTGCAGCAACGCGAATAGTTGGTGGAGCATCTTTCCAGGTACGGCGATAGCAGCTCAGACGGGCACATATCAATAAATTGGCGCAGAGCTGTAGCTGAGTGCGCCTGGAGGCGCGGCTTGCGGAAGTCTTCCAGGTAATGAGCCAACACAGTTAGAGCCTGGGAGTGGTAGGCCTCTTGGAACTGCGGAGCCTGATCGACAGACAGTTGGCCGATGACATCAACCGCCGTGCAACAGACACGCGGGTGCGGGTCATTGGCTTGAGCCAGCAAGTGACGTACAATCGCATCGAGATTGTCGTTATCGAGAACATCGAGAATCTGGCAGAGGCCCACCAAGGCGGCATGGCGGCATACCCAGTTGTCCGAGCGGGCTGCATACTCCTGAATCAATGCAAAACACGTCGGCAGGGAGCGCTTGGCACCCAGCGCACCGACCAGCCTCTCCAGTGCTTCCGAGCCCACGTCAAAGTTCGAAATCTCCTGATCAATACCTTGGCCGCCAGCAGACTGTTCGTCCTCGCAGTTGGCCACGTCCCATGTGTCCAGGTCCTGCAGCTCCAGCATCATCTTGAACGCCACGGGGTACACGGTCTCCACAAACATATTCTTCGGCAGGCGTCGACATCTCGACGGCGCCTGCTCGGCCAACGACACGAGAAACTCCATGGCCAATTGTCTGCATCCGTCAGGCATCTCGTGCTCCTCCTTCTCGTCCCGCGGGGCGTCTGCGATCTGCACCATTGTGTCCACAAACTCACGCAGACAGGGTTTGAAGAAGGCCGCGTGGGGTTCGGCCACCTCGATCAGCACTTCCAAAGCCTCCATCACTTCGTCAAATTGACGGGTCACCAGTAGTGCGTGCAGAGCGGCCAGCACTAAAGGCACTGTATTAACCAGCAGTTCCGGCCTTGGGACCTGGTCCAGCGCGTCCAAATTCAGCAGCAGCATGCCCAGTGCGCGCAGGCCGTTGAGGGCCACGCGTCCTTCTCTGTCGGCCAGGGCCTTGGCCATTGTCTGCAGCACCGTCACGTCCAGCGTCGACGTGTCACCTCCGTCCTGCGTCATCTGAGCGGCCAGGAAGATGGCCACCATCTCCAATACACGGAGAGAAGCTTCGCGTAGAGTGGCCGAGGGCGCGTCACTCCATTGCAGCAGCGTGGGCAGCAGGCCGTCCCATTGGCCGTCCTCCAGGATGCTGCTGGCCAACTCGCCCACCGTGTCGCACACCTTGCGCCGGATGCCGCGGTTCTGCTCGCCGGCCGCCAGCACGGCCAGCAGCTCGGCCTTGACGGTGGCCCGGGCCGCGTCCGACGCGCGCGGCCACAGCGACACGGCGTCGCGCAGCAGCACGCGACGCAGCAGCACGGCCGCCAGCGCGCGCACGTCATCCGCGCTGGCCGAGTGCACCACGTTCACCAGACCTAATAACAGCGCGTCACTGCAGGCGGCCTGCTTGAGCGCGGCGAACTGCGCCTCGGCCGCATTGCGGGCCGCGTTGTCGACGGCCAGCAGGCTCCAGAGCAGCGCCTCCATTACCTGTAGAAATATGTAAATGAGGTTGGCCGGAGCCATTAGATAACTGGTGGCCGGCCATTGGTTGATAACTATTTTATGTCAAGGGCCGTCGACCAATGAAGAGTCACGTTGAAGACCCGCCTATGTGCGAATTTCCACACACGTCACAGATACTGCTGCCATGTTGACCACTTCAAGTTGTACTTTGAGGATACTTTGGTGGAATCTGTATTACAGATCTAGAGTAAGGTGGTTGTTTACCTGCTACCCATTTGACGGGATTGAGCCAAGCGTTGGTGCAGCTGGAACTCGTTGTTTATCCAGCAGTGGAGCTGGCGAATCGCGCGACATCCCTCGAGCTTCTTGGACGAGATGGAAGCGATGGCGAAGGAACGCCATCTCCAGCTCTCCACGTAGCATTTCAGCCGGGTAGTCTTCGTGAACTGTAGCCCAAGTGCCTACCAGCGCCATGAAAATCCGTGAATCCAGGAAATCCGGGACGACGACATTCCGCATATGGTCGTAGCACTCGCTTTCGACTTCATCAAACGTTGTTCGGCACGCAGCCTCCAGCTGGGCTTCTACACGTTTTCGTAGTGACGGGGCCAGCGGAATTGGAGAGCGTGGATTACTTGGATTGAGGTATTTGTCGTAGATTTTCTTGGCCGAACGCAGCACGATCTGGTAGCTCGGCAGTCTTCGATAATGCTCAATCTCTTCCCAGAGCATGAGGTTCTCCGAGCAATGCTGGAAATCCAAGAACTTGCGAAATGCTTGCATGCACCCCGGGTAAGTCAGGAACACATCCAAGTGACAAAGCTCGAGTTTTCCGGCCTTCGCAGCTTGGTCCACAGTGGCAAGGTGGGCATCCGCAGGAGTTGATTTACTGCTCCGGCGCAGCTCCTTATAGTAATTTGACTTGACGAACCGCGGCAGCGAGTCTTGTAGCATTCCGTGCCGTACGCGGTTTGCAATCTTCTTGAACATGTCCACGCTTGGGTTTGAAAGGCGCATGTAAATCTCATCACGCATGGTTGTGCTCATATCGACCTGTAGCCGCGCACTAGGCACAATGTACTTGCGATAAATCTTTTTGGCCGAGTGTTGAAGGAACTCGATGCCGGGCAACAGCTTGAAGTCTTCGACTTCTTCACAAAATGCAAGCAGGGATTCCACGCCTCGTCGAGTCATGAATAGCTTGAAGTACTTCTTGGCAAATGGATCACCGAGCAGTAAAGTCAAAAGCTGCTGAGGACTCAGTGTCTGTTCTTCTTCCAACTTTTGAATCGACTTGCGTTGCGGTAATCCTCGAATCGAATCAGGAAATGAAATTTGAATGAGCTTCTCAACGGGATAATGCATAGCGGTGTCAATAAGCTGAAATTCTGCCAACGCGTCCAGCTTTTGATGGATTGCCTCGCTCTCTTCAAATCGATTTCCACGCCGCAAAAGCTGCTTCGTGTCAGGCTTGACCTCTTTGGAGTGATCCAGATACTCCTGCGAGCGGCAGAATCCGGGCCAAATTCCATCACTGATGCGATTGAAGACATCGACTTGTACTTCGTAGAAAAGCTTGGGCACGAGTGCACCCCTGTTGTTCACGACTTCATGAATCTCGTCCAAAGATCCGTTGTCTCCTAAAGCCGTGATAAAGTTTCTTGACGTAGGCGAACAGTACCGATCATAAATTTTCCGTGTCTTGTTCACAACAAACGAAAGGTTAGGCAAGCGCTTGCAGTCTTCAACTTCGAGGTAGAAAAGCAAGTTCTCTAACGCAAGAGCTTCCATACAAAACGTCTTCAGAAAGCGCAGCTTAGCAGGGTGCGCCAGAATGCCAATCAGAGAGTAGTCTTCTGCTTCCTCCGTTCCTTCAGTGATGTTGGCCGCCACAGTGCCGGTAGCCGACGCAGCTTCTAGAGTTGTTGGGCCATTGGTTGTGGTTCCTCCACTCGAGGAATTCCCACCGTGAGGGACAATCGGAGCACAGAAATCCTGCATCTTTCTGAACAATTTGTTGTCTCGGAAGCGCGGGTACACAGACCTCTCGAGTGCAACAAAACAAACTTGCTGTGCTGCAGCATAAATGCCTGCAGAAATGTTGTCTCCTCTAATGCGTGTTGAATGTCTTGGAGCATTTGCTTGGTAACACACACTGGCGAAGGTGCTTCTGGTGACAGGAACTTGTCGTAAATCTTACGAAGACGGCGGTGCGTGTACGAGTGCGATGGGAGATGTTGTAGCTCGTCGATCTCGACCCAGAATCGCAGCATATCGACGCCGTTGAGCACCTTGTTCACTTCTGCGTACTTGAGTATCATCTTGAGCGTGGCCGGATCGGTCAATACGTCTGTTGTAAACACAGGTGCAAGGTTTTGAACTAAATCAAGTGCTGCACGAGAAGTACCGACAGCTCGACCGAAGCCTTTCTCACCCATAGCTGCGTGAATGCCACTTGCAATGTCCGCGTGAGCATTAACATCATGAGCAGCGTTCTGAAAAGAATCATGGCGAACGTCTTCACCGGACGAGGCCTTGGGTGAGATGACGGTCGCTTCAACAGGCTCCTCTAGGTTCTGAGCGGAGGTAGTCACAGCAGCTAATGTCGCTGCATCCAACAGTGAACTCGAGCGTGCATGCGGGTTTGCCACCTCCATCTAAAAATGATAAAAACAATCCGTGGTAAGTATGAGTTCATGAGGCAGTTGGTACAACATGCATACTTCGCCGTGCGATCTTTCAACTTCAGGATGCTCTTCTGTCGTTTGAGGTGTCTGATCCACTGCATCAGACAATGGTTTCGGAGGTGACGGAGCGAGACGTTGAGCAACGATATTTCGTAGACTACAGAATATCTGCTCCTCCGAGTCACCAGCAGCTATCCGACGGTCATACTCGTCTTTTGTCTGCCAAGAAAGCACACTCGTTAGTAAAAAGGAGTTCTTGCACTGCATACCCCATTCCAATTCCGACCTCTTTGAAGATCACCGACGCGCCCGGGTCATCCACAGACGCTGCTGCCCCATAGCAAACTGCTAGTAATCCGACGTCAATCGCACCCGATAGTCTCCAATACACCGATTCCTGCCTACAGAGTCGCTTGTCGTCGAGCGCTTTGCTGCGAAAAATGCAAGCTTGGACAGGTGCTGAAGTTGAGGCTGAAACACTCGAGACGTCTTTAGCGTCGCTAATTACGTCGCGACAAGACTGGAGATGCATCTAGCAACCGCTATTGATAGAGGAGTTCAACCACCGTTTGCAACTCATGAAGCAGCCAGTACGCCCGCTATAAATGGTAGGGACTCGACAACTTTGGATTCTCTATCATCAATTCCTGTATTTACTCGTGGGCGGAATTTACAGGACGGCTGTTGGACTTTTCAGGATGATAAATTGTGAGAGGTTAGTATAAAGTTTAGACAGGTATGCCACGCTGCCTTGCATTTGCAATTGAGCCAGTGCCAAAAGCAAGAGACGTAGAGCGCCACCCTGAAGGTCGATGACAAGGTCCATAAGATAACGGAAGGCTTCGGAGACGAAGAAATCGCAACTACAGCTGCTGTCGTTGGTGACACAACTACCATTCAGCAGTGGGTGGTCGTCGCTATCGCTGATGGTAGCCGTGAGGAGACTTAACTAGAACCTGACTTCACGGTAAGCTGCATTGGCGTGAGATGTTGGCACAGTATTGTACCCCGTGTAATTTTATTTGTATTGTTCAGATTTAATGTCGCGGCTCCCTAAAGAAAACAGTGTGCTAGCCGGAGGAGGAGACCATACACACGTTGAGAAGCGCGGGCAAAAGCCAGCCCCAGAGGTGATGTGTCGCTAGAGCGAGATAGTCAATAAGTGCTAGTTGGTGGACTTCATAGTCGAGCAAGTTGCTCTCCAACACGTACAAGTACTTGCTGACCGACATCACCAGGATGTTTTGCTTTCTTACGCAAAATTGTTGCAACTGATACCCACACAAGCTGCCCACGGCGTCTCTTTCTGCTGTGTTGCGTCTCATTCGGCAGCTCAATAGCACTTTTGCACTGTTGAAATATATCTGCGGCCTCCGCAAAAGTTACTTTTGCTGTTGATAATACAAGATCGTTTGATTTCTGCTCGATTTTCAAAAACTTCAGCTCGCACAGGCGCTTCCGTTGGTTCGTATCACTTAAATCCGGTGGGCGAATTTGTCGAAAAGGTGGTAGATTTTTGGACGCGTCACCGCAACACCAATACACCCAAGCTTGATCAGCTATTCCTGTTGGAAACTTCATGCCGAGTGGAAACAAATGCATACTACCACCCCAATGATAAATAGGATAGGCGATATCATCAGCTTCATCGATCTCTCCATGAGATTGGATGGCCAAGTCACCTTCCGTATTCAGGACATCACCTCCACCTTCAATAACGGTGCTGTCTCGGGAACGAAGGAGCTGCAGAACCCCTTCATCCTCTAGCCGCTTCATAAGGGAAGTTGCCATGCTATCACATGTAGGGACACCGGTCTGAATCGCACGCTCCTCTAATATTGTTGAAATCCCGGTCATCAACCGCTCACACATCGCATTCTGCGCATCAGCAATTTCCTTCATATCCGCTTTCCGTGACGCCATATCATCTTTGAGATCATTTCGAGCTGCACGAATTTCACTTAAAATTGTGACGTGTGGTGGAACACCTGTAGGTTGCATTTCAGACTCTACAAAGTCTGACCGTACCAGGGATCGTAACCGTAATAAGAGTTCTGCATCGGCAAACAGGGGGATTGAAAAAGCGGGTGATCTTCTGCTAAATGTTGATGCAAGAAGTCCAAGTGATAAATCAGTGATGCCAATGCAAACTCGCCAGCAAATTCAACTGACCCAGGCAAACTCGGAAAGCATAGACGCTTCGCCTTCTGAACATCGTCATCACCTCTAGCAAAATGGGGCGGAAGAGCAGCAAATTCTGGCTGTAGGATCGGAAGTCCACTGACTGTACGACCTACGAACATATTTCCGGCTGCATCATGACGTAGGTATCGATCCCGAACACCCCCATCGACCATCCTGCACGAAGGTGGACAGCCACGGATGGTGGACATGCAGTAGAGCCAGACGAGCAAAATGTGGATGCACCCTTACGCATCGAATGCGTGCCAATATCTTCAGCTACAGTACCACGACGTTCGAGCTCAGCAGCAACGTCTGGTGACTTTAAGACCCGACCTAATACCTTCCGGAAACGCTCGTATTGGTCATTACCAGGGAACAAATGGGTGTTCGTCGTATCCACACCATATGCAGCCCAATAAACACCTGGAAACAGGAGAGTAGAGTCTAAGTGATATTGCTTTAGCCAGCAATTGTAACTTACCGAGTGCGAGAATGGGGCATATCTCTGGTGACAGTGGATTTGCATATTCGTGACGTGGATCTCGTGGTCGTGCTCCACGTTGGTCGTTCTTCATGTGGACAAAGTACACACACAGGGCATCTTCTCGCCACTCAAGGTGGCCGTAGCAAATCGATACGGTATTAGCAGCGCGCGACATCAGGTTCCATGACATTATCATGAACGTCCTTGCAAACACCATGTCCCGCGTAGTGCCTTGTAACATTGCCATTGCAACTTGTCTGTACAAACCGAGTGGCATCGGATCTTTCCCGACTTTAATTTGGCCGAGACCCTGGCTGATGGCGGCTGCAACCTTGTGATGCAGGCCTTTGAAATGTCGGCCTAGTTCATGAGCTAATTCTGCCGACATTACGCGATGGTAGTCTTGGAACAAGTTGTAGAAAGCCGAACGATGACCAGCGTAGTTCGAAAAACTGTGGTAGTGGCCATTGCTTTTCTTCATAGAGACAATCCAAGTCATAAAATCGCGCGCCGTGATTCGATCAAAGTGAATAGGTGGGTTCGCGGGTGCTGCGGACAAAGAACTCTGGATTGACTTCTTGTTTGCTGCCCCATGAGCATTGTAAACAATAGAGTTAGCGAAGCTGTCAAGAACCAACACGCGTTTGTATTTGAGCATCCACTGTATAAAACGAGTATTAGAGCTTAGGTAGGAAGCACGAGAGTTTGCTGAAATCGTGCTAGCACGCGCATTCGTGACCTCCTCTTCCAAAGCGGGTAAATCGTCGAGGTCGGACTCCATCGTGTTCAGGAATGGCATCCGGAGAAATCTGCTGCTATCATCATCCAAGGGTCGGTTATATACAAGATTGTATTCAACACGAGAAGTCACTTATCAGAATTTTCAGGACGCGATATCCTGACGACGGCTACAATATAACCGACGGCATCCGGTGTATTCCGGACAATTAGTAACCTAACTACTGTAGATCTCTTCGCCCCACGTTCTAAGTTTACGACTATCTTGCTCTCTTCTGGTACTTCGAAGTACTTCTCAAGCTTTAGAAATTCGTTCTGATCATTTGAGGCCGTATAGTTTGGCGTAGGCCAACACGTAGTCACCATAAAGCAGTCTGTTTGAAGACTTCGCTGCCGCTTTATCCACTTGCCACAGAAAGTAGACTTTCGTTGGGTCTCTTTTGGTCGCAAGCCAAAGATTGAACTGCTCCTTCTGCAATGCCGTGGCTGCGTTTTTCGTACTTGGAGCCTTCTCCGCCGCAATGAGTACCCTGGACAGTTTGGACTCGCCGTAGATCTTCGTTAGCGTTGCAAGCAGATTTAATTTCAATTTGGGCTCCACCTTATTGAAGAACGTGATGTAGTTCGTCCAAACAATATAACGCGGGCTTTCAAGCAACTTTAGATTCGTGCTTGGAAGGTTGAGCAGCTTGAATACCTCCAATGGGGGCTTTGCAGCGAAATAATACCATTCCCGCATCAGCTCCGCCTCCAATCGTTTGGAGAGGGCTGACGTACTCGTAAACTTGCCTGCTGCCAGAATCATATTTGTCAGCACGTCGTCTTTGTAGTACCCCCTCAATGTCCCGATCGCGGTGAACTCATTCCCCGGGTTAAACTTGCGGAAATCGTCCACGTACTTCACCCAAGCGCTGAACAAAGGGTTGATCAAAAGCGTGTCGCCTACTCTGGGAAGCTTTAACATTACGAAAATGTCGACCGGGTTTTTGTTAGCACGCACCCAAAACTGTGTAAGTTCCGTTTGCAATCGCAACGCAAGACTCTTTGTACTCGGGACCCTTTTGCTGCGACCAACATCTGTACCAAAGTTGGCTCGTTGTAGCGTCTAGACAAAGCTGAGAGCAAAGTCGTCTTACGCCCCGGGTTTGCTTTGTTGAATTCGTCCATGTACTTCACCCACGTATTCAGTTGAGGCTGGGCAAAAAGCCTAGTCCCCTCCTTGTTAAGCTTCAATAGAACGAAAACATCGTCCGGAATTTTCCCAGCCTTCAACCAGTGCTGGATCTGCTCCGCTTGCACTTGTTTGGCAATGACCGCATATTTTGGGAGCTTCTTGGCTGCTTCGACCATCGTGGCCACAGATTCGTCTCCGAATCGAGCAGTGAGTGTGGCAAGTATATTCATTTTCTCCGCGGGGTTCTCCTTGTTGAAAATCTTGATATAGCTGACCCACGCATTCAATAGCGATCCGGTCAGTAGATCATCAGCAGCGTTGCCCATCGTCAGTAGTGTAAAAGTCTCTTTGGTGATCGTGCCCTTGGCGAGCCATCCCTCTAGCATGTCCATCTTAAGTCTGGGGTCCACCGTGTTAAACAAGTGGACGTAGTTCTTCCAAACAGTGAAAAGTGGGCTTTCGGACGCCTTTGCGCCTGCCTTGTGAAGATTAAGCAGCCTGAGAATGTCCGTTGGAGACTTCATCGAGTTGAACCATTCTCGTAGCAGCTCCGTTTCCAGTCGTTTTGCAGTGTCGGATGTACCCGATGCCTTGCGAACCGTAGCAATCATTTTGGCCAGAGCGTCGTCGGCGTAGTATTTCCTCAATATCGCGATTGAAGTGAGTTGTGTTCCCGGGTTCGCCTTGTTGAATTCGTCCATGTACTTCACCCACGTGTTCAACTGAGGCTGGTAGAAAAGCCTAGTTCCCTCATTTTTAAGTTTCAACAGCGCGAAGACGTCGGTAGGTGTCTTTCCGGCCACCAACCATTGCTGGATCTGTTCTGTTTGCACTTGTTTGGCAATGACTGCGTTTTTCGGGACCTTCTTGGCTGCTTCGACCATCGTGGCCACAGCTTCGTCTCCGAATCGAGCAGTAAGTGTTGCAACCATACTCATTTTCTGCTCGGGGTTCTCCTTGTTGAAAAGCTTGATGTAACTGACCCACGCGTTCAATAGTGAACCGGTCAGTAAATCATCAGCGGCATTGCCAAGTGTTAGCAGTCCAGCGACGTCGTCGGTGATCAATCCCTTCTTGAGCCAACCCTGGACTAACTCAATACTGGGGCCACTGATTCCCTCGCCTCATTATTCACGGACATGTGAATCCTCAAGAACCGTGTGGTGGGGTGGTCTTGCCAATTATCGATTCGTGAGGGTGACAAAACTTGAGTGTTCGGTACGATCATGTGGGATTCCACTGCTGTTGAGACCGCATCGAAATATACCAGGACGACGACAGCCAACAGTACGGGATAACGCATGGCTGCACTTGCTAAACTTTCCCCGAGTTTGAGTGGAAGAGTGAATGGCGAACTGACGTCGAGACTACGCCATGAACATTGCGGCAATGTACACATACGGTTTGCCTCTCTGAATTTCATGATAACATACTTGATGGGGAAACGGAGCACACATTTACAAACAGTTTCTCGGATGATGGTAATCTTCAAAGGTGAGAATCATCAAAGTCACCTGGACAGTAAACTTTTTTAAAGCTTTGAAGTATTACAATACTTCAAAGTCTACCATTACCGGTATACAGTTCTCGTCCACGTGTATTGCCTCACCGCCGAATTGTCTCTCTTTGGGTGTTGTCCGCGTGATCTTCGACCTGCGGCGGAGTCGTAGGCTGAGCACGAGCTCTACCTCGCAATTATCTCGAGGTTCGTCCTATTCGTAATAAGTTTCAACTCAGCCCAGGGCATACGCTTTAAAGTACTCCGTATACAGCAACCTGTTCGGAGAATCCATTGCTGCTTTCTCCACGCGCAGAAGAGCATAGACCTCCAAGGGGTTTCTTTCAGCCGCCAACCAAAGGTTGAGCTGCTCCTTCAGTAATTTCGTGGCAGCATCCTTCGTACGTCGGACCTTCGCCGCCGATACAAGTATTCTGGACAGCTTCTTCTCGCCGTAGGTCTTCGTCAGCATTGTAAGCAGATCAACCTTTAATGTAGGATCGACACTGTTGAAAAAGGTGATGTAGTTCGTCCAAATAGTGTAAAGTGGGCTATCAAGCAACTTCAGCCCCGTATCTTCAAGGTTGAGCATCTTGAATACGTACGCTGGGGGCTTCACGGCCATATGCCATTCTCGCAACAGCTCTACTTCCAATCGTTTCGCGAGATTCGCTGTTTTCGAGTCAGCGCTCGCCGTTATGAGCAAGTTAACCAGGACATCGTCGGTATAGTATTTCCTCATTGTCCCAAGCATTGTATGCTTCGTCCCGTAGTGAATCTTGCGGTAATCGTCTGTGTATTTCGTCCAAGCGATGAACAACGGGTTGTTGAAAAGCGTCTCGCCAACTTCATCCAGTCCTAGTAGTTTGAAGACATTAAGCGGCTCCTTTTTCGTTTCCAACCAAAGTTTCGTCTGCTCCGCTTGAACTCGAGTCGCAATGACTTTCGTACTTGGGACCTTCTCAGCCGCGATAACCATTTGCACCAGAGTAGCCTCGTCATTCTCGTAGATTTTCTTCAGTGCTGAGAACAATGTCGTCTCACTCTTCGGGTTCACCTCGTTGAAATCGTCCATGTACTTGGCCCACGTGACCACCTGAGGCTGAGCAAACAGACCCGAACCTGCCTCGTCAAGCTTCAACAGCTTGAATACTTTATCCGGCGTTTTCCCAGCCCCAAGCCACCGCTGAATTAGTTCGGTCTGGACTCTCTTAGCGAAATCTGCTGTTGTCGGCACCTTCTTCGCCGCTTCAATCATCTTGGCCAGAGCGTCGTCGGTGTAGTGAGCCGTGAGTGTCGAGAACAAACTTACCTTATTGGTAGGGTTCTTGTTGCTGAAAAGCTTCATGTAGGTGATCCAAGCGTTCAACATCGGACTGCCGAGAATGTCGTCGGCTGCATTGTCGAGCGCTAGCATCTTGAAGACGCTGTTGGTGGAGGTTCCTTTCTGGAGCAAGTCGTCGAGTTTCTCGGCACTGGGGATGCTGATCTGCCTCTCCTCGTCATTTTCGTTGTTCGTGGACTTGTGAATCTGCGATAGTCTTTTGGTGGGGTTGACATGCCAGTTCTCTATGACCGAACGAGTGGAAGGTTTGATGTCTGGTGTGGCCATGCCAACTTCTGCTGATGTCGAGACAGCAGTAGTGCTTGCATAGTAGACGGCGACGGCGAGGAGAGTGACGCAGGTGGCATGCATGTTGGCACTCTGTGAACTACCGGTAGGCCATCGAATGTCCGAAGTGGTGAGACCACTTTGTGGGAGTTTAAGACTGCTTCGTTGGGATAAATAACTTGATGGGAAAATGTACAGTACTGTAGGTACAGAACAACTTGTACAGTATTGGTGTACAGTACAAGCGATGTTTTCGATTGTACCCGTGTACCGCAACTTGGTTCTGTTGAGCACACTTTTGACTGTGCTAAAATGAACGATGCGTGTACCGGTATTGTTAGCACATTGGTTTACAGACAACGACAATTAAAGCCGCGTCACTTGCTTGCATTCGACCAGTCGGACAAGCGTAAAGACGGGTACGTCTATCAAAAATCAAAATGCGCTGATTAGATTGGCTAAATTAAAATCAAGCTTAATGACTTTAGTTAACTTTGGACAGAAACCGCGCAAGGAAAATGTTTTTATGCTATTAAACTTCAACTTCTGGGTATCTTGGAATTGCTTTTTCAAAGCTACTAGCAACTGACTCGGGGTCAATCAATTCCCACGCTCTAATTGTTCGTTTAATCGAAATGAGACGCTTTTCACTGGCAGTAACCGAGCCTTTGCGATATTCAGTCAGCCACAGTGCCCGCAGAATTTTTAACGGGCCCATGACACCAACGTCAAGAGGCTGGCAAACAGCGGTGCTGTTGGCTGGAAGTGGGACCAAGGTGGCGCTAGCCACCCTCGCAATGACCTCCAGTCCCTCTTCCGACACATGACAATCAAAGTTGTCGGCAAGAAGGACAGAAGGAGTCTCTATTTCGAACTTTAGCAGTTCCTTCGCATAGATTACCCATACTCTGCTATCCATCCAGCCGTTTTCTTGGACGCAGTACACATGCCCTTGCCCTTGAGGATAAGTTGGGAGCTCTTCTTTCTCAATAGTGCCGCCGGGCTTGCCTTTCACGATGAAAAGGATCGGCGACTTCTTGCCTATAAACATAATTATAAACAACAAATAATAAATATTAGCAAACTTTGTCAGTAGAAACAGATAAAAACACATTCACGTACCATCGGCTCGGACCGTTAGGCACGCCGTCAGTCTTGCTGAATGCTTCTCGGTATACTTCACTTTAGCAGAGCCCTTGCGACCACGCTCCGCCAAAATGTGCTTAGGCGGGGTGTCGAAGTAGATTGCAGTTTCGTCGACATTGTATATCATAGATGTATCGTAGCTGGCTCCGTGCTTGTCCCAAAACTCAATTGCCAACTTTATGCGTGTTTCTTCCATGTCCGCAGACGGCTTCTTGGTATGTTGAGCGACTTGTACTGTAAAACCATGACTAACATCGAATCAAACAATATATTATCATAAAACGAATAAAATAAAATAAAAACACACATAAAATACAATTTTGGTACCGTTTGGAGAAGCGCTGAAGCAAGCGCATGATTGCATTGTCAGCGGATATTAAGCTCTTTTGCCATTCACGTAGTTGTTAAACCAACGCCTGTGATTGAGCTTGATATACTCTAACATCATGGTAGTACACAACGGCTTGCAGACGTGTTAATTAATTTCAACAGTTTTAAAAATAAAGCAATCGCTTACCTCTTCATCTCGTCGCATGTCCTTCATGAACGTTAGCAGCCCATGCGAAAACGGAATTGTCTCTTTTCGACCCTGGCCCTTTAGCGTCTTGCTTGTTCGTGCTCCTGGAAGCTGAAGATTGCGTTCGCTTGAGCCACCCAGTCGTGCACCGTGCGTCGGGGGTAGCCTAGAGAGTCAGCAGCTGCCTGCGCTCCGATTTCCGAAACCAGTCGGAGAGCTTGGCGCTTTTGTTCGATAGTGTAGGTGCTCTGTTGGTGGGCATTAGGCCCCAGATGCGAAATCGTAAGTGATTGCGCGCTGGGTCCGTCCAAGTTGGCGCCAAATTGGTCAACTGCAAGCCACTCAAATTAGTTGCAATAGGATTGGCCAATATTGTTATAAAGTCTTACATGATTGGCTATAATAAATTTTGAACGTACTAATACAGTATAGCTTTTAGATAGATAATCTTAATAAATCTTCGTGATGGTGATGCATGGCGGATTTTTCTGTTACGGGGATTTCTCCGTCGTTGTCTGTATTCAAATGATATCCATGTACCCGTGAACACGTTGCCAATCTTGGCGGTACAAAATTGCTGTGTTTCGCATGTGCTTCTTCAGCTTGGGGATTTCTTGAAAAGCGTAGATGCCGACACTTGCTATGGATGTCAAAGCTCGGGCGTGAAGGTGGCGGCACGAATGGCTGGGCGCCAACCACGACCACATGTTGCCATGGCGTTCTCTTCGAGGGACACACCTGTGAAATAGCGCGAAGGCGGCGTATATTATAGAAGTAGTTCGGCTAAAATCAAGCAACTACAAACAAACGAGATGATCCCAAAACATGTTCCTTTGAAACCGACCTATTCAAATAAGTATTATTTTAAAAATACCATAAGTGGTACTAACGTTACCGGTACATCGGGTGGTAATTTATCTTAATTTATCGAAATTTATAGATAGTGCTCTGATAAACTGGTAGGAACGATTTTACTACATGTTCTATACTACAGTAATACGTAGTAGAAGTACTATGTACTTCGAAGTAGTAAACACGTACACGAAGCTATTACCGACTGTGAAGTTACACTCAATGTCTTCAGCAAAATTGACAAGCCCGCCTCGAGGTTCATCGTATTCGCAATGAGTTTCATCTTAGCCCAGGGCATACGCTTTAAAGTACTCGGAATACAGCAACCTGTTCGGAGAATCCATCGCTGCGTTCTCTACGCGCAGAAGCGCATAGACCTCCAAGGGTTTCTTTCATCCGCCAGCCAAATTTGAAGCTGCTCCTTCAGTAATTTCGTGGCAACATCCTTCGTATTTGGGATCTTCTCAGCTGATACGAGTATTCTGGACAGATTTTTCTCGCCGTAGGCCTTCGTCAGCATCGTCAGCAGATCCATCTTTAGTGCAGGTTCGACGCTGTTGAAAAAGGTGAGGTAGTTCGCCCAAATAGGGTAAAGTGGGCTTTAAAACAACTTCAACCCCGTTTTGTAAACAATTCAATCCATTCGTTACCTGAGCTCGACCAGTTTTCGTAGGCGTAGCGAAAATCGCCTTCAGGTTGTGGCTAAGCGCGACTTCGTTGTCATACGAAGCATACAACCAGTCTTGGAGTGAATTGGTTGTCCTGAGGAATTCCGATGATTCGAACATCCGATTACAGGTGTACAACACGCGCATTCCAAAGTCATCTTGCTTTCGAGTCTGCTGTGCAAGCTGGTACAGTAATTAACTTTTCCCGAAGCCAGAGCTTTGTACAATGGAAGCGCAGGGTACTACATCATCGGGTTTGGCCTTGTGAGCCGCCCAACAACGCTGCAGCTACGCAACCAGATCTCCACAAGCGTCGCCCATGTTCTCAAATTTATCGAAGGCGATGAGGAGTTCTTCTCGAATTTGATCTTTATAACTGCCTGGATGCTTGTCCAAGCTTTTCAGAGCACTATCCACTTCCATCGCTGCTGTACTTGCCACACTCTTAGCGACCGATTCATCAACCCCAAACTTCGCTTCAATTCGGAAGCGTAACAGGACTCGAAGCCCAACGAGACCAGTTGACGCGATGATATCGCCTGCACGATCCCCGCTCACATCCACTGTTTTAATATCTTGGACTTGCAGGTCAGGGCACTCCTGCCTTAGAGCCTTCAACACAATTTCATCAACAAACGGCGTTGTAGCCACCTTGCCTACCTCTTCCATTGCGATGTTGTTCTTTACTCGCAAATTTCATTTTGAAGAACGAACTGGTATCCCTGAGGTCATCTATGACCAGCTGATGTGTTTGAGGTTTTGGGTAGTCGTTGGTAACACCAAAGCTACGGTTTTTGAAGGGCAAGACAACTCCAAGCAAAACGGACGATCGGTGGTTACGCGGACCAATCGCCCACAGCACTCCAACGGTCGTAGTCGTAGCGTAGTCTAGTCTAGAGAAGGTTCATTCCACCTTTTTCCAAGCGAAGCAAAAGTCCTCCTCCTCCTTCACCCCCTCCGACTCGTCCCTTTCCGAGCATGACACCGGTCGTTTCGCACGTACTCCTGATGCCAGAAAACATTCAAGGTCAGTCGCCGTCGACGTCGCCCATGTACGGGTCCGTTATTCAAGTGGATGGGCCGTCCGCCACCATTGGCCTGTTATCTCCACCACATGCGACCGTTCAAGTACCCGCTACGCTGTTGCATACCCACCGGGTTGGCCCAGACGAATTCGAGGCAGGGGCCCCAGGAATGTGGCTGCGCAAGCCGGTCATCGGAAAAACTGACGGTCGTTATGTTATGACTACGGTCAAGTCACAAGCTGCGATAAATACCATGCGACCTTTCGCGTCGCGACTTTTCCCAACTTAGGCGATCCAAATTTTGTGGCTCCTATTTTAGTTTGCACCACTCAACTTTTGTGACAGCTCATTACTTCGACCTATTCCCTATATTTGACATAGCTCCAAATTTGTACCCCATCAGACACCTTATTCCATATGATTTCCTAATTCCTTATGGTCTCTGCCTCTAAGTGTCTCTCTCTTTTGTGCATTTGCTAGCAGCAATTGCTACCAGCTCATTCACTCTCAAATTTGCACTCTCAAGTTTTGGTTCGACTAAGCGCCAATGGTCGTTTTCAAACCCTTCGGGGGCTACGACAAACACTGCTAAAAAACAGGAGCAATCCTGTGGCACCACCACCCAGAGGCCGGGGGTGCGCGCGTGGCATAGTTCCAATTCGCCGCATTAACCTCGACTGCGGTCAACGGGGGCTCTGGCTGTGCTTGCTTCATGGTATCATGGAGTGTCGTAGTCTAATCTTTAACCTTTAACTTTTACGCAACTGGGAGTTAATTAATACGATAACGTTACGTCTTATTGTTTGCCTTTAACCTCACAAGGCTTGTCCTCAACCCACTTCAACTTCAGATCTTTCTTTCACTTCAACTTGCGCCTTGTCCTTGTACTTTGAACCTCGTCCTTGCACTACAACTTTAACTGTATCTTTCTCTTCAACTTGATATGGATAGCCATATGGCTTCATTCAACTTCAAAGATATCACTTAGTTTATTGTGCGGGATGTAGCCGCGCCACCTAGAGCCCTACACCTATTCAGGTAAAGTTAAACTCAAATTCTTTACGCCCATTAAATTCCTGAGTTTCTAAAATTGATTTTGAGGTAGTGCTTCGGACGGTTGTACGACCATTCGTACCGCGTCCGGTGCTGCGAGTTCACTCGTGGATGATCTCATGGAAGTACCGCCGGTGCTATGCTTCCTACTGTCCAATTTTGAGGACGATGTTGCAGTGATAACACCTACCGCGCTGTCTGAGAAGCAAGAGTTAGTGCTCGATCGATCCTGGGCCGAAACACACACAGACCAACCCGAGCCATCCCTCGAATTTTGCAAGAAGTCGCCCCACCTCGCACCAACCGGCAAACTGACAGTGACGTTAATAAGTGGAATTTTTCCAAACTGAAAAGGAAATGAACAAGGGATCTCCGAGGTACTGTGTCGACTAGGCATGCCAATCAACTCCACCTCACCGCTGGCGACCGCGTTCGTTGCACAATTCATGGGATTTCTGTCGAAAGTAAATGGTGAGTCGTGTAAATATGTGAGCAGCTACACGTCCGATCCAGTGCTAGCGTTGGGTGCAACGCGTATGTGGTACGAGAGGGGATATACCGCCACAACCTCTTCACTCTCGATGTGTATTCTGCCAGCGTTCGCGAATTTAGTGAACTGTCATCTTACCAGGATGGCAGATATGTGGGTAGGCGATGCTGTTGCTCGCATATTGTTGCTTTTGGTGGTGGACACATGTGTGGTGATTGAATCAAAGCAAACGAGTCACGCGGCGACACAATTTATGGGTCAATTTGTGAGTGTGCGATCTTTTTTGCAAACGCTGAGAGGCTCACAACCGTGTTGGGTGACTACGCCACTGGATCTTGCTGATGCTGCAACGCCGGAAGCATTATTGGAGGCGTGGCAAACAAGGTGGGATGACTGGAAATGGGATTCTGCCACTTCATAGAGCTGGAGAGCGAGCCGACAGAGGATACGCTGTGGATTTGCTCGGGCGTCGAGCTGCTGGGGTACGCCCACGGAAAAACGAAGGAGCAGACCTATTGATCCCAATGTTCAATGGGTCGAAAGTATCGGTCGTGTTGGTTTACGTGGAAGGGGCCAAAACGCGCAGTGACAAGTTCGCTGAATGGACGACACTAGCTATGCACCCATCGAATGTGTTTTCGGAGGATAATACGCTGAGTGGAAAGGTTTCTGGGGACTTGATCAACATCTACATGAATTTGGAGGAGTCAAACCCAAAAAGACATCCTGATCGTTGTTTCTTGTACAATTCTGCACCGACAGTGCCAAACGTGAAGCAAATTGGCAGGAATCCGAAGCCACGTTTACGCATTGCATTCGATCGATTACTCCTTGGGCTGTTGTGGTTGAAGGAGAAGAGTATCCTGTCGTAACGGAGCCTGTAGCGACGATTTTGAAAAAGTTGCAGTCTTCTCGGCAGGACTGGGTTTCATACATTGAAAGTGAAATAAAGCGTGTCTGTGGATGGCAGCAGTGACGAGAAAGTGACGATTGTATCGTTCAGGATGACAAATCAGCAGATTGAAGATCGGTTGGTACACAACCAAAAATGGACACTAGCAATGCTAGTTCGGTTGTCTTCGGATGAACCTTAGTTGAGAGGCACTTAGTAATTGTCATGGTGATTACTTTGTAGCATTTTGCTATACTTTTGGTAGAATGTTTACATTCAATACAACAGCAAAAATGAACTGCTTCTTTGATTCAAGACTTAACGTACCTCGCTTCAAATTCAATTCTTTGATTCAAGACAGCCCAAACACCCTTCGAGCGATGTCGTGTCAGCGGGTTGACGTAGCCAAGCTTTGTCCACCACAGATCGACGTTAGTTGGTGAATGCAAAGCAACCGCTGTATACGTACGTCTTCGTGTGAATCTCATTTCAGACACATTGGTAAAGCACCGCAACGCGTGCCGTGCCATCCCCATCTATTGACAATTGGTGGTTGTGGTAGCGTCAATGGCCTGAGTTTCTTACCGTAGTCACATTGAAGTTGGCCGAAATACAAGTTTTGATTGGCTTCGAGCACGCGTTTGGCAGGTTGTCGAGACTGGTTTGCAGACTCTGTAGCAACTTGCTCCAAAGTTCAGCGAAGATGACAACTACATAATATGAATCTCAAGAGGCGACAATGTCGCGGCACCAATTCATTGCAAACATAGTAAAATCATGTGTTTGCGCGAACAATGGACGGTTTGCTATAGTCGACCCACGGCACATTGCGATTCATGTACATGTACTGCACATTTCATAGTTTAGCCCAAAATTTGACCATTCTGCTGCACAAACGTGGTACAGCAAGGCTCCGAAACATCGGTCGTGGTCCAAATGCTGTAAAATTATTGAAAGACGCATGTACTGTACATCGATCCCGATGGCATGATTATCAGGAAGAGCCGTGGTCCACGGCCTGTGGACGCGTGCCATACCCGTCTGCATCAACTCATCCAAGTCATTGTTGACACCCGTAGCTGCCAACTGAACAGGGGGATCGTGTCATGTGCACCATTCCCTTACCGATTGTGGGGAACTGGAAAAAAGGCGGCGTCGCTTTCCGATGGCATTGCAGTTAGACGTGGATTTGAGCTACACATGATATGTTGACGTGGCGCTCCTGAATTACATGTATGTGGAACTGTTTGTGGGCCACCGAGAGTGATCCGACGGCGCCACGCAGATTGAAGTTGAGTTGGTGAACGTTGGTTCTTTCTCATGAAACAGTTTGTTGCTGCAGCGCGATCAACTAGTGGGTCCGTAGTGTTGCATTGCTGGCGATAGCTCCAGCTCCCACTAGCGTAGTAGTTACATGAAGTTACACGTAGCTGACCTGCTTTCGGGGCACCGAAACGCAGTGAGAACATGGCAAACTGCATTGAGTGATTGAAGCGCGCCGTACATGAATAACAGCGACGTGATTGGGCTCAGGCGCGAGCCTAGCGGGCAAATGAATCAGTTGCGCTTCGCTCACTTATCTTGCAAGACCGGGTCGCACCGGAATTAGTCATCGCGACTTCGTACCAACGTACATGTATCCATCTCTTGCCACTTGTGTTCAGCGAGCAGATATGCTGCTCGACTGGCCCCATGCGGCCGGCGCCATGCTTTGTCTTTTAACGAACTTGTGGCCCAGCTCACGAGCAAGTCTCCGTTATCGTAGCAGTATCCAATTTGCTCACTTCAAGATAGACACCTCCTCAAGATGCCATCTCGGAATGCCATCGCTGAGCTACTTCCCCAATTGGACATCTCGACCCAAGAAGGCAACATGTTGGTTGACCTCACCGAGACACTCACGCAGCACAACATCGCTCAATGCACCACCGTGTTAATGACGAAAGACGGTCACGCCGATCCCAGAGCCTGGAAGGAACTGCGACACAAAGACAACATCCGAGTCTACAAGGAGCGTTCTCGATCCAAAGTCATGCCCACCGCACCATCACTGCTCCTACTCGGAACTGTACAAGGCAACCTCGACGACGTCATGTACGCTATCGTGACCCCCACCGAGCAGGCTATGAAGATCAAATCAAACTGCATTAACGACGGGGTGATCGACCGGAAGGTGCTACACGAAATCGTGCGACCGACCGTCGACAACCCATTCCGTCACGTGAGTGTCAACTGGTCGCTCTACGCTGACTCTGTACCACACGACTACGTGAGTGTCGAGGCTACGGGTATCACCCACACACTGCGCGGTGAGCGCGTTGGTTTTCATCTATCTCACTCGGTAGCGTTCTCGCAGCTCCAGAGTTTCTCCGACTCGCACGGCGTGGAACGAGGCAACCGATCTATCTGCTCACTCTACCGTGAGACCGTAGCAGGTGAGGTGGAGTGCTACGTACGCGGGTTCTTCGACGGTGACAGCGAGTTGTTGTCGAATATGGCACTACATGCGATCGCGAGTCAGTGGCTGTCGTTCTCGCGTCAGATCGAGTTTTCGCACATGAAGAAACTGGTGTGGCGTCTGCGTCGCAATAGCAGCGACACTGATGACTTTGTCATGGCTGCGGCTGTCGAAGAGCACAAGCGGAAGCTGTCGGAGGCGGCTCTTACTCGTGAAGTCACGTGTCGAGTGTGTCACAAGACGTTTGGTCTTCTCGACCGTAAAACCACCTGCAAGAGCTGCGAACAAGCCGTGTGTCCTCGGTGTCGCGTCAAGAAGCGCGTGTGTGTGCTTGCCCCGGATCAACGCACGGTGCTTGAGAAAAGACGCAGCTTCTGTGCTCCATGCATTGCCGAGGTTACTACGAGTGACGCTCGAGTCATTGCTCAGGAGGAACTTCAACTCCAGGAGGAAGACCACAACCGCTTACTGAAGGAAGAGCAGGGTATATCCCGTGCTAGACAACGCACAACGTCGTGGATGGCATCCAATGCCGCCTTCCGGTCGTGCATCTAGATAGAGATCGATAGAAGTATCTAATATGAATGCAGATTATTATTCCAGTGCTGAAGTCCACGACTTAGTGTTCGCTTTTCGAAGTCGAAATCTACCAACAAGTTGGCAACAAGCACGCAAGGATGCAAAAACAAACTCCATGCCATGAAGTTTATCAGGAAGGAGATACGTCAGTATTAACGTGTAGTGTGGATCTAACTTACGTCAGATTAGTTTCAATTCATGTAGTGATGTGGAGTCGAAGTAAAATGTATTCAAAAGCTGATCTGAATATGAAAATCAACCAGGTCAAAATACGATACCCTCCACCAAGCAATGTGCTGTTCTTGTCTTTGCAGAAAGCAAAGCCTTTATCCACAAAACCACTAAAACGGCCACGCATTTTCGAGATTCTCGACGAATTGGTCGTCGCTTAGCGGAACCCCGGTGCCACCAAAATTGTCCTCGTCGTTGAGTGCAGCACGAGCTGCGTCCGTAAGTTGATCCCACATGATCAGATCCTGGAATGATCCTAAGTATTGGAGCCCTGCATAAAATTCAGTGTCTCCGAAGAACGCCACAGCACGAGAAATGAATGGAGTCGTGCCATTATTGACTATCTCCTCAGGTGAATCAAACCTTTTGGGATACTTGTTGTTGTTGGTTGGCGATAGCGATAGACCCAACACTTTGGCATTTTCAAGAGCGGGGTTGTCGATCCACACCACTGCGTTGGCCCAGTCGTGGCGCCAGAACGGGCTTCCACCAAAGTAGCCCTTGGGGAAGTACCAGGCGTACATGATGGCCCAGACGTCGTTGTACCATTCAGCACGGCCGTAGACCTGCGAGCCCAACGGAGGAAGCTTACAGCCAGAATTATGTCTGGTTCCTTTTAGGCCTCCGGTGGTCTCACCCGCTGCATTCACGGCGGGGTACGGACACACCCTAAATCGATATGAAGTAGGGGTTTGAACTTGACTCCAGCTTTTTCGGAGATAGTAACAGGGTCCGGTTGAGGGAACGGCTGAACTTTGTCATGATCGATGGAAATGGCCTCGACGGAGAGGAGTACGGCAACCACGACGATGAAGAGCTGTCCGATGTTCATTGCTGGAGTTCTGTGGCTGGCGCAAAGGATTCAAAAGTGAGCTCCTAGTCATTGTCCTGTTGGGGATAACGTGCTTGCTGTCCCAAGTAGGTCCGGACAATTTATAGTCAGCAGTGCATTTACTGGGATTACGATACCGCCAAACTTCCCGGGGCAGAGCAAACAACCGTCATGGGGATTTGTGTGATTTTTGAAACAGGTCCACTGCATTTACTGGGATTACGATACCGCCAAACTCCTCGGGGCAGAGCAAACAAGCCGTAACCTGCAAACAACTTGTATACTTCGAAGTACCTGTTTAATTAATACTTCTGGTGATCATTTCCATCCAGAGGACGTTTGTTTAACTACAACAAGTGCAGATGCGGACAATTTCGAACCGAAGTACCGATAATCGACAATCGCTAAGTATTTGAAGAATTTTAGCTGAGCTTTTTCGGACCGAACGCTATCAATTTCCAAGTTCTCACGAGTCAGTCTTAGCTTTCGCCAAAGCAGAAAAATGATACGTGGATGACGCTGCTTAGGGTACTGAAAGGTGTGTGATACGATTAGTCAAATGGCTCTGGCTTTCCGGACTCTAAGCTACGAGATTTTGGACTGGCTAAGGGCCAACTGGGTGAAGATGAAGTAGCAAGTGTAAATGACCCGGTGCACGTGTTGCCAGTTTCAGAGAAAAGCAAACGCGCTAGCAGTACAACAAGATGCAGCCTGGTGCGACGCATGTGGATCACTTGGAGTCGATCTAAACGACAGCTGAACTCTACCTCGGCAAGCTTTGATTGATAAGGCTATTGACCGACTCAACAAAATGCAAGTGGTGATGGTCAAAGGGACAAGAAAATGAAAATCTACTCTGGCGGCGTTGGTAAGCCGTGACTTGGTCAAGAAGGGCGAACTTCAAAAGAACAAGGTGCTTGTTGCGAGTTTCTCGTTACTGGGCTTTCAGGCGATGTAACTTTTCTCGATGCACTAAAGCAACGGTGTAAAGTTGTGTGGAACTACGCCAAGTCATGCACAATCGACAGATACACGGTGTATTTTGTAGTGGACGAGGCACACCAGAATCACACGACTTCACCCAGTCGAAAATCTGCCCAGTTTGGGGGACTTGTCAAACTTACTCTTGGTCACAAGAATTCTGGTATCCGAATTTTGATATTTGCAGCTTATGGGACCGATCTTGAGTATATCGATTAAATTCCGAGTTCTGTCGACAATTGTTGCTGGGTAGTGAAGAATTACTGTTTGGTCCAGACCGCGAAGACGTTGGGCTTTGTGTTACTACAATCCATGCGCTAATGAACTACTGCTCGTCGAGGTCGTTCGTATCTACCTATTCGAATGTTTGAGCTTGGATCACTGGAACAAGATGCGGATCACTCACTATCGATCAAGTCCTGAAGTAAGGAGTTGAAAACACTCAAGTGAAGAATTTGACGGTCTAGAACGCCTCATTATCCGGGGCATCCAGTTGGACGCGAAACTTTCGACCTGTGTTCGAAAGGTCATGTGTACCAATTCGCAGATGTAGTGTAGAGTGTTCATCTCCCATTATGTGGCGATATTTCGTTTAAAAACGTGCTCGTCGCATTGAGCGTGCACCGCGTGACGTTGGCAGACGTGAATTGTTGTGGGAACCTTTTCGTAGTGTGCTATGACGCAAATATGCCGCATGTTTCAGTCCTGAAGTCTCAGTTAACTCAGAAAAATGTTTTCTAGTTTCCGGGATGTTGCGTCTCCGTGAGAGCAACCGAAGCCACATTGTTGTTTGGAAAATTTGCTGAATTATCGGGAACAGGAATGCGTCTACACTGTACATGTACTATATAGTATGCGTACGGGGGAGTAGTGGCGAGTTGCAGAATTGCAGAAAATTAAACGAAACTAACAGACAGTACGAACTGCATCGAAACATTGTAAATAGCGCATTTAGTTGTGCGGTAGGTTCACCACCAGGTCGCGATCCATGACTTTGCGGCAGAATTTGATGAAGAACGTCATCGAGACGAACGTCACCGCGCTTTTCATGTACCCCCTCATTTTAGACGAAAGCCTCCGAATATTATTTCGTCTTTACTGCTTGATTGGTAGGAAGCCTTCACTCAACAGCATTCCTTTTCCGTCAATCTAATCAACGTGTCCATTCTCTTCGTAGCACAGATTTCTTTTTCCTTCAGTTCATTACCAAAAATCTCGAGATAGAGAATATAGCGACGAAGCAGACTGACAAAGCGCAGGACTCAAACGGTTCGGTCGGAAAGGTGGTGATTCTGGCTGTTGATTCTGCTAGTGTGCTTCTCACGAGAGACTACAGTGGACATGATTACATTCAAGTTTTGCGGCGGGCTCTGGTGTGCGCGAATGATCGAATCCGCAGATCGTATCCCTCGGGGGGCATTTTTGCGGTGTTTGTGGACAGGGCTCCACAAGTGGCATTTCCGCAGGACGGGTCGAGCCCGTTGCCATTTCCACCGTTTGTACTTACGCACAATGTTGATGTCTTTTGGCGCCATTACTGTACGGAGATGAATATGAATGAAGTCTCCGCGTGTAAGTTTGTAGTATCCCAGAGCGATACGAACAACTCGGGTTGGGATACTTTGGTTCAATTGGGTCGACCGCTATGGGCTAGTACATTCTACGATGGCACCCGAGCGGCCAAGGAAGTCTCTTTTGCAGCGACGAAATTGCTTGTGGGGATGAATCCGGGCGACGGGCGCGACTACAACGAGAAAACAATGTTCGGCGTATCGTCTTTGCTGTGCCGACTAGGCTTACGTTGGAAGTCTATGGTACGGCCGAGCTCCGAATCTGTGGCACAATTCATGGCCACTCTCGCTTACCTAAGACCCACGCTCGTGTAATGATCCTAGTCTGCATAGAGCACTGCCCCACCTCAACGAAGAACATCTTGTGACTCGAACCTGGCATGTTAGTGCTCTGGAGTGAATAATACACTTCAAAAACGCAACCACGGGCCAGCAACTTCTGAAACGAGACGTCAAAAGCCTTAGGCGCCACACCAACGCCAGCTCCTGCTTGCAGGCCTTCTCTTGACCCATTCTACTCCCCATGCTACTACGTACACCACCTTGGGTATTACTGTAAGGATTGCTTGGGTATGTGCCATCGATTTTTCCAGGTAGGTTCTGTTTGTCCGGCTGTCGACCCAACGAAATTGAAAGTGCAGGATACTTACACAAGTGCGTTCAGCAAGAGCACAGGTCGCTGGTCCGTTTAGGTGACGAGTGGAACTGAGTATTACGGTGAGTCAAGGCCGCTACGCTACCTACTTGACTTCCACTATGGCAGATGGTTGGTGCACGCAATGGGGACAAGGTGCTATTACATGAACTAAAAGTACAAGACGGACGAAGCCTTTGCCGACATCATCGGTCGACCTGCCGTTTTCGTTCCAGTTGTCAAACCCGGACAGGCAGCCAGGCTTGCCTCACCCAGTCGGTCCTTTGAGTGTCTGCCTTCAAACCGTCACGACTTGTTTGTGGCGTCTTCGGCCTTCAAATGTTGGTTTTGGACGGCCCAGACACCGCTCACTTGCGAAAACGTCAGCCAGCTACAGAGAGCTTTGTCGTAAAGGCTCCGAGAAGCAGCCTTTCAAAGTAGTTTGGGCTTCATTGTCGAGCCCAGCAGCGTTCAAGTGAAAAACTACGAGCACAGACAGCATGCCTTTCAAGGACGGCGTCAGGATGCCGTCGCTGGAGCTCGAGCGCCACGATGAAGAAATGATGCAGGAGTTGGCAGCTAACCTTTTGCAGCAAAACCTCGACCAGTACAGTGAATTGGCTGTCACCCCGACGGTCATCCAGACTCTCGATCGTGGGTCTCTATTCAGAAGCGAGAGAGGATTCGAGTGTACAAGAAGAGCACACGTCAACAGCAGCGGCAGATTAGGTCTCAAGCAGCTACTGGAAATAGCGCGGTTAAGACTGCCCAAGTGCCACCATCACTACTGCTGATGGGAACGATCAAGGGCAATTTAGGCGACGTGTTGTATGCCACCGCAGCGTCCTCCACAGAGGCAATGCAGACCAAGTCCAAGTTCACGAACGACGGTGTTGTTCATTCCAAGGTGCTAGCTCGCATCATTGAGCCTACAATGGCAGATCCAATGCACTTTCTCAACGTGACCTGGCGATACTACCCGCTTTCTGAGCCCCGCGACTACGTGTGTCTTGACGTCGCTGGTTGGGGTCACACAGCAAGAGGGGAGCAAATCGCGTACCACCTCATTCACTCGGTGGGTTTCGACGCGCTCCCCAACTACGAACACAAAGGTGTTTCTCGTTCCAACATGTCGGTCTGTTGGATCTTCCGTCAGAGAACAGCTTCTCTCGTCGAGTGCTACGCGCGAGGCTACTACGATTTTGACACCGCCAACGCAATGCTCAACTCCATTTCAATGCACACACTTGCGACGCAATGGCTTTCGTGTGTCAAGTTAGTATCGTACGCTCAAAGTATGAAGCTTGCTCGGCTTTTAAACGGTGGCAAGGGAGCTATTAGCTCTGACGGTAGTGAAAGCGACAGTGGCGATGGTGGTCCTCAGCGTCGAAACAACAACTTCGATCCGTCGCAATCACAAACAATGTCAAGCTCAACGTCAAGTTCGGGCAATTCTGTTGTGCTGTTACCTATACCTCCTGGACCAGCAAGGGTGCCAGCTTCACGTTGCAAACTGTGTTGTAAGAGTTTCCGCTTCTTGGGCGCCTCTCGACGTCTTTGTCATGCTTGCGACGAAGATGTGTGTTCGCGCTGCAGCATGAAGATAACGCTGGTTCTGTTTTCCCGTATACGGCAATGCGTACGAGAGCGCAAGAAAAGCTTTTGCAAACAGTGCGTGGCCGACGCTATTCGCAGTGAAGCTGGTGCTGTGGCGCGAGACGACTTTGTTGCATCCGCACAAGCTCCTAACAATTGGTAAATTTGCAACTCCACCATTCTTGTGGAAATGTAAATTACTCGGGTACTGGTCGAAAGCAAGCGAGTGCTCAGGAGTCAATATCGGAACCACCATCCGCCTTACAGATCAAGAGGAAGTCTGTGATGTATAAACGACCAACTCGCAGCTTATGTACGCCGGCTGCAAGTATCGTATTCAAGGTGTAGAGGTAAAAGCTAGGAGTAGAACGTGTTTTCTTCATTCTCGAGGGGAGAGCACTCGCTCACATAACCTGATCGGAAGTAGAGTTTTATGTTGACAGTGATTGAGATATGAGAGAGCAAGCAGCTCAACACACGCGGGAACAAACCTACCATGCAAATCTTCTTGTTTCGGTCTCCGTCGAACACGCTTAGGCGGAGTCTGCATTGGACTGGATCCACACGTTCAATTCTGAGTGCAAACGATAAGCAAGAAGCACGCCTGCCAGTGACTTCGTTGCCTGTCGACAGTTGACTCACATTCGCTGTCATTCATTTAGACGCGGTGATTCTGCTGAAAAACTCTACATGTAGGCATCGCTATCATCTGACTGAAGCAGCTGACTCTGTTTCGTGTGTACGCTCAAGAAAAGCCCAGTGTTGATCGTAGTCATCACGCTGGCACCGGGCGATACACATGGGCTGGTGCAAAAGAATAAGCACAAACTTGACTCAGCATGTTGCCTTTCAATCTCTCGCGATTGTTTATCGTGATATTCACTTCAACTACAACAAATAAAGAGGGATATACTGACTTTAACTAGATATGCCTGCTTTCGGTGTTGTCCACGTTCCGACTTGATTGTAGTCAGAACCCAGAAAGGATACTTTACGTCTCTATTGCTCGGCATTAGGCAAATGAGCAGAGGCATCGACTGCAAGCGCTTTCTTCTGGACCCAGTGCTGTACGCACATTTGGTGGAGTGTGATATGGTAGTAAATTAGTGAGGCGACGGACATGGAGCCGGACGTGCTTAGCTTCTGGTCGGAACTCCATCACGCAAGTCTTCACGTGGCTAGTACGAATAAGAGAGACGGTCACTGTGGTGAGCACATGCAAAGTCTCTCGCCCAGAGTGAGTCGCGCCGCTTAACTCATCGGAGCTGCATTGGCACTTTGCATAGAAATTCATTGCGCCGGTGCTTCGACTGCATTTGCTGAATTGCCTTCGTTTGCAAGGAGAGTCGTCCTCGCAAGGTTGTCAACACCTTTCGTCGTGAGAGGTGGGTAACAGCGATATACAGTATGCTTAGGTTTTGCGAGGATACGGCCAATGCACCTGACACACTCGTTCTTCCCGGAATCTGTCTGTTGTGTGGCTGCTGAAACGCTGATCTAGCAGAGTTGATGTCTTGAACCAGTCGCTAACACCATTGTGGTTTCCACGACGTGCTCCGTACTTTCAGACCTGACACGGATTGAAATCTCCAAGCGCAACCATTCCGGAGTCCTCGCCGCCCGCCACCATGTCCAAGGACGACCTGATGGCGCAGGCGTTGTCGCGGCTTCAGTTGTCGAGTCTGGACATGAAGACAATCTTAGAGCTGTCCGTGAGTTTGCTGGAGACCAACCTGACGCAGCAAAAGGAACTACGCCTGACCAAGGATGGATTCCCGACTCGCGGCTGTGGAGGGAGGTGCAGCGCAAGGAAGGTGTGCGCGTGTTCAAGGAGTTCCAGCCGCAAGGTTCCGTGCCGAGTGGAAACAGCGCGAGGTGTATGCGAGCAGGCGTCTCTCACCCGGAGGAGTCTGGGATGCCGTCTCTCTTGATGCTAGGAAGCGTAGCTGGAACCCTGAACGACGTCATGTACGCATCAATTGCAACCAGTACGGACTCCATGCGAGCACGGTCCAAGTTTGTGCAGGACGGGATCGTGAACAGTAAAGTGCTCTGCTGTGTGGAGAGTCCGTCGTCGGATGACCCGTTCCACACACTGAACGTGACATGGCGCTACTACTCACTGTCGGAACCTCGTGACTACACTTGCATCGAAGCTACGGGGTTGGTGCCTAACGACTACGGGAGCTCGTGGGCTTCCACCTCATTCACTCGCTTGAGTTCGGCCAACTCCCAGTCTTCCGGAACCACGGCGTGGAGCGTGCCAACATGTCGGTGTGCACGTTCTTCCGCCAGAAGTCCACGACCCTGGTCGAGTGCTACTCGCGCGGGTACTTCGATTTCCACTCGAGCAACGAAATGCTCAACAACATCTCGCTGCACACCATTTCCACGCAGTGGCTGTCGATGGCTCGTCACGTCGAGTGTGCGCAGATGAAGAAGCTCGTGTGGTGGATGCGAGTTCGGACGGGTCGTGACTCGTTCGCGAGCAGCAGCCAGTCTTCGAGTTCGACGTCGTCGGGCGGCATCTCGGCTATCCGCCAAACCGCAAGACCTCGACTGCAAGCAGGGACTCGGTGTCGAATCTGCAACCGCGGCTTTGGTGGGTTCCTGCGCACTGCACCTCGAACTTGTGCATGTTGTGCCGAGTGGGTGTGCAAACGCTGCTGCGTGAAGAAGCAGGTGTGCGTCGTGTCGTCTCACAACCGCAGCAAGGTGAACGACAAGAAACTCGTCTTCTGCGCGCAGTGCATTGCTGAAGGGTCCAAGAGCGACGCAGCTCTTGTTCTTCGTGAAGAGCTGCTCGGACACAGATCCTCGTACTCGTCCACTGTCACTACGACCACAATGGAAACCATGGATGAGTTGCAGTTAACCTCGTAGCGCAACGGATATCATACTGGTAGGTAGGAGGAAGAGGTAGCGTGTCATCGACTGAGGCTGAATATATTGAGTGGGGTTTGTTTGTGTTGTTGGATTGGTTCACTCGACATGCATTACTATGTCAGTGGCGGAAGGTGCGAGCAAAGCCGCAGCTCCCAAATGACACCGCACCCAATCTATAGGCAGGTACAGTACCAGCAGTCTTCAGTGGACAGGCAAGCTACGTCACAGGCGAGTACACCTAGATGGTCTTGTTGCGCATCTCCTCCACCTTGAAGCCGGGCATCTCGAACGACGTAGCCAGAGCGTTCACGTCCTTGCGCAGCTGCGTCACGCCCTCGTGCACGTCGGCGGCCTTGACAAAGTCCACCAACTTCTTGCCGCTCGTGGCCTGGATCTCCACGCACAACTTGACGGCGCGGTCCAGGAACTGAGCCACCTGCACGAACTCGGCCTCCTTAAAGCCACGGCTCGTAAGAGCAGGCGTGCCAACGCGCACACCGCCCGGGGTCAGCGCGCTGCGGTCGCCCAGCACGGCGTTCTTGTTGAGCGTGATGGAGACCATGTCGCAGAGCTTCTCGAGCTTGGAGCCCGTGACGCCCTGCGGCCGCAGGTCCCACAGGATCAGGTGGTTGTCCGTGCCACCCGTGCACATGGAGTAGCCCAGGTCGGACAGCGTCTTGGCCAGGACCTTGGCGTTGGCCTTGAGCTGCTGCACGTACACCTTGAACTCGGGGGTCTGCACCTCCTTGAGCTGCGCGGCAATGCCAGCAATCTGGTGCTCGTGGGGGCCACCCTGAAGAGCGGGAACACGGCGTTGTTGATACGCGGCTCGAAGCCACGCTCGTCGCGGCGGAAGAAGATCATACCAGCACGGGGGCCGCGCAGAGACTTGTGCGTCGTCGTGGTCACGATGTCGCAGTAGTCGAAAGGGCTGGCGTGCTCGTTCGTGGCCACCAGGCCGCTGTAGTGGGCCATGTCGCACATGAGCAGAGCTCCGTTGTCGTCCGCGATCTTGCGGAAGGCGGCGTAGTCCCAGTCACGCGGGTACGCGCTGCCACCGCACACAATCATGGCAGGCTTGAAGAGGGCAGCCTGCTCAGCGAGCTTCTCGAAGTCAATCAGACCCGTCTCAGAGCTGACACGGTACGGCAGACTCTCGAAGTAAACCGACGTGGCAGACACGGCCTTACGCGTCTTCTCGGCCTTCGAGTACGTGTAGAAGCCGTGGGTGAGGTGGCCTCCACTGGGCAGGTCAGACCCATGATGCGGTCGTGCGGGCGCAGCAGCCGTGTACACGGCAAAGTTGGCCGGGAGCCCGAGTAAGGCTGCACGTTGACGCCCCACTTGTCCTCCGTCAGGCCGTAAGCCGTCAGGGCGCGCTGCTGGCACAGGATCTCGATCTTGTCGATGACCTCGTTGCCGCCGTAGTAGCGTGCGTTCGGCAGGCCCTCGGCGTACTTGTTGGTGAGGCACGAGCCCAGGCAGTCCATGACGGCGCGCGACGTGAAGTTCTCCGAGGCGATGAGCTCCAGGCACTTCCACTGACGGTTCTTTTCGGCCTCAATGAGGTTGAAGATCTCCGGGTCCTGCTGCTCGAGCGTGGCGTTACCGGCCTGCAATAGGGAGGACAAGAAGGTGAGTTGGCTGGATAGGGTTTATACACCGCATAGTAGTGGCAGGAAGAGACGGCGTCTACGTACGAGAACCATGGTGATGAGAGTGTGTGTGGTGCTTCTGCGAGACTTGAGCTGGAAGTAGCCAAATGCGGAATGATGCGGTCAGGAAGGCCGATGCGGAAGGAAGCGCCGCCGGAAAGTGCGATGACCATCACTCTGCCACATCGCACCGGACTATGATCCAATTACACGGTGAATGTGAAATAAGAGGGATTTCAGACAAATTCATAAGCGAGCTGGTGCGTTAGCGTGCGACACGTAATCGAATATTGGAGGTTCAACCGACGGCGCAAAGGGCCGTGCACCACGCACTTGCGCGTGTTCGACCTGTCAAATCGGATCCCTAGCCCTGGCACGTTCCTGCAGTGGCTCACACAGGGATCTCTGTTAAGTACGACGTGTGTGCCACACCACAGCTCATCCCTTCGCCATTAATCCAAGCCACTTGCATCATGGCTTCCTCCGCTACGCCCGCATCTACGCTGCCTCCAGCCGCACTGGAGATCCTGCCGGACATCCTGGTACGTAGATAAGACGCTCCTCTCTCTGTACATACCAAAACCACCATCCAACTCTTCTTACAAGCCGAGAAATCTGTTATTCACCGTGTGGCCCATTGATGCTAACCTGTATCCTCGTCTTGTTCTTCGCAGGCAGCGATCGGTCAGACGCCTTTGGTGCGTATCAACAGCATCAACAAGAAGGCGCATCTGCAGTGCGAACTGCTGGCCAAGTGCGAGTTCTTCAACGCCGGAGGCTCCGTCAAGGACCGCATCGGCAAGCGAATGGTGGAGGACGCCGAAGCCGCCGGCCGCATTAAGCCTGGCGACACGCTCATCGAGCCCACGTCGGGCAATACCGGTATTGGTTTGGCGCTCGCGTCTGCTATCAAGGGCTACCGCTGCATCATCACACTGCCGGGTGGGTCTGCTGCTTGATAATTCCTGTGCTTTGAGGTTAATTGCTAACAGTTTTAACTGTTGACGTTACAGGAGAAGATGAGTCTGGAGAAGGTGAACATCCTGAAGGCGCTGGGAGCATATTATGTTCCTGAGACGTGAGGATGCAGCTTTCCGGTCTGTGATTTCGTTCGACGAGATCCCCGATTGGTGGTCAATTGTCGATGCAGTTTCAGATACAGAAGATACTGCATTTGCTGGTGAACGACGTAACGACGTGCAAAGCGTGTCTTATCCCACAACGAGAAATATTGTGCTGTATTTGCTGTTTGCCAGCGTATCGCGGAGGGTGTTGCAGACAAAGAAAAAGCGGGGTTTACGAGTTGGCTTGAATACCTCCAGATGCTTGAGCGCAAGGTCCGTGACGACAATGATCCACCTGGCGTGGCTCCAGCGACAGGTATAACGACACAAACCAGCGCCAAAGCTTCACCTGATGTGGATACTACGCCAAATATCAACGGTGTTGAAGTTGGATTAGTTGCCGATGTTGGTGAATCTGTCACCAATGTCACCACAAATGGTGACAAGATCACCAACTCTGACAGCAACGAAGGCGCCCGATCGAACATTAGCTCATCTGAAGTGTCGCAAGTCGAGCAACGACATGTGCCAGCATTAGACAAGCAGAAGTCGAAGGAGAAGTCTGCGACACGTACAAAACGAAAGCTGCAAATGGAGCACAAAAATGAAGATAAAGCATCACCGAAGGTGTCGGCGACGGAAATCAAGAACATGATGCAGTTGAATCCAGCTAGCCGACCATCAGGAAGACCGAAGCAAAAAGAAAGCTTCAAGAAGGCGAAAAAAGGAGATTGAAGATACAATGTCGTTCGTGGATACAGTCGTCAATGTTGGCGATGTTACGCTGGAAAGGTTTGACGAAGGTGTGAAGACAAAATAGATCTCAATTGCTGTTGTTGGAGACGTTTTGAGGGGAATTCGACGTATGTTTGATGCAGCGGTTGTTAAGCGACCAAAAGCGTTCGTGATCAAAAGCGATCCAACGGAGGTAATGAGCCCTGATTAACTGAGTCAGCTGGCGTAACTTCACGTACGGCTACCAAGCATCAGCACTCATCTCCAGAAACATTCGACGAGTGAGCGGCCACCGAATAGCACGCAGAGAGAAATGAGTCTCTGGCTCGCTAAACTGGCGAGAAAAGAGAGTAATGAGTCTCCTTCTCGTTTGCCGCTGTCCCTTTCTTCCACTTCCGGCACAGATGCAGCAGCCTATATCCTGGCCGCAGCGTTCTCCAAACCCGCGTTCAGTCATTGTCTGGTCCGTCGTGGACTTCGCTGACTTCTTCTACGGCCCGCTTGCGGCACTGCTTGCCCATGAGCGTCCAGGAGGAGCAGCCCATACATTTGAGCACCAGAGGTTCTATCAAGTTATTAGTACATATATTTAATACAGATAAAAATAAATGTTGGTGAAAATTGGTGAGATATCCACCAAGTTCACCAACATACATTACCCCGTTGGAACTGCAGTACGGTGTGGGCGTGGTGTGCTTTCGCAATGGTCGACAAGGACTCTTCGTGTGTTGTACCATGCCTGCCATCTCTTCTACTGCGACGTGCTGCTTGATGACGGACAATCTCTGTTCAATCCTTGCCAAGACTGGTGAACAAAGGACAAGTTTGCATGTTACGTATGTGTCGTATTGCGAAGCAGTTTATTGAAACGCTAAAGCATTTTACTCTCAAACCTTGTATGTCTTATTGTTCTTTCAGCAACTACATATATTATAGCATTTTTGCTTCGTACTCCCCGGTCCTTGTCCGTCCGTCACCTGTGTCGATCGCTCAAAACTCCTCTATCTGCAGATTTCAGGCACCCCCGCACCGACGAGCACCTGCAGCAATTAGTGCCGCTGTTGCATTATGGTGGCGAAGCAGGGTGACTTCATCCTAGACGAGAGCGGCTCGGCGACGGCAGCGTTCGCCAATGTCTCGCACTCCTCATCTTCCCAGCGCTTGCCCGCCTCGGCATATACATCACGCACGCAAACGTACCTGCGTCATGTACTGGTGTATCTTCTTCTCACGCTTGATGGAACTTCTCCTCCTGGTTCTTGCCGATCATCGACGAGTACGGGTGGCGCTTCGGGAAACGCGTGAGCAAAGGCATATGCTTGCTACGGCGGCCCGAAGCAGCGGCCTGCAGCTCCATGAAGCGCGTTGAGGTCGTTGTTGCGGCTGCCCACAAGCTACACGTCTTGGACTGCTCCAAAATACCACTACCCCAACTCCACACGAAGCACATACTCCGTGTAGCCGTCACCCCAGCATTGTGCACGGAAGCATGTAGCCATCGTACGGGATCGGAGGCCACGTGGGGAACTCCCGAATCTTCTCAACCGGGTTGATCTGGTTCTCGTCATCAACCGGCATCACCGGGCCAGCAGGAGCCCCACCGCTCTCCTCGAACAGGTCACGACCAGCCTGAGCAAGCTGCTTCTGGTGCAGCGCATCGCCAGCGACGGCCTCGATCTTGGCGTTTTCACCGGCCAGCCAGCTCATGTCAGCGTTCTGGGGTGACTTCTGTCCGACCATCGCACGGCAACACCTATCGATTCAACGTCTGTAGAAGATTGCAGCGGCTGCTCTGAGCCCATAGTAGCGGGTGCGGTGTCAGGAACTCCAAAAACGCCGAGAGCAGGAACGGCTCCCAGAGTACCAGGCATTACCGCCCTCTTCTGAGGATCATCGTATGCGCACGGCTTGCACAGGGCACATGCCACATGCCACGGTATCGTGGGCCATGGACGCATCCTGCGCGGCTTGAACGGCATCCTGGGCAGCCATCGCGGCTGTAAGCGAAGTGGTCTTGGCACGCTCCACGGCAACCTGGCAGCTGGCCTATTCACGTCCGACAGAGCGAAGGTAGGCATACTGGATAGTGGGCACGAGCGGATTTATCGACCAGCCTCCTGCGAATCTTCTCATCATCCACCTGTGCACGACGCTTGTTTGCCTGCTTGTGCCCTGGAGCCGTTGGGCAGACTCTAATATGCAGAGCGCCATGTCCATCTGGTTGGACGCGAGCGCGAAGAGCAGCGGGTACCGCCGAAGTAGCAGGCCTTAGTTGGATCGAAGAACCTTCCCATCGTCTCTGCTCGTGCCAGTTGAGGCGCCTGCCCCACCAGCCACTCCACGAACTCCGTCTGTCTGTGGAGTTTGTTGGACGATGGCTGTGCAAGATGTTCTCGCCCTCGTAGGGCGACGGCTCGTGCGCGTCCCCCGTCATGTACGTGCGCGTGGCGAGTGCTCGACTCCGCAGCACAAGCCTCTTGCCCAGCTCGTAGTGGCCGAACAGGAACGCGATGTGCACGGGGTCGGCCCCCACCGAGTCCCGCAGCGTCAGGCTATATACGAGCCGAAGCGCCGCGTCGACGTTGTTGGCCCGCACTTCTTGGAGGATGCCGTCGTCGTGGTCCAGCCCCTACAGTGTTACCACGTCCACCCTGGTGGCGCTACGCAGCTAGCGCACGCGTCTCGAGAGGCTACGGCGCGGCTTGGCGCGTACGCAGCGTCGATCACGTGATGCAGCACAACGGGGGTGAACAGGAGGCAGGTTGTCGTGAACGCCGATGCAAGTCCGCAAATCAGGAACGTCCAACCATAGCAATGCACGATGGTCCAGACGATCGACTGGTCCTGCTTATCGTAGTGGCGTCAGAAGTGCGCATAGGCAATTACCAACCGACGGTCGTCATCCAGCTGCAGCAGATCGTCTTGGTCCAGTTGGCGCGTATTACCAGTCGCCATCCTTTTGTGTGCACACGAGAGGAAAATCCTCGAGAACAGCGACGCGGACTGTCGACGCCGAACGTTGGGTGATGCCGAGGAATGCGGCATCTTCCCGAGCGGACGGAGACATTTACAGTCTTGTCGAGCTCGTGGTCGAACTTGCCGCGCACGATCGACTGGATCTTCACAACCGTAGCCTTGTTCTTGCAGCATTATTCTCGGCAAGCTGAGCAGTCATGCACTCACGAGACTGTTCCAAGATCTCCATGAAAATATTCGCCGCAAGAACCCCACCGATGGCCATCTTCCACTGCTTTGAGCAAGAGCCTTAGCGCATTTTCAGGTAGTAGCTGTCAGGTCAGCCCGATACACTGAACCCAGGACGCTGCACCAAGAACCTTCAATATCCACGCCACCCAGACAGCACAAACACACTACAGTATATCTGCAGCAAATCCACCAAATTGATTCCTCCACAGCATGTACTTTATGTGGTAGCTGTTGACCCCGGTTGCGGCGATCAACCAGCGGAAACCAGCCACTGATCTGGGCATGTATGCACTGAGATACGGCCCATGTCATCTCCAACAACTATTGCTTCACGATCATCTGAAGGCTTGTCAACCTAAGCAAGGCACAGCGGGTTGCACTGCCTTCGCGAGTAGCCCACAAAGTCTCCAATTAGCTGGTCAGAATTCAGGTCGTAGAAGCTAAAAGTGCCAGTCACGGATGACACGGCAAGGCGATTCGAACGCTTCATCACGCAGCAGTCTGTAAGCCAGTCACGCCCGGAACTTGCTGCGCAGCTAGTCATTTTGCACTCCATGTACACACGCTGTCGTCCTTGCTAGTTGTGAGATAGACACTTGGTTGTTCTAATCGTACAACCCGAGTGATCACGTTCTTACGATGCGGCAAAGGTCCTAATCCAAGCGTTCCACCGCTGCCTCCTATGACGTTACCCAACATGTCGGTCGCAGAGGATGACCAGAGCCACCAGGACCATTTCCACCGATGTCACCCGTGTACTTGTCAAACGCCACCAGGGCCATTTCCACCGATGTCACCCGTGTACTTTTCAAACGCAGGCTCGTAACATGAATTCCCGTCATCGCCTGTATATTCATCGCAGCCGCTACCACTATGGAACATATATTAATGAAAAACCAATACCACAAGTGGTTAGAAGTAGCTTTGATATACACACAATCAGAAGTGAATGCTGCGTACATTCGTAAGTTCATCCCAGTCCACAGCCCCGTCGGATTTCGCGTCGATCTTTTGCAACCTGTCAACCAAAGTAATACTTAATCAGACCTCATCATGGTGCAGGGATTGAGTAATTGAACCGTACAGTTCTGTGACTTGTGTCTCACTGAGCGAGGCATCAACAATTTCGAGGAAGATGCTTACAAACTCTCGGTCAAATCTCCGTCTGCGAACCTGCTCGACGCCGATCTCATCGTGTCCGATCGCTTCTTGGCCCGAGACAATGCCATTCCGTGGTCGAGCTATAGAAAACTGGACTCCGACGAAAGTACTGGATCTGAAACTGCAGGATGCCAGCTCAAAACTTCGGGACTTGGTGATGCAAAATCAAGTACATTATGGCAATCCAGCCAGATTTTCAGCGGGGCCGGTATTTCATCCTTCGCAGATTTCTCGAGCGAAAGCTGGTCGATGTCTCCGTCCAGTTCCCCAAGTACCACGCGTCAAACGTCTGCATCGGAGCACAAAATACATGTATGAGTACAAACCACCTCCGTGTGACTGAAACGCTACTCTACCTTCGGGAACACCTTCAGCTGCATCGCTGTAGCCGCCACCTCCGCTGGCACCTCTTGATCTTCTTGCCCCTGCAATATAAAACACGTATCAGCCTACAAAGGCTCCACCCACGTCTCCTCAGCCCTGCAGCACCTCAAATTGATGTCCTCGATCTTCTCCCGTGGCTGCAACTTGCACTCCACGTCCTTCTTGGTCTCAAAAAGGCTGTAACATAGCAGCAGAACATCAGTAACCAGTATGTAACCTAGCGTAACCCCTCCACGCTCTGCACCTTCATCATCTCTGGCTGGTGTCCACCGCTCGGCGATATGCGTCCTCGCAGTCCTCCCACTGGCAGCAATGAATGATTAGCATAGGTTACACAGTGAGGTACGGTATCCTGTAGACGCACCTCTTGAAGGTAGCATCTGTCCAGCCCCACGCACATGAAGGCCTGGGGTCGCTGTCCCCCTCGCTTTAGCCTTTTTGACTTGGACCTCGAGCTCCTAACTGTAGAGTTGGTGTGGTACAAAGTGCACTGTTGTCGGTAACCCGTTATATCCGATCATAAATGGTGTCAATAACCCGTCATATCTGATCATAAACACAAAATTAACCAGTAAACGCCGGTCGTTCATCAATATAATGCTGCGCGGTCTACTGCAGCGCCTGTCATGCGCGTCTGAAGGTCCTGCTACACCTCACGCACTGCCTGTCGACCATGGGCGAGGACCTCGATCCTTGTAGCTTCCTGAAGGACCACCCGCGACTGAGAATCGCGCTCGTGGGCCGCACCAACATGGACAAGAGCACGCTCTTCAACCGCCTGGCCAATATGCGGTCCGCCATCGTCCACAACGTGCCCAGGACCACACGCGACCGCCGCTACGCGCACCCCACAATCTCTGGGATGGATCTGGATGTGGTGGACACTGGAGGACTCGCGGACGCGGATGCTGGAGCAGACGCGACTCGCCGTGCACAAGGCGGACGTCGTGTTCTTCCTGGTGGACGGAAGCCAGGGCATTACACCCGTGGACTCGCACTTTGCGCGCTGGCTGCGGAGAGAGAACCTTAAGGTCCTTATCCACCTCGTGGCCATTAAACGGGAGGGAGACCCGCGCCGCTGGCAGGACGAGTTCAACGACTGCTTAAGGATCCGCTGCAAGAGGAGACGGTGTCGGCGTCTGTGCAGGAGGCAGTGGAGACTGTGCAGGATATAGCTGAGGGGGAAGAACTGCCAGTCACTAAAGAGAAGGAGCCACTGCAAGAGGAGAAGGAACCGGAGACTGAGAAAGCAGTGGATTCTGTGCAGGAGTCAGCGCAAATTTGCTCGTCGCTTTCGCCACTTGCGTCCGGTGGTCCCCGCGTGAGCAACGCCTTGATCAACTTGCATTGCCCCGCTTGGATGTCGCAGCGCTCTGTCCATTCTGAGGCTGATTTGCGAGAGAAAAAAGGCGCAGTCCAGCATCGATCCACCCGCAGCAAAAAATTGTCGTGGTCAAGGCACTGTCATTTTCGCTTTTGCTGCGTAGGACGGAACGCTGACGCCATCATGAAGGCCATTTCAGCGCACGTCACGGGTTTCTACCGCTCGTCCTTCCACGCGTACACGACAGAGGTGAGCGTGGACGGCCACCGCTGGCGCCTGGGGCTGCGCTACAGCAAGTTCCACGAGTTCTACGACCAGCTCCTGCTGCAGGAGACGGACTTTCACTTCACCTTCCCGCCCAAGGGCTCGCTCTTCTTCACGCCCAAGCCCGAGGAGCGCCAGGAGCAGCTTGAGGAATTTTTGCAGCAAGTGCTCGCGTACTACGCGGCCAAAGGCTACCCCTCCGAGCTGGAGGACCTGCTGTGCGAGCTGCTCAAAGTGCCCCGCCACCTCAAGTCACCCGAACACGAAGACGACGACGTCTCCACCAGCACCGAGAGTGTGCTGGACGAGCCCTGCATGAACCCTCGACGGACACTCTCGCCCTCGAGAAGGAACCGCTGCAAGAGGAGACGGCGTCGAAGACTGAGAAAGCAGTGGAGGCTGTGCAGAAGGAAGAGCTGCCGATCACTGAAGAGAAGGAGCCACTGCAAGAGGAGAAGGTACCGGAGACTGAGAAATCAATGGAGACTGTGCAGGATGAAGCTGAGGAGGAAGACTTACCGATCGATGAAGAGAAGGAGGTTGCTGCAATTGCTGTTGAGACGGAGCAGTCGGAGGAGCCTCGTCCAGTCCAAGTGGAACTGCCAGTTGTCCATGAAGACGCAGAGACACAAGAGGAGATGCCCGCGCCTGCGGAGGAAACACAAGAGGAAGATCCTACTCCTATCGAGGACGAAGAGACAGAAGAAATTGATGTAGAGGCTGCTATTCCTCACGTGACTGTCGAGGAGGCTGTTACAGAGACTTTTGTTGCTGAGCAAGCAGTCAAAGAGGAGGCTGCGGTGGAGATCCGCCCTGAGGAGCCTGTGGAGGTGTCCCCAGAGGTGCAGCAACCAGTTGAAGTGCCCATTGTAAAGAATGAGGATCTGATGGTACCTAATCCTCTGCATCGGACTCCTGTGGTTCAGCCTCGGAACACGAACGAGGCGGAGATCGCCGTGCTACACGAGAAGGAGAGGAAAGACCTCACCACCAGCGGACGTGTTTCGTCCTGGATCGCTGCCTACTTGCCCGAGTCGCTGCTCGGCTTCATCCGGCGCCGCTGTCTGAAGAAGACAAACCTGGTGGTGCTGTGCGTCGCGCTGTTGCTGCCCATGGTGCTCGCTCGCAGATAAGCTGTAGACAAGTCCATAATACCGTATTTGTTCAGAATTATCAGCTAGCCAGCTTCAGTTTGCGCGGTTCATGACGCAAGTACATGTAACTGCTACGGACCTTGCAGTCTTAGTCAACCTCAATGTATTGCCATCCGAGGCGGATCTCGCGGTCCGCGACGACATGAGTGGGTCAACTCCACTTCAATTACTTCAATTGACGCCGACACCGCGCAATGACTCACGATCAGACCGAGCACTTCAACTTGCGAACATAGGCTATGCTCGTCGACGAGCAGCTCAATTTGAGACAAGATGACATTTGCCAACCTAAAAATCGCTGCTTGTTAAAAATGAGGGCTCGCAGCCATAGCAGGACGCCCTGCATGCAGGTTGCGGCGCTGACCTCGTGGAATGGCGCGCCAGGACGGCTATCCGCTCGGGCCAATGTCGCAATGAAAGCGAGGACAGAGGCGGCCTAAATGAGCCCGCCAAAATTCGCGTGCAGCAGGCTGCTGCTGCCAGCAGTGAATTCGCCCGCCCGGAAGGCAACGCTAACACTGGAACCAGTTAATCACCCCGTGGACAAGCTGCGATCTTCCATCAAGGTGGAAGTTGAAGTGCATTGAATTTTGTATGAAGATTTGAATCGAAAAGTTGCCAAGTTTTGGCGAGTACTTGCCGCATGTCCTCACTGTGCCAGAACTGAACGTCCTGTATCCATCTATCCATGAACACACGCTGCGAATCTGTCAAGCATTAAATGGGAAGGACTGCAGAGAATACAGCCTGCAGTGATCAGGAGGTAAATGCAATGATTTCACTCGCAGGTAGTTTTCAACAACGTCCACGCCGTTAATTTTAATTTTAACGTTCACAATAATGCAACCCATTCTCAGCAGCCAACATCGCGGAAGATTTGGCTGCCTTTGCATGAAAAGTTTGGCCTTTGCTCTTCAAAAGTGCGTGAGTCTCGAGGTAACCGAGGCTATCTATCTATCTGCGGGTTGGATCGGTGTCGCTTGGAACTTTCCCGAGTCTTGCTTGCTCTATAGGATCTCTTTTTGGGGACATGCACTATCTGTTCAGCGTCTGCATCCCTCGAAAAAGCTTGGCCGTCTCGGCCTTCGATCGCATGAGGCATGGCAGGCATAACTGCTCACTTTTCGATCTTCCCTGATTCGGTCAAGTCGACAGCACCAACGTTGCATCCAACCAAGACAACCAAACACACTTCAAAAATGAGAGAGATCGACGCTCGCGTCACGGGGTTCGACTACTCCACGTTCCACGCCTACACAACCCAAGTGGAGGTCAACGGCCGCTCGTGGTCGCTGGGTATCCGCTACAACACCTTCTACCAGTTCTACATGCGACTCGCAGCTCTTGAGAAACACTTCACGGTGGACTTTCCACCCAAGGGCGGACTGTTCTTCTCGCCCCCGCCCGAGGAACGTCAAGAACAACTGGACGACTTTTTGCTGAGCACGCTCGCCTACTTCGACATGCGCGGCCACCCGCGACGCATGGAGGCGCTGCTGGGCGAACTACTGCAGATCCCCGAGCACTTGGGCATCAAGGATGACGACGAGCGCACGGCCAGCGAGGGAAGCTCCGCAGCCGAGGAGCTACTGCTGGACACGCCCCTGTCTGGCCATGACGACGGGACTGACGACTTCATGGACAGTGAAGATGACCACGATGTCCACGAGGACAGAATTGCGGCGGAGGAGAACCAATTTGAAGTTGAAGTGGACAACCAATCAGATCAGGAGGTCCAACTTGAAGACGTTGAAGTGCTGGAGACGGAGCCTGAGGAGAAACAAGACGCCGTTGGGGAGGACAACCAGCAAGTTGCAGAGACCATGCTCTCACCAACGTCCGAGATTAAGGTCCAGCCTTTGCATGAAGGTAAGAAGCTGAAGGGTGGTTCCGTGGCCAAGAAGCACATTGTAGATGGTGCTATCCAGGCTGCTGTGGTGTCAACGATGAAGGGAAACGTGGAGAAGTCCAAGGCTGCAAAGGCGGAGAAGGCAGTCGCTGTCGAGGAAGTGAAGGAGAACAAGACGGAGGAGGCTGTCGCCCCTGAGCTGGAAGAGAAGCCCGAGACCCCAGTCGTGGAGGAGTCTGCTGTGCCCGCTCAGGTTGAGACCACAGCCGCAGAGCCGACGACCGAGTCGATCCTTAATACCCCAGTGGCTGTTGTAGAGGTGCCCGAGGGGACTACGACAGTCTCAGAGGAAGATGCTGTCAAGGCGATCGAGTCGGTGGTGGCCAGTGCTCCCGCCGAAAGCCTCGTCGAGCAAGCGGCACCAGCTACGGAGACTGACATGGAGTCCATTGGAGATGATCCGGCGTTAGAAATGGAAGCAAGCTCGGCGGAGTCTGTCCAGGAAGAAGAATCCTCTTCAGAGGAGAGTGAAAAGGAGGAGCTCGAGTCTGAAAACCCCGTGGTGAGTTGGTTCCGCAGTCTAGGCAGCACGTTCGGGCCATCTGCAGCCGAGAAGGAGGAGCAGGAGGAGGCCGCCGCAGCCACAAAGGAGCACGAGGAGAAGGAGGCTGCTGCGCGAGTGGAAGCCGAAGCTGAGGCCGCGGCTGAGTCTGCCAAAACAGAGGCCGAAGGTGCAGCCAAGGCTGAAGCCGCAGCCAAGACCGAAGCCGAGAATGCCGAGCTGCTACGCGCGGAGGAGGAGCTTAACCTGCGTCTGAAGCTGTACCGGCACCCAGTCTTCTTTCAGGGGTTCAACTGCGACGTCGGCACGTCCCGGTACTCGTTGCCGACATGTCCGAGCGACGGCATCGTCGTGTGAGCAGCAGAACAACCCAGCGAGGGAGCAGTAACATGTAAGATATAATGTAAGCCGTGCGTCGTTCGTGTCATATCGCCAGCTTCGAGTGATATCCACAGCCACCGACTGCCCTGAATTCGCACAGACGCTGGACTTCAACGTAAGGATAGAGCATTTGTCCACAGGAAGCCATGTTTGAACTGTCCACGGATGGCTACATTGGATCATCACTGCAGTCTGTCGTGCGCACGCCTCAGCGTTCGCCGAAGCTTATCGCGAGCCCAGCATTGCCGATGCATTGGCAGCCCGAGCTCGGAGCTCCGTGTCTGATTTGAGTGTCTCAAAGAGTAGGGCCCTTTCTCGACGCTGCCCGCGGGCGGAACCCGCACAGAAGTTTCCCTTTCTGGTGCTGGTGGTGACTGTGGCTCACGCTCCTGCTCAATATGCTCATTGCTCATGAAGACCAAGGCAATGCAAGTGTGCAAGTGCTATAATAGCTATCAATACCGGTATTGCAGCGCCGAGCTCCATACCCGACGGTCGCTGTGGCAAACAATTGCCAGCAGTGCAATTCAGACATGGGTACGTGGCACTAAATGTAAAGTCTGGCTTCGAATAACCTGCGGTGGAAATCGGCCGGATTCCTGGAACCGTTAAAATGGTCTCAATAATTGACAGCACCCAATTATTGTGCACTTCGACACGCGGCTCTTGCAGGCGACGGAAGTCACCTAGACCCACTCGCCGGATAGGCGGCGCTCTCTGCAGGCAGCATCTCCATGTAGCGCGCCAACTCGTAGCGAGCACCAGCAAAATCGCCCCCGACCCCACTGAAGACTGAAGACGCAGCTCCATTTGCTGCCACACAGCTTGGTGACGGAAGCCAAGTCATTCGCCGATGGCTTTTTGTGTCGAAGATGGTCCACAAATTGGCCAAACAGGTCCGGCTTCAACGCGCGCCATACAATCCCTTCGACGACTTGACGCATTGCAAATCCGGCCCGGCCACTTCTCTGCGCAAAGGGAACGGAACCAGCTCCGCCTTTGGCGCATTGGGCGCCATTCGAGATTCTTCGCTGTAGAGCGCACGTCACCTGATCCCTCTTCCTTCCGCTCCTAAGACTGCAGCAACATGGCGACTTCGCTGGCGACGCTCGAGGCGCGCGTCACAGGATTCGACTACTCAACGTTCCACGCGTACACGACGGTCGTGACGCTCGAGGGTGCGCGCTGGACGCTGGCCGTGCGCTACAGCAAGTTCCTCGCACTGTACGACCAGCTGCGCGCCGCTGAGCGCTCCTTCAAGTTCGACTTCCCGCCCAAGGGCGGCTTCTTCTTCACGCCCAAGCCCGAGGAGCGCCAGAAGCGGTTGGACGCGTTTCTGCAGGCCGCGACCGCCTTCTACGTGAGCAAGAAGCGGCCCGAGAAGCTGGCCAAGCTGCTGCGCGAGTTCCTGCAGGTGGACAAGAGCTTCAAAAAGGCGCAGAAGGCCAAGCAGGACGAGGAACAGACAGCCAGTGACGAGAGCGCCAGTGAAGAGCCCGTGGAGGAGCCTCAGCCCAAGGAACAGGTGAAGCTGTCGAACAAAGCCCAGGAGGGCAAGAAGGCGCTCGTGAACGCCGCCTTCGGAGCCGCCGTCGTGTCCGCCATCAAGGACAACGCCATGGACGCCAAGAAGGTGGAGGTCGTGGAGAAGAAGGAGGTCAAGGTGGAACCCAAGGTGGAGAAGAAGGAGGAGACCAAGGTGGAGAAGATCGTGGAGCCTAAGGTTGAAGAGGTTAAGGTGGAGGCCAAGGTCGTGGAGAAGAAGGAGATCAAGGTTGAACAGCCCAAGATTGAGGTGAAGGCGGAGGAGAAGGAGGAGGAGGTTAAGGTTAAGGAGACTAAGGCTGAGGAGAGTAAGGTCGAGGAGGTTAAGGTACAGAAGACCAAGGTGGAGGAGACCAAGGAGGAGGTTAAGGTTGGGGAGCCTAAGGTCGAGGAGACCAAGGTGGAGACCAAGGTGGAGGCGACCAAAGAGGAGGAGACCAAGGTTGAAGAGACTAAGGTCGAAGTGAAGGTTGAGGAGCCTAAGATTGAGGTTGAAGAGGCTAAGGTGGAAGAGGTGAATCCGACTACTACTTCGACGATGACTACTTCGACGACTACGGCTACGATTGTGGAAACGAACGTGGAGAGCCAGCCGACGGCGAACAAGACGGTGGTGGGCAAGACAGTAACAATCACGAGCAAGTCGAAGGAAAAACACACGGTCAAGGTGGAGATGACGGAGAAGAAGGCATCGGTGGTGACGCTCACGTCCGCAGCCAAGCAGATGGCGGAGGCGGCGGAGCAGAAGCCAAAGAAGAAGAAACGCAGCCACCGCAAGAAATCCATCTCCCAGGCACCGATTTCGTCGACGTCGAGCGACGGCTTCGAATCGCCTGACGGTGTGGACGAGGTGGGTCGTGTGTCGGAGAGCACCAACCTCTCGGAAGCGCAAAAGAAGGCGCGCAACCAACGCCGCAAGGAGAAGCGAAAGAAAAACCAGAAGAAGGTCCACGGCAGGGACCTGAAGGCATAAATGATTAGACATTCATGGGCCTGGCCACCAGTACCAGGCGTGTCTTCCATACGCGCGTGAGTGAGTGAGCATAGCCGACAAAAATATCGCGGCCGCAGATCTTTGCGACTGCAAGTAGTTAGGATATCTATCGATGATTGGAGTACCAGAGATGAAGGTGACAATGGAGTGGGGGCACCAGGTCGCTGCCGTGGGCGCGAGCACAATCACTTGAAGTGTTTGGACGTTTGCTGCCCCCAGATAGATTATACTACGTAGTGTAAGTTGATGGCGTTCAATTCTGCAACGAACGAATCTCCTGCGCTGTTCGTCCGTCTCCTGCGTGGAGCGTGCACTGATCACCCTGTGAAGAGAGCCAAGCACTAGCGCACAGCTCGAGATCAAGTTTCAATTTGACATGTATTCAAAAGAACCGGAGCGACATCTCCTTCAGGTCGCGGACTTCGGACTGGAGTTCGAGGCGCTCGTTGCACTGCCAAGCACAAAACATATCATGGATTAGACGGGTGGGATCAATCGGGCCCCTTTCACTGTGTACACAAGGACGCACCATCGCCAAGACTTCCTTCCGAAGCTCGTTAATACGTTTGTCGTCGCGGTCTCGGCGAGCTTCGAAGTGCTGGAATTGCTGATATAGTTGGCTGTCCTTGTCAGATTCGAGTCGCGCTAATCGCTGTCGGAGCTGCGTCAACTCGCGCTCTAGTGTCTGGATCTGGGCGTCTTTAATCTCGAGGATCTTCTCAACTTCACTGACACTTACATTGTCGCGCTGATGATGCTTTTCCATCTCACGTAGCTCCCTGACAAGTTCACCCTTGGCGGTTAGCTGTCGCTCCAGCCAGATGTTGCCTTCGGTCAGGACCGCCACTTGCGCTCGTAACTCCAGCACATTTCCCGCATGCTGCTTGTTGGTAGCTCGTAAAACTGCAACAATGTTCTCGTGGCTTGAGCGCATGGCACTGATCTCTCTTTCGAGTTCTGCGATGCGTGATGACCTCGAAGCGGCATTTGCAGTGCTGTTGGAGGTCGAAGATTTCGGCGGTGAGGTTGACGAAGCTGAGAAGGAGCTATAGCTCGACCGGCGCTCGATTGGAGAACGCCCTACGTTCATCCGACGAAAGAACAGAGGCCTCTCTCCAGATCCGTCCTCATCCAGCTTCTTGTCCGGAGAAATCGATTCCACCGCGGTGAGTTCTTGGCGATTTCGCGGGCTTTTGTTTAGTATTATTTCCAACCTTTGTGATTCGGGAGCTGAAGCTGCCAAGACCTCGCTGAAATCGTCTCGGGGGCACGGTACGATGCTGCCTGTTGGTGAGCCCCGCTCGTCTTCACTACCGTCGTCTACTATGTCAAAGGATAATACTCCGAAGCTGTTTGAGCGTCTTGACGGTGAGTTTTCAGATGACGACGGCGGGGATCCGTTCAGGCTGGTACTAGGAAATCTGAAGCTGTTCGGGCGCCCTGTCAAACGAAAGGAGCGGATTCTCTCAGAGGAAATTGTCGAGCTTACATCCTGTTTGACATCGACGTCTTTGGGGCTGTTATGGCCGGAATAATGGAGGTAGGATGTAGTCGACTTTCCTGCTGATGACGCGGGTATGAATTTCATGCTACTCGTATCGATCGGAGGAACGTGAAAAGCGCTGATACGCCCCAGAGAAGATAGTCTGTAGTCATTTTCCGCCGATGGACCTTCACTGGTTTTACTTTCGCTAGGAGAGGATGCTGTAGCAACGATGTCCGTGTGCTCAGGATCTACTGAGGCTTGATTGGCCGATGGTACAACATGGACAATCTCCAGTGAGACGTTGACCTCGACAAGTGGTGCTATGAACATAGCCCCATCGCTGGGAGAAACCTGTGCACCATTCATGATCTGACCGTCGCTGTGGTGATGGCTCAATGGTTGTGCTAGAGCACTTCGAATCAAGCTTGTCCTGCCACTATCCGTTGCATGTTGGGTCTGATTGATAGGTGTGTCGGCGAGTGTTGGCGAAGGTGGGGAGAGCAGTTCTGGAGTAAGTGTCTGCTCTTCGTTTTCAACAATCATTGCAGTGTCGTCTTCTGAAAAGTGTTTCTTGGCTGGTGAAAACTGGAAGCTGCTGAAGCGATTCGGAGATGTGGTTTCTACCGCTCGGATGGAATCGTCGCTGTTGTCTGCGGATAAAGTTTTAAAACTATGTGTTCGTCGAACGGGAGACGACTTGGGTAACAACTGAATGATAGACTGCCTTCTCCTATCGTCGGATGATGCAGCGACAATCTTACTGGTAGGACTTCCCGGACTTGCAACGATTGGTAAAGTTTGCGAGAAGGATGCAAACCGCCGGAATGGCGATGGTGGCTTCAAACCTGATCTTGCTGTCGGAGACGACGGTGAACTGGAGGTCGGTGAAGCGACTGGGCTTGCCTCCCTACTCCTCCCCTGGCCCACGGTTTTGAGAGAAATGAAGTCGAGCTGCTTACGAAAGCCCTTGAACGTTTTCATCAACGGTGAGGACGAGCCGTCGGTGTTTGTTGGGGAAGGATGGACAATGCCCGTAGCTGCTGCTCCGTACGTATCTCCCTGTTGATCTGTTGATACGTTGCTGCTACAACTACTGCTTTCGTCGGTGACTGGGGAAGGTGGACCCTTGTGTACATGGACGGATTCCTTGACACAGTAGATCTCCTTCCGGCGCACGAAGATGCCGTGGTTTGCTGGGCAGTAGAAGTACCGATCTCTCCCACGCATACCGTCGTTGTCACCTTTAGGCTCATCCAGGGCCACGCCATACCACTCGCCCGACTCGCTGACGATTTTTCCAACATACCTCACAGTTCCATTGCGTCTTCGAGAGAGCACGACTCGACTGCCTAGTGGGACTTTCATTACAGGTGACAAGCCTTGCGATGCCGTCAGAGACGCCCGTGGTCTAGGGATGCTGGATGCCATGGCTGAGCTAACAACGCAGACAGCAGCAACCCAGCTTGATCGAATTCTCAGGCGCTCTAAGTTTTCCGAGACTCGGACGTTCTGTCGAGATATGCGCGGCTATTGTTTTGATGCCTATTTTTTACACTTGTCGTCCTCGAGGAATGTTGGCGCATAAGACAATAAGCACGGGTGCCTCTATTTCTGGTCCACACCATTGCCTATTTCAGGGTGACATGTTTTCATCAGCCAGTACGTTGCTCGAAGCACTCGCCGATCATGAAGCACTGCTATTATAGCATATTTCTTCTTCGTGTAATAGTTGAGGTATCCTACCCTTGGCCATTTACATTCAGCAACCTCTCATTTGGTAGCGAAGTGGAACTTGACATACTGTTGTTCTTGGGCCGCTTGTAACTTGAAACGCCAGGCATAATAGCTCGAACTCGAACTGCAATCATACATCGATATCTACAACAGCAGCAGTCAAGCAGCGCTCGCGCTAACTTGGCATTGACATAAGTTGTCACATTGTGAACTTTTTGATTACAATCGCAGACGAAGCACCGCTCCCCAATAATGGAGCTCCATTTGGAGCCCTGCATTGCGCGCATACTATTAATACAACCTAGTATGCGGCAAAGGTACATGCACTTGTTTGGTTGAGCTCAATAAGCAACAGTGTGGAGGCGAGTATGCGGACAATTCGTAATAGTTTTCGTATTTCTCGTGGCAGTGTGAAACAATTTTGGCAAACAAAAACAATTTCATTGTGCTCCGTCTCTTTTTTGACATCCATGAAAAATGAGAACGGAAAACTTACAGCACGGGAGCCGGCGAAGAACCCTCGAGTTAACAGAGCTACATGGAGTTTCTTATGATAAAGGAGGCCAAGTATCCGCTGTGCTCTTTTAAGTATTGTGGATACCACACACATTTCATTACAAATTTGCCCAAGGGGGCTTGTCTTGCACTGTGAAAATGAGCACAACAAGCACCACAGACTTGCAATTATTTGCCGATGATTTGAGTTCAGCCCCTGCCAACTAACTGGACTGGTCGTTGGCCATCGACGATGAGTGTGTCGTGGAGGTAAAGTTCACCGTGAACAGGCTGTTCAGGTTTTGGTTTCAAGCGCTCAAAAGTGCTTGTGGACCACAAGTTGTGGTATTATAAGCTTATCGCAGCGATTTTTGGATATTCCAGGCAATGAGCTAGGATGCCAACACTGCAACCGCCATTAAAACGGCGCCAGCAGGATGCTCAGCGCTGCAATAAGAACAGTCAAAAGCAGCGCAAGAAGTAACTTCATGCACCGCGCGGTAAGCCCCGATACATTTTTAGCAAATGGACACGAAAACTGCTCGCTGAGCAAAGTCAATCTCATACAAAACGACAGGCGCCGCTGACCCGCGCTTCCCTTTGTTATTCAAGGGGATGCTGATGGGCACCTATATAAAATTACTGCAATTCTTCTCTCACTTGCAAGCTGGTCCCAGGTAAAAATGAATGGCAACGCCTCCTCCCAGACCACCCCAGGAGAACTTCAGAAGAACTTGTGTTTGTACTGGAATACCGAGTTTGGTCGTACAGGTCGTACAGGTAGACATGACGATTTTCTGTAAGCGAATAATAGGATTTCACGCGTGAAATCCCGAATCGAGATGCATCTTCTCGTATCACATGCAGGAACAGTGACAGCGATCGATCCTGCGAGCTGTGCAGCTCCAAAGCCCAATCAACATTTGTGCCACACGTCCGCACCGTGGATTTCGACGGTAAGCGCTCGATTCTTGCACGTCTTTACTGCCCTCCTCTATACTGGCCAGAACCTGGATGAACCCATCAAACGTCAGCATAAATGATCGCATCTCAAAACTACCCTAACGGAAATCGCCGATTATCCATTCATACAGGTATCTTCTAATACAACAAGGTCCACTTCCAGCACTGTTTCTGACAGGCTTCCATTTTATTCAACATTTCCCTGCCACACTTGATTCCATGCAAGAATATCCTCCTTCCCTTCATCCGGCTAGGGGTTTCATACAATTTCACTGCTTACTCAGCCCGCCACTCGCAGATCTCCCAGCCGCTCATGCACTCGCCCGGCCGCTTCCGCGCCGCGTCTCGTTCCGCCCCGCGCCACCTGCAGCGCTGGGACGCCGCAGACCCAGACGACGAGGACGACTCGTTCCTGTCCGCTAGTGACCTGGTCAAGACGCTGCAGCCCGTGCCGTCGCGCCGCAGCCAGAGCCGTCGCGCCATGACCGACCGCCGCTGGGCGTCGCCGCGTACGAACCTGCGAAACTTTATAGCGAACCGTTACGGAGATTAAGTTCTAAAATCTTATTTGTGTCACAGCCATGGATACACAAGCACAGCTGGGCTTCAACGACTGGCCTTTTGATGGGGCACCACCACCCGAAGACTCACGAGGAGCCAATGACCGCTCCAGGATCCCCAAGAACGCCGTCCTGCGCGGACCCAGAGGCTTCACCGGGGACCAATTGGATCTCGACCCGGACGTCCTGCAGGATGCTGAGGACTATGAGGACAGGACCAGACCTCTGTACGACGTGGAGCCTCGCCATACCCAGGCACAGCTACAGCGCTACCAGCAGCAGCAGAAACACTACCAGAGAGCTCTGCAGAGAGAGTTCGGGGACCAGACGCAGATCTACAGACGCGTGAGCAGCCACCCGGAGCACGAGCTGTACGTGCGAGAGACCAGAGGTCGAGAGGCGCTGGACGACCTGCCATTTGACCCTCCACGACGGATCCCGAGGAGCACCCCACCCCCGGCAGTGGCCACGTCGTCGCCCCTGGTGACGTATGGGTTGCGTCCCAATGGACTCATGAGAGACCCCCACAGCAGAGTGATGCAGAATCGACGCTACAATGCGCATTCGCCCCTACACAAAGTCCGGGTTTTGGACCGAGAGTGGACGAGTTCCCATTGGAGCCTGCCATGCTGGAAATGTACCCAGACGAAATGGATGCACCGCCCACTGCGACCGGATCGATGCTGCGACGACGGGAGTATGCACCGCCTCAACAGCCTCGGCAACGGATGCATCAGCAGATGCAGAGGAGACCCCAGTCGATTGACCATTTGGACGATGACCTGCTGAACAGCCGACGACCGTTTCACGAAGCGGGTCTGCCGCGAGATCGGCGGGGCGTTGAGAGTCGTGGTGTGTACGAGGAGTTGATGCCCACGCCCACAAGTGCTGGTGCCGCCCAGAACCACGACTTTGGAAATATCACGCCTAGAGACGATGACTCGGATGCGATAGGTGCGAGAAGTGGCACCTCAGCGAGTCGATCGCGACTAAGTCACCCGATCGATCGTCTACAGAAGTTCAAGCGAGCACGACTAGACAACCCACCGACACCTGCGTCCGTTTCAGGGACGGACGAGCCTCAGCCAACAGCAAAAGCTGCCAAGGGAAGAGGAAACAGACTGCTTCGAATGCTTCAAGTAGTTACATCGAAGGTAAGGACGGCGAATCGCAACCCAAGCGTCGATGCGGGCGCAAGAGCATGAACTACTCCTCGGAGCAGAAGCGTGAGCGTAACCGCGCGGCCGTGAAGAAGTGCCGCCAGCGGCAGGCGCTGAAATTGGAGTATCTGCAGCATAAGGCGGAGTCACTCGCCGCAGAGAACCAGGCTCTATCGGAGATGCTGGTGAAGAATACGGAGCTGGACAGGGAACAGCGTACGTCGTTGACGCGCGGCATTCAAATGGACATTCTGCTCAAGATCAAAGAGATTTTTACTCAGAGTCTTCCTAAGGACTTTGTGCTTGACGCGGACTCGATCTGGGACTTAAACTCGGTGCTGGCCGTGTCGATGCCGTCGCGCTGCTACTACGGTATCGAGAGTATCAAGGACTTCTGGCGCACGTCGCTGCGTATGCGGAACAAGGGCAAGATCCGCTCGTTCTGGGCTTGGCTATTCCGCCTGCCACCAGGCGACCGCTTCTCGGAGTTTGACATCCAGCCCTTCTCGCCAACGTCCAATTTGTACTTTATTTCGTGGACCACCAAGTCGACGCCGCCGCTTGCTGGATCCATGGTCATCATGTTCGGCAATGGCCACCGCGTGACGCTGCACGTCGAGTGCTTTGGCTGGCTCATTTGGCGCTATTTGCTCACGAACGAGCCTTTCCCAGAGCCGTCGTTGGAATGAGCCACCACAACTCGTTGAGTCGTGGACGGGAATTCAACAAGGAGACGGTAGCTTCAGGAAGCTACAAAGCTTCAAAGCAAGAACATGATTAGGTCGGCAGGAATCGAGGACGATGAGTGTGAAGTAATTTTTAGCTAACAGAACAAGCATTTGAAAAACTTTCATGCTGGACTTGAAACGCCCTAGCACCACAGCTGAGTATTTCTAGTGCAGACGCTGCTATCCTTAGGCAATCGACTGTGATTCCTGTACGACTTGAATCGCAACACGAGGAATGGATGGTCAGTGCTGAGGTTGATAACGAAGGACAGCAGGAAGAGGTCAGCGGAGATGCCGTCACAAAGGTTCGGACAGAGTCCATCGAGGGTGAAAACTCCGTTCAATGTCAGCCTAATGCTGAGCCAAGAGATTTATCGCCAGCCGCAGACCCAGTTGAATCAGTTGCACCATTGGTACAGGCAAGCGACGAGGAACTTGCTGCTGAATCGGTTGAGGCTGAACCTGAGGGAAAATCAGCGGAAGAAAAGTCTCCGCTTCGTGAAGCAGTACCACCGATAAACACTGACAACACTTCCGTAGCGCAGGAGACTTTGCAAATTAAACTGCCAGGAGAGGGTGAGAGCGAGAAGGTCAAACCGAAAGGTACCGAATCGATTGAAGCCGCGACAAACCAAAGTGAGGAGTGTCCGCCTCACTCCGAGTCAACGATTTCTACTTTACCCGTTGATTCAGTCGAACCGACTGAAGCAGACAACGATCAGCAAACCTTTAGTGAAGCTGCTCACCAAGATGTAAACGCGCCACAGGAGACTACTGATGCTGAGGAGCAAGACGAAACGGAGTTGACACCCCAACAAAGCTCCGAGTCTCTCGCCAAGCCAACCGGTTTCATGGAGTCATTGACAGCAAACTTTGCTCCTGACACGAAGGCAATGTGGGCTCTAATTTTTGGACCTCGTTATGACGAAGGTGAAGGCAATGACGATTCACAGGCGGATATCCAAACGTCTGCGAACTCTCCAAAGGATCCTGTCTCATCGAAGAGCTCACTGCAAGCGAAACTAGACCGAGAGAAAAAGCTGGACGAGCAAATTCAGGCTAGCCAGCGGCGATATCGCGAGCGAGCTCTGCGTAATGCTGCTGTAAACAACATGGTAACCAGACGGGGGTGTTCTAGACAGCCTAAAACACAACCTCCGACTATGTCTCCCTTTGAACAAGCAGGTCTATCGCTAACTCAAGCTCGCTTTTGTATGGAGAAAGCGCTAGATGAAACCTGTAAATGTTTTCGCCGTCTCCACGCTGCAGCACTCGAAGAAGTTGAAGATCCAGTTAACCCTTCTGTACAAGGCGTTTTTGTCACGCAATGGGAGCTCGAATATCTTCTCCGAGAATTGTTTGACCCTCAAAATGTTGCAGTGTTAAACTCCACTGGCCAAAAAAGAGTTTTGTTCACTCCAGTTAGTTCGTTTGCTGAAGGAGTATCGATGAACACGCAGTTACAAGCGAGTTGGTTTATACCGTTTGGACAATTGCCGCAATTTCGAAGCTTAGTAATGAAGATCACAAAGCAACACCTGAATGAGGACAAGCTGGCAATTGTAAACCGCCATCTCCAGAAGCAACTCACATTATTTCCTCTGTCGTCCAAGCTCCAGAGTCTGGTGATAGATCTTTCCAATCATCATCTCAAAGAACCGTTCGATGTGCCGATAAGGCAGAAGTTGCGACCACCCGAGGAACTTGCTCACGATCTACTAGGTTGTATTGCTGTAACTGAAGCGACAATGGTGACGGAAGCTCACGACGATTACAAAACTTTATGATCTTCCTGCCGGTAAGTGAGTTGTTGTGTTTGAATCAATTATCATGGATCAGAGCTCAGAAAAGTACATGCTGTTGATGACAGGTAGAACTAGTGGCAAAGACTCAGCTTTCAGGTGTGATATGTGCACAACGACTCGTATTTTTCGCTTCTTGGTTGAAGTAATAGCAGCAGAGCGATTACGACTTCGGACGAAGTCAACGGAGTCATGTCCGCCTTCATTACCGGATCAAGTTCCAACAAAACGAAAAAATTTGTTGGTAACCGATCAAGAAGCTTTTCTAAAGTCGTTTCTGCTGAGATCGCGGTAGAAACAGAGACAACAGCTCAGAACCCTAAAATGACTACTGAGGCAGGAAAGGCCTCATCTGAAGCAGGCTTTAATGATATACCCACTGAAAGTGATCCGTTCAAGGAGGCATCGGCGACGGAGGAAATTGGTGACGAGTGTGAGAAACCTGCAAGTCAACTGCAGCAGCAACTTGAGTCGGCCATTGCCCAGCTCCGTCGAACAATACCAAATATTCATTCAGAAGTTGACACTGATGCAAAGATCTTCACGTTGAACCCAGCAATACATGCCACATACATCGCTGCTGTAGCTTGCTACGAGAGTGTCCTCTTGATGGTACGTGGGCACGCTTGACTAGAATAACGATGTTTTGCCTCATAGGAGTAATCCTTTTGCTTGTGACCAGCTTGAAAACAATATTGACGTTGACACTGCAATGTCTGGGAAACTGAGGCATTTCATCGATGCACTGCACTCAATCCAGATCCAAACAATCGATCAAAGGATAACAGCCCCCACTTCTCCACACTCTCAAGCTGAAAACTCGGTTCACCCACAGCACGGTGAACCTCAATTTCCACCACCATATCCGGAGTCAACAGTTCCCGACGAAAGTGACGTGCAAAGTGAAAGCAGTACAGCTCAGACATACTTCTCTTCGCCAAACCCACAACACGATGCACCCCGATATCCACCACCATATCCTGAGTCAACAGTTCCTGACGAAAATGACGTGCAAAGTGAAAGCAGTACAGCGCAAACTTACTACCCTCCACCATACGCAATCACAACGCCATCGTACTGGGCATTTTCGCCATCCATTCCTGAGATCCAGTCTAGTATCGCAAAATTAGCGAGCAAGTCACCGAACAGTAAATCCGCCGACCTCCGTTCACACTTCATGTCAAAGAAGGCTTTAGGTAAGAAACGAGCTCGCACTTCTTGCATCGTCACCGGGATTAACATTGATGTTCTTAGGTGTGGGCGTGTATGACGTCCAGCAGGATAAACTTCAGCACGGACCGAGCTATACTTTCAGATTGACAGGAGACGAGAAGTCTAACGTAGGACGCACGACCTCTGGTGTTACACCGTCGAAAGCCAGCACAGGAAAGCCCAGCACGCTGCGCCAACGAATGAAGTCGTCATTGGCCTTCGTGCCTCCGATTCTGCTTCAATCGGAGGACAACCAACAACCAGCCGATTCCAGAGTACACGCCGCGTCTCATTACGAAGAAAAACACCTAAGAGTGAGCAGTAACGACGAGCTTTTGGACGATCTTCCACCGCACTACGGCGAAGGAGATGAAAATGAAGCTCCTGCCGAAGAACCAACAGTTGAGCTTGCAGATCAGACTGTCGAGACAGAGATGGACCGGGCACTTCGACTTCAACAGCGATTTTTCATGAGGGAATTCGTGCAGCAAGTGGTCTTGAACCAAGACACGCCGTCCCATTTCGTTCCTAGAACGAAGCACAACACTGACAATACTCCTCGACCCACCAAGTCCAAGCCGTACTGGGCGACTAGCGAGGTATCTCCTGGCATCGAGCGGTTGCTGCACCGACAACGACGAGCCCCGTCCAAATCTCGGGTGTCCAGTGGCCCCTCGCCCGTATTTCGACCATCCAAGCGTGTGGTGAAGAAACCTCCACCCTCTCCTCCGCCACGTCAACAGCTTGACAACGACCAGCATCTCGCATGGGCCGCACGCATCAGCGAGCTGTACCAACCCCCAGAGCAGTAAAATCCAATATACCTAAGTTTTGATCCCCGTCCGCCCCTAAAACTCTGTTGCATCGCATGCAAAACCCTCTCTTGACTCTCATAACACTTTAGCTAACATGGAATAGTGACAGAAAGAGCTGCAGCTCCTTCGTGTCGCTCGACTTTGTCTCGTCTCGATGTTTCTTGTTTGTGGGCTCTTTTTCTTTAGGCAAAGGCTTGGCGTAAGGTTGTTGCCTTCTCTTTGATCTGTTGCCCTTCTGGTGGCTTTGACGACGCTGTTTGCTGCCGTTTCCGACCTCTGAAGCTCCGGTTTCGTCCTCGTCGTCACTGTCGGCCATGAACGTCGCCAGGGCCGCCAGCTGCGCGCTCTGCGTGAAATTGACGGCAACTGGTCCATGAGCAAGAGCGGCATCTCTTCTTCATCCTCTGCAATGTTCGCATTGATACCGCGCGTGGTTGGCGCTGTAGCGGCTTGCGTAGCGGAGTCCTTGGTGTTCATTGTGGTGTCGGACTCCACTATCGAAAATGAGAGGTAATCATAAAAGGCTGATCAACTTGATAATGTATATTATCGCTATATAAAGAGGTGGACGTTTAGATGGACACTGGTGGACATTACATTGCAATGCTTGTTGCCGTGCGAGGCGGTAGACGAAATTGACACACGACGCGATCGGCACCTCCGGCTGACAACAGAAAGTGTTCGTTCTTGGTGACGGCCCAATTGGTCACGGGCGTCGCGTGGCCGTCCACAGCCATCGCCGACCCATTGAAGTCTTCGCTCTGCGTCGTGCCATTTACAAGAGATGGATAACGTTTGATTCCCAGTGGACGTCACGCACTTGGACGGCGGGAAGTGCTTTCCAGGTGCCTAGTTCCCAGAATCGGAGCTCCTGGTCGTTAGTTCCACTACTGCACTGCACACGAAGCACTGATCGGTCTCGAGCGAAGTCGAGTCGAACGGTGTCTGCATTCTGCGTAGCTCCTCGTAACACGGTAATCTTGCGATAACTGGCGGCATTGTAAACGTGTACAGTACCATCTTGACACCCCACAACAAGCAACTTCCCGTCGAGTGAATACTGCAGAGTCAAGACTCCGTGACCTTGTTGTCGCTCCTGCCAGCAACTCCACTGCGTAACGACAGCATCCAATGTAGCAGTAATAACCCGAACGACTCCGTCCAAAGTACCCACAGCAAGGTGTTTACCGTCGGAGGAAAAGGCTAAAGCTCGCAGTTCATCGTTCCCACTTCCGCCCGTCGCGAATTCCGAAGCAGACTCCCAACGGTGGAAAGCCAGAAGTGAACGAGTTGCTGCGTCCCAAAGCCTCACAATGCCATCGTCTCCGGCGGACGCAAACTGAGCATGTTTACAGGGATGCACAGCTAAACCGCAGAGTTGACCATTGGTATGACCTCGAACGTACACACGAAGTCGACAGTCTTTTCCCGAAAGTGACTTCTGCTGCAATGAAGAAACCTCCACGAGCTCACAAACGTCACTTCCGGCGGTTGTAAACAGCACATGACCATCACGAACGGCTAAAGACTGAAGCTTTGTGCTTGTTAGCGAGAGCGAGCCCAGATTGAGCTGCGCAATGTCAGCCACCACACGAACAAGCTCAAGTTGAGCATTCCAGACACAGATACGGGAATCGGCACCTGCTGAATACAGCAGCGATTGCTTCCGATCGACGGCCAGTGCTGGAATCGGGGCGTCTCCGTGGGCATCCCGTCGAACCACCGTACAAACACGGTCTTTCCAAAGGTACAAACTCCCATCAGTCTGGCTGGACACGACAATTCGTGCTCGACCAGGTATGTGCGCGATCTGCAACAATGTGGCCTGCGGATTGCACTCCTTATGGCTTGTTAAAAGACCGCTTTTTAAGCCGATCGGGCGTGTATCTTCATCACCACCTCGTCCTGTACTTGTCATGTCTTGCTGCCAGAACAAAATGTGTTGATCTCCGCATGCCACTAACTCGCAGTCTTCGCCGAAGCTCAAGCCCCACACTCTCCGAGTTGACGTCTTGCAGGTCACTAGTAAAGTCGCGCGAAGCCGTCCGCCTTCACTTTCACCTCCAGAGATAGCATAAATCGCCAACGTATGATCCGATTCCATACCAATCGAGGCAAGTCGATGCCCATCGGGGCTAAATTCCAGCAGCAACACACCAGGTCTGTGTTTCGTGGTTATCCGAAGGACTGTGCTGCCACTGTTTGCGTCCCAGACCACGATTTCGGGAACCTTTTGAGCTTGCGACGGCCACTGAGCTGTCACGAGACACTCACCTGAGGCGACCAGGTCTCCTTTCGGGTGCACAGCCATTGCAGATATCACGGTGTGCCGTCCAGAGTCTGCATTGTGGTTGAGTAGCTGCGTTTGCGTCTTTGTGTTGTATACAACGCCGCAGGCTCCAGCTGCATACACAATTTCCCAAGAATCGTCGGCGTAGAAAATATTTCGACTACCTGTAGCACCAACGCTAAGGCCGTAGACGAACTCCAAGTTGAGGCATTTATCACTGGTGAGCGAACTATCGGTTGCTGTCCACTTGTCGTCTTCGTCTTCAAACTCTTGGCGTTGCTGGAGGCTCTTGAAAACTGGTTCTCTCGAACGTTGAGCTCTGATACATTCCTCAAAGAGCGCCCGGTCAGCAGGACTAGTGTACCAGCCCGGGCTAGACTCTAGGGATACTGCAGACTTCAGCGCAAACCGTTGCCGCAGACGCAGTTCATCGTCGTAGTCGGTTTTCCACACTACTACCTGCGTGGATCCGCTCGAATTTCTTGCGAGTGCTGCGATAAATGCGTTAGAAAAACTGAAAGCTACCCGGCGTATCTGTGAGCCTCGAGAAAAACATCCTGTGTATTCTTTCGTGACAACCGCGGGGTCAGTTGAGCGGTCTGACTCTGATAAAATCGCAGGGGTGGTGATATCTCCACGGGTGAGCGGATACCAAGCAAGCATTAAGTGACCATCATCAAGCCCCGCGACTATCGTTGGTAGCGGCGAGCTCCATTTCTTCATATTTGAAGGATCACTGTCGAAATCTTTGACACTTGTACCTTCGCTGTTGATACGTATCAAGGACGTCGTTTTTCCGATTCCACAACATTCCGCGAGCCCCTCAACTGGGCCCGAGAATGTTGGGGTCCAAGAAGTCCATGCATCGTCCAGTAGATCCCATCCTGCTGATGTATCTGTGGCGGAAGCACCTTTTTCATTTGAAGTTGAATTCTTTCGAAGAGCCCACCGGAGAAGTTGTCGAGCATTGCTCGAAGTCGCAGATTGAAGCCACTCGCCATCCACAGAGAAATCCAAAGCCTCGATTGGGGCTGTATGGCCTACAAAGGTGTGCTCCAGCGTATACACTGGTGGGGAAACATTCGCTTCTGTGCTTTCCCAAGAGTAAACGTAAATGTTGTAGTCTCGACAGGCTAAGGCTAGCCAATTTTGACTTGTATTCGACTCTGGTTGACCGCATAACGGAGAATACTTTACCAAAGTACACCACTTCGGAAAAACAACACTTCTTGCCTGCCCGCTCGAACTGTTTTCGGTGTCGCCACAAGTGAACTGAAGTACTGGCTCGAGCGTCGTCCCATCCAGAATTGCAACAGTGCCATCGAAAAGGGACACTGCTAAGTGGTCCCCTGTAGCACTCCATGCTAGCGCTTGTGGAGCACTTGGCATTGTTTGCTGGTGTGACAACATATTCGTGTGAAGATTCCATATGGACACGTATCTGTCAGCGCTAGCAGACGCCCATCGTAGATATCTGGGGTGCAGCGCTATATCATTTATCTCGCTGCTGAAGCTCAGAAGAACTCGCGCTTTCTCGCCAACTTCAGGTGATGTAGCTACCGTTTGGTTCTCTGCGATAGAGCCCTCGACAATCGGCTCTAGATCAACAGATATCACTTCCCCATTGTTGAGTATGACGGCTGCTATCGCGGAATCATCCAGTAGGCACATGCCCTGCACGTATGCTTCATCAATTGGAGATGGGTTGTTGAAAGGCGTGCTGTTAAATAGTGGCGACAATGAATTGGCAGAGGTAGGCTTTGAACCATCGAACACCGCAACGACACGCGTGGGTTGCAGGAATGTGTTTGCCTGAATTCGGTTTCCAGGTACTCTGGCTTCACGAGTGGGGCTGCGTGCACTCGTGTACTTCCAAACCACGAGCGATCCGTTGCGTAAGGCACCTAACACCACTTGTGATGCTTGTAAGTGTTTCAACTCCACAACCCCATCGCCGCTCGAACTTTGTCTGGCTGTACTCGATGCACGAACCGTATGAGCTGCTACCCCACTCTCCCAAATAACGACAGAACCGTCTTCGCCTCCCGTCAGCACGAAAGGAGTAACATGAACAGCGCACATCATGGTTTGCACCAGAGCATGACGACCGAACACGCCCTGCTGGGCTGTCACGTGCCCTGTCGCCGGGTTCAACTGCCAGAACGTAACATGGTCAACTCCACCGCTTACGAAGAGCACTCCAATGTCGGATGATCCTGCAAATTTACCAAACAATACAGGTAAACGAGTCATGGTTGTGTGTGCTAAAGTGAGTTGACGCTTCCAGGCGTAAAACGCCAGCGTATGCACATGACTGTGAGCGCTTTTCCAGATAACTGCAGCCAAGTCACTTTGAACATTACGAGAACTGCTGTCGTTGGAGTCACAAAAGTCCACGCTAATTAGCGTTTTCCTATCATTTGTCAGCGTGGATGGAATCACGCTCGCCTTGAGTGTTCCGACTTGGTGAAATGATTCACCTGTAGAACTACCAGAAGCAGGAGATTTTTCCGTGCGCAGAAGTACAACGCGGTCGTCTCGCCGGCTCCCAACAGCTACTACAGGTTCGGAAAGGTGTTTGACAATGCAAGATACCGAGTGCTGAAGCCGGGAGGTGACCACGCGCTGTCGAGTTCCGGAAGAATTTAAATGCCGCACAACCAGCAATGTCCCCACTCCATACAAGTACGATCCGTTCCCAAGACATGCTAACGACTGGTTCAAGCTCGTGCTGCGGTGGTTGAATCCGTACACGTAAGATAATGACAGGGCTAGATCGGGTGCTTCAGAGCGCTGAATCGAGCTATCAGAGAGGCCTCGCACAACTACAGCATGGGAGACATCTCCACCAGTTTTTCGTGCCTCAACGCGCCGACGTGGAAGCGCGTCTTCATCTCCGTCATCACCAATTGACAATCCATATCCGAAGTACAAATCTTTCAGTCCTAACACCTGCAATCGTTTACGAAGTGTTTGGTCATAGAGGCAAGCAGGTCGAGGCTGAACATCGCCGAGCTCCTTGACCACGCGCCATTGGCAAATTGCTTGACCGAGTTGACTGCTTGTGATAGCGATGCTTCCGCGGAGAGCGAAGTCTCCAAATAATGGCGGCTGGCACGAAGGTAAGCAAAAAGCGAAGCATGCTGTGCAAGGTGCGCTTTAGGCACACTTCGGGACAACCAACAATGTTGGGAACTATCCCCAGCAGTTGACGTCAGAGGTGGACACGGAAACTGTGTTAGATGGATATCGCCATCGCTGTTGAGGACAAGTGCCAAACCTCGAGTAGTGTTACCCACGACACAGGTTCCACCGTCACTTCCTCGGATGTCAATCGGCAATCCACCAACGTCCCACCCGATAGAAGTGCTACGAGTATACCATTGTACGTCACAAATGATAGCCATTGAAGTCACGCGTGTACCCGCGCGTTGACGGAGGTCCCAGAAGTATAATGTCGAGTTACCATGCTGCGTTCGGAGAAAAGCACCATCGATACTGAAATCTAGCGCATGAGCAGGTGTTATTTCACGGGAGCTCCCGGCAGTATCATCGCCAGCTTGGGGTTTTAGAAGCATGTACCGAGAAAACGACGAGTTCCAGGATCAAGTCTGTACAGGTAAACGAGCCCATTGTCTCGTGTCACCGCAAGCAACAGTTCAGTTTTCAAAGGCCCAAATCGCATCGCAATCACGGCTGAGCTCGTGTTTTCATCGTAGTCTCAATTGTCATGACACTGCTTGATGCTGCACCAGCGCGCCGTGCAAGCATCACGGTCCCATCTTCGCTGCCTATAGCGAGACGCTCTCCATCACTACTAAACTCCAAAGCGCTTGGAGCTGCGGCAGCCCCAGGAAAACGCAGGTGCTGAACAAAAGACCGGCGACGGAGGCTCCAAAGTTTAACAAAGCGTTCCCCGACACCGCACGAAGCAAAACATCCACCGGTTGTACTCGCAGTAGCAATACTACGCGTAGGCTGTCCGGTATGCCCTGAGGCAACAATAGTCCATCGAAAAGTATTGATTCGGTTGCTTGCTCCAGTTTCGTTTGAGGAATGGGGTGGAATTTCGTCATCAATCTCGAAAATGTTCCCTGCTCGAGTAGCTACGAGGAAACGTCTCCTTTGAGCGTCATAATCCAGAGAAGAAATGCGAAAGTCGTCACCTTCCAGTATGCTTTCAGGTCTAGCGGATGATAAAGACTTCAGAGAAGACGACGGGGTGACCTCTGGGACTTGAAGCAGAGCGTGTAAATCGAGTGACTGTCCTATCGGGCGCAGGGTAGAGTCCCATTGCTTTATCTGGCCATCCTTGCCAGCCGAGAAAAGAACCATTGACTGGCACGACAGCAGACCCACATTGACGCTGGTCTGAGGATCATGCGCTTGAATACACCGCGTTAGAACGTGACGTTCAAAGAGTAATAGTTCGCCACGCGCTGTTCCAACAACGGCAGTTTGGATACCGTAGTACGTTGCGCTCAAGCACGCAGGTACTGTGTGCAATGGTGGGTCGACGGTCCCGTGCCAATGCGGCTTCTTGTGCTTGAAAAACCGGCCAGCGACGTGATGAAACACGACAAAGTGTGCACCAACGACGGCAACCTCGTCGCCGTCTTCGTTCAGAGCCAACGCAAGCGGTCGTTTGCCACTTCCATTGGTTATAGCTCTTGCTGCAGGATGAGCCCGGCCGGATGCTACGACAGCTTCTTTTGCCAGTTCCACAAGGCCATGGATGCACCGTCGTCACTACCAATGGACGCAATCAATGCCTCGGTCTCTAGCGGCTTCTTCTTCATCAAGTTACTACTCAGGACAGCAGACGAATTTCCACCTGCGCCACTGCGTTCCCCGAGTGATAATGCTTGCGTTTGTCGAAGTGTGGCTGTTGCTGCTGATGCAGGAGCAGGAAAACTAAGGTGAGCGACTCCCGCTGGATGAAAGTTGCGCAATACTGCAAGGCACTGTAGCGTATGAGCATTCCACACGTGAATCTCGGAACCGCTTTTGTTATCTGTCGTACTGGAAGCGCACGCATCCCCTGTTGCAACAATCTCTCCGCTGGCGTTCACATCTAGACATCCAATCGGGCGTCTGTGTCCTCGATAGTAGCGCTGTTCATGACGTCCGGAACTGTACAATACGACGTAGCTTCCAACAAAATACACTACTTCGCCTGTTGCTAGTAGGCGACACGCGTTTCGAGCTGAAGGTCCACTGGTGCCGTATACCCATTCTAGCTGCAAGTTAGCCGAGGGTGGCATACCATTATCTTTGCAAGCTGATGATCCACCGTTCTGCTGCGAAGTAGGCTCAATCATCCATGGTGGCGGGAGCTCTGCCCACTTTCGGTTGCTACCGAGTTGGGCTGCAAAACCTGCATCTTGACTGTTGTCGGAACGTCCCAGGTCCTCAACGTCCAGATCCGAGTCGTCGTCACTGCCATCGGGGTGAGAGTGCATCCTCAAACCCCACAGCCTTTTCAGCGATGAGTCGAAAGCGTTCAACCTGCAGCATGAACTCTCGGTTGCTGCGAGCCCACGCGATAAAGTCTTCAAACCCGAGCACAGCGGTCGCTTTGTCCACGTGCGAAAAAGCGTTTTCTGCGAGACCAAGGCATAACAGCATAGCCTCCATTGAACTGCTCGAGGCTGGCGCGGAGGTAGCAGACGAGTTTTCAGGACCACCACCAGTTAAAAGCGTCATGCCGATCAAAACGGACTTCATCAAAAGTGCCTGCAACCAAAAGGAACGCGAATATTAGTACCAGTACCGCCACGATCATTGTAGCAAGTGCGAAATCGGACACCAACCAGCTCAGCCAGCGATAACGAGCCATTGTGGTTGAAGTCAAAGAGATCGAAGGTGACTACCAACACAAAATTCGTCAGCGTCTGAAACTAACGAACGCCGTAATGCAAGACATACATCTGGCTTTGTCCTCGAATGACGCACGACACACGCAAGCCAGCGCTGCGAGCAGTTCGAGTCCGTCCACGCGGCCATCTCGGTTGGCGTCCAGAACCTCGAAAATCTCCTCGATCCCGACACTTTCGGGCGCCTTGAGCAGCAGCAGGCTCTCGAATTGGCTCGCCGTGACGGCAAAGCCGAAGGTTTTCTTGAAGCGGCGATGCAGCTCCTCCACGTCCGCTAGCGTCCCTGTTTACAATTGCGTGAGTTAGTAGTTGGTATCAAGAGCTTCAAGTGATGGAACGCACATCTGGCAAAGTCTCTCGTCTCACGACGTAGCTCCACTTCAGCGTCCACGAGGCGGAACTGGGTGCCATTCGCCGCTCCCATCGCTTACAAGACTGATGGAACGGATCCCAGAGCAATTGAGACTCGAGCACCAAAAAGTATCTTTGGATCGCGCCCTTTGAAGATCGAGCCGCCAAACCCAAATTGAAGTTGAACCAGTGTGTGGCAACCCTGGCAGTTCGTGTACAGCTTAATTCATTGCAGCCTGAACTATCGATTCGAAGGGGATGAAGGTGGATGAAAGTTGACGCACCTTCGTCTGCGATCAGCTCTTATCTTACTTCTCGCATGCTCAAACAAGGCTCTATCAACTGCGGACACACAAATCAGACGACGTGGCTTACAAACGAAAGTAGCTGCTCACTGAACCTGGTGTTGATCCAACCGCACACGATTCATTCGGTTCGGAGCAGTTCGTTAAACACCGCGTTGTTTGCTCTGCCTCGCCTTTCTCAGCAGCAACTGCTTGCCAGCCCTTACGTCCAGCAATCGGCCCACAACAGGAAGCGGCTCACTACCCACATGTTCGAGCTTCGCCTACGCCAAAACGGAGGCCCGACAGCCTCGCCGTCGTCGCATCCAGCGTTTTTCCAATGCTGACAATGGCCTCAAAGTTGTCGCCATTAACTCGAGAACGCTCGCGTCGTGTTCCTATTGCACCGCTGGCATTAACTCACAACGGGTTCGTATCGGAGACGAATGTCTGAAAACCCTACCGATCGTAGAACAACTACCAACCAAGAAAAAATAGAAAAGCGAACCTTCCTGCTCGACGAAACAGTCCCTACTCGCCCGTTGAGCCAGCGCAACGCTCCGCCCTTCGTGCTGGCATGTTTCGCTTGCCATTAAGCGTTTTCCGCGCTTCCAGAGCTCCTCATCGCGTCTGCATTCGTTAGCGAACCAACACGAGAGAGAAAACGACACTTTTGCCCGCTCGAGTCGCGCGTGGCAGTCGTGTCGAGGTGCCTACTTGCAACGAACAGAGCTCGAATCGTTGGCCAGGGACAGTAACTGAACAGGGGGAGACCAGGCGCGACGATGGACCACCTCTTCATTGCCTGGCAGCTCACGGCGCTCCTGTCGGGGCTGTTGTCGAGTGGAGCCATGATCTTCTTTTTTGTCAAGTATCCGAGCTCGAGGGTGCACCCCGGCATGGTGCTCATGTGCATCTTCTTGAGTGTCAGCATTGCCAGCATCATGCGCGTCGGACTGCATGCGTGGTACATTCTACTGGATCCGGACGATGTGGGTGGCCCCATGCCGGCCACCCTGAGCAGGATAGCTAACGAAGAGCTCGGGCATGATGCAGGCGCTCTGGAGGCGTATGTACCGATGTTCTTCTGGTGCTACTTCTTCTTCAGCACGTCGGCTACACTGTGGTTCCTCATGCTGGCACTCGACCTGATCTTCTCGCTGTCGAACCCGTTCCTGCCGTTCAACGCCGACAACGTCAAACACCACATCTACGCCTGGCCGCTTTCGATGATCTACTGTCTTGTCTTTCGCTACATTCTCGGGAAATTCCAGACGGATCTCACTGCGAACGTTGTGCTGTACTTCGACTTGCCAGCTTACCTCGTGCTGCTCTACTTCGGATTCGCGTTTTTCCAGTCCTGGCGTCGCTCACGAATCCTCGAAACTCTCGCGCACGCGACGACGAGGGCGATGGCCAAACGCATTTTACCTTATCTAGGGGTGTTCGCGGTTCACACGACGATAGCCTTTGTTATCTATCTCATACAGCTAGGAACCGAGTTCGGCAGAATGACACCCAACGCGCTGGACCAACTCTCACTTGTGCTCGAGACGTTGGCTTTGTTTGCTCTCTTCTGCCGAGATGCCGGCGTCTTTAAGGCGACGCTGAATGGAAGCAACAATGGCGGCGGGACCACAATTTCACAAGTCGAAGCTGGAACAGCGACTCTAACGTCTAGGCCCGGGGCGTTGAAGCGGAACGCAACAGGGAACCGAACACGAAAATCGACGTCTCAATCAAACTTCGTATGGATGTGATGCGGTACATGGCGATGGCCATTCGAAGGTCAATCGAGCTGTTACAAGCTGCAGAAAAAAGGCTTTAACAGGTAGTGCAAGCGCCGAGTTCACAGGGTCAGACACAGAGGCCGCAGTTGATGTCGGCGATTGCTACTCGAACATCAGCTACAATGACTACAATAGCGTGGTGAGCAGCGGTATCGTCGTCATCGGAACGAAGAATGGCACCTTGTTAAACTTTCGCGACTGCGCGCCAAAGATTTTCCAGTGTATCCGAGCGCAGTTCAACATTGACCCCGAGTTTTACAGAGAATCGTTTGATCCGTCACAAATTTTGAGCGAGTGTGGTTCGGAGGGCAAGAGCGGCAACATCTTCTACTTCACAGGTGCGTTGTTTTTCCTCGATCTGCAGATCATTTCTCCTTGTTGTCCTCGCAAAATGCTAACCGTTTTGTGTGAGAGCAGCAAACCGGCAGTTCATGGTGAAAAGCGTGCCCAAGGAAGAATTCGACACGCTAAGAGCCATCTTGTACGCAGCACCGATTTCTTGACATTAATGTGCCGTCCAACCTTCGCTAACCCAGTTTTTGCTCACAACAGGCCGCATTACCATGAATACTTGCAGTCCAACCCGAAGTCGATGTTGTGCCGCTACTTTGGTTGCCACTCTATCACCCTCCCCATCGGAAAACGTCGCATGTACTTCGTAGTGATGCAGAACTTGTTCAATGGTGGGGCTGTTGATCAGCGGTTCGACCTGAAGGGTAATCGAGACCGACGGCAAGCAGTAAGCGCCGCGGAGATGAAGAGACTTATCCAGCTTGCCAAGAACAGGGAGCCCATCGGCCAGCTCTTGATGGACATTGATTTTCTCAAGATCAGCTCGGGTCTCTCCATGTCGTACTCCCACACAGCCCTGCAACAGGACCAATTGTGCAGTGACTTTGTGTTCCTCGCCAGTCGTGGCATCATCGACTACAGCATCCTGCTCGGGGTTCGGTACAACGACCCCGAGAACGGCACAACGCATGAAAACGGACTCTTATCTCATGATCGGAAGGAGGTTTACTACGTGGGCATCGTGGACATGTTGCAGCGCTACAACTGGCGCTGGACTGTACAGCGGTGGTTCTTGGGTCTGTTGCTGTGCAAAGACACTCACGACGTGAGCGCCGTTCCTCCCAACGAGTACGCGAATCGACTGGCAGAATTCGTACAGGAGAAGCTGTTCGACATCCAGAACAGCGCCAGAGTCCCCAGCTATCGACATAGCGGACACCTTGCAAGTGACCGTACGGGCCAAAGCGGCTTCAGCTGCGTGTCGTCCTCGCAGGGGCGGAGCTTCTCGTCGACGCCGCGGTCGTCAATGAGCGTTGGAGTTGAACCCAACAACATTCGCGCCATTGAGATGCAGCACCTGTCTGTGTTTTCGACCAGTTCGTCGGGCATCGAGCCGTCGTCCTCGTCTTCGTCTCCGTCGGTCGCGTACTCGTCCGTGTGTGAAAGTCCCTTAGCTGCGTCAGCGCCGGAGACGCGCAAGAACACCACGTTCTTCGTTTGAATAGTCGAGCCTTGATTTATGGAGAGCTCACCTCACACTCCCCAGTAACTTATCCACCGAGTAATGCACAGCAAACTCACGTAGCAAGTTCACTTCAACTTGACATGGCTACATAAAATATTATCCAATCACTCTCTAAATGTGCTGAATTTAATGGGGTTCACATAAAATCCAACGCACACTATAATAATGGAGGAGGAAGGTAAGCGCGCTGCAATCTCTGAGTCTGCTAATTGCGCAGTAAACTGATCTGTTACCTTCGTATGTGCTGCTTCAGGTTCTGGATATGCGTGGGAAGGCGCGCTGGAGCGCAGTTGGGACGTGATCCAGGAGGACGACTCGGGCAACCTCAAGATCGACCAGGCGGTCACAAAGCAGCAGCGGCAGCGGTGCGCACTAAACTGGTCTCGTACCGTTAGCGTTGTGCACTAATCCGGTCTTTTACGTTATATCCTCTAGACGACTAGAAATCGCGCGGAATGTGCGCAAGGGACTGATCCGCTATACATACGTGGTGATGGACCTGTCCCGTGGTATGGCCTCGAAGGACTGGAAGCCGCACCGCTTGGGTTGCGTCTCCACTGTACTGCAGCAGTTCGTGAAGGACTATTTCGACCAGAACCCCATCTCCCAGCTGGGAGTGATCGGCATCAAGGGCATGACAGCCGAGAAGCTCAGTGAGCTGTCAGGCAACCCCAAAACGCACATGGAGCGCATCGCCGCAGCACTGGCGGTAGACAAGGAGCCGTCGCTCCAGAACGCACTGGAGATCGCCAAGAGCTCTTTGAAGACGGTGCCCGCCTATGGCAGTCGAGAGGTCGTCGTGGTCTATGGCAACCTCGTGACGGCCGACCCGGGCGACATCTTCCAGACGCTGGCGTCGCTCAAACGCGAGAACGTCCGCGTGTCTTTCATTGGCATTGGCGCCGAGATGCACTTGCTACGCCGCATTGCGGACGGCACGGACGGGACCTACCACGTCGCAGTAGACGCCGACCACATGAAGAGGCTCATGACGGCCTTCACGTTCCCGTCGCCTACTGTCGCGACGGCTGCGTCACGCTTCGCAACGCTCGTGGAGATGGGGTTCCCGCAGCGGCGCAGTGGAGCGCTGTCGCTCTGCACGTGCCACCAAGCGTTCACAACAGTGGGGTATGTCTGTCCTCGCTGCAAGTCCAAGAGCTGCGACCTGCCGACGACCTGCCAAGTGTGCAACCTGCCGCTGGTCTCGTCGCCGCATCTCGCGCGGTCCTACCACCACTTGTTCCCAGTGGCCAAGTTTACGCAGCACTTGCTGCGATCTGGAGCGATCGGCGAGAAAGGAGCCAAGGTATCGCCGGAACTGGTCAAGAAGAAGTGCTTTGGGTGTCTGCTGCCTTTGGGACTGGATGGCGATGGCGCCGCGTACGAGTGCACCACTTGCCAGAGCGTGTTTTGCAGTGAGTGTGATATGTACGTCCACGACTCGCTGCACAATTGTCCTGGGTGCAGCTAAAGGGTCCAAAAGCAATTCTACACGTAGTGATCAAACGCAGGAATAAAGGCAACTTTTGAGTGTAGCAATATCTGTTGACGAATTGTAGACGACGATGTTGTCTTGACAGTGGTGATGTAATCAGCATAATTATTAGGTCAAGCTCTCAGCATACAGAACGCTATATGCGGAATTACGCGCGAGTCCCACGCAACACCGGTAGATTTCGTCAGCGCCAGGTCGACGATCGCCATGAAGAACTACGGCGCTTCATGCTTTGCACGACCTCATTCCTGTATTCGCCAGCCAGCAACTCTATTACTTGAGTAAAGTCTTCAATAAACCATGATGCAGAGCGCCGACCAAGAGCTCAATCTCCGAAGCTCGGACTTGTCGGCAGTCGAATCGGACTGCTACAGCGACGAGGAATTGGACGTCGAGACCCCCACAGAGCAGCAGCCGACGCCAGTTGAGATCGCATTTTCGGCGTCCGCAGGCATGTTCGTGTATCAGATGGGCGTGGCTGCGTACCTGCAGGACACCTTCGACCTGTCCAATTGCCGCTTCTCCGGTTGCTCTGGGGCTCTTGGGCTGCTGCGCTGCTGGCATCGGAGACTTCAGTGCCAGAGGCCTGGCGCGTCATCAAGGAGACGCAAGCCAAAGTCATCACGTCGCCGAAATGGTATTCAGGCTACGGCCGCTACGCCCCCATCGTGAAGCAGACGCTGCACGAACTCTGGCGCCACGACGAGGACATCCACCAGCGCGTACAGCAGCGTCATCTGACCATCGCAGTGACCAGGTTCCCGTCCATGAAGGCGGAGAAACACACGTCCTGGGAAAGTCTGGACGACCTCACGGGTTCCATCATGGCCTCGTCGCTCGTGCCGTTCGCGCTCTCGGGCAAGCCGTGCATCTCGCACCGCGGCCAATGGTACATCGACGGCGCCTTCACCAACTTTAAGGGTCGACTGCGACGAATACTCGACGTGGGCCGACCTGTCCTTCCACACGGCGCAGACTGTGCTGGACTTGGCGCGCTCGACTTCCACTGCGCTCGCTGGGTACGTCATCCCTGGGGCGTGGGGGAAGAACGTCGCCAACAAATTGTTTAAGTCGATGCCGATGCTCACGAGTCCGCACGACGCCATCGCCCCGTCTTCAGCTTCGAACGCGAGCAACCAAGTGAAGCGGCTCATCATTAAGCCGTGGAATTGGCGCTCGCAGACGATGGCATCTTTCCATTTATCGGTAGATCTGAACACGCACGAAGAGCGCTTTGCCATGGGGTACGAAGACGCCAAACTCCACTGCGGAGAGCTGGCGGCTATGTTGCCACTCAAGAACGTGTCGTAGGCACCACTGCACGTAAAATGTATCTAGGTATTATAAAGTACAGTGCTACCCCTCGTTATTCGCACCTCGATAATCCAATACCCCGTCAAATCAGCTTAGAAATTATTGGAATTTTAAACTAAGTCGCTGCTTTTGTTTTGTTTTTATCTAATCCCTCTAAAATCACTTTGCCGAACCCACTGCGCATAACGAGGGGTAGCACTGTACATGTATTTGCTTTTTAACTCCGTTCACCACGCCCACAACTCGCAACTCGTTGTCCTGGCAATGTATGCTACTGCTAGGTGGGAGTCCAGAGCTGCATTGTTAATGTGACCTTGAGTTCGGAACTCTTGATGATCAACTTGACCTGCATGCTCTCCATGATGATAGTGCATGGAGTTGATGTTCCGCCCAGCAACGTTAAAGCTCACCACGCCATGGTTGCGTCGACCAGGTCATCTACATGTACAACGTTTCTTTTCATCAAGTGATGGCCAAACTGAGTCAGACTCGGACTCAGGGTAGCGTAGTTATTGTGAGTTTTCGCGTATCCAAAACACTTCATCATGATGATGCCCCCATTCTAGCATTTTTCATCTGGTTTTTGACACGGACAACAATCGCTTGTCGTTTGTATTTCGCCTTTAACTGTACACGGCAATGACAATATCCAGACATGAAAGATGCACCAATACTCTATCTGTAAAGTAGGCTGAGAACATGCCGTAGAGAGAAAGTGTTGATTGCCTCCATGCAACCGAGGATGGCCAATTGTTGCACTTGCTACACAGCACCACTCCCTCTTTCTCTGCCCGCAAGGTCTTGCTGGACGGAAGATCCCGGCGCTGATTCGGGAGCCGTTCGTGCTGTGATGTGGTATATGATCCGCCCATCGACTTTGTCGTGACGAGCGCTTCAGTTTTCGACTTGCTTCGCGCTGCACAGGTCAAAGCACTAAAGTGTATCTTTTCGTCATGGTGTTCAATTGGAGTTGCACCTCGTCAACGAACGCGGTGGAGAGCACCCCGAACTCTTCAAGAAGCGGGTACCCAATGTGTTCAAGTTGGTATTTCCTCGCAGGCTTCTGTGGCACTGGGCTACGCGTCGTCTCCACGTGGTCCCAAGGAACACAATGGGCACCGAAGAGCGCGCGGCTTCGCTGCTGGTCAGTGGTCTCATGCACGGGAGCAGCCCGCGCTTCCGACGCCAAGAACAGACTTTGTACTTCGTCGACATGTTTGGCAAGAAGGTGCTGCGGTACTCCCTAGCCACGGAAAACGTTGGGGTCGTGTACGAAGACATTGAAGACTTCGTGTCGGCTATCGGGTGGCTGCCGGACGGTCGCATGCTCATCGTACGCATGAAGCACCGACAGGTTTTGGTCTTGGATCAAACTTCCAGTCGTGTTGAGCTGTACGCCGACGTGTCGAGCGTGACGCAGTTTCGAGCGAACGACCTGGTCGTTGCAGCCTCCGGTCGAGTGTATCTGAGCAATGCCGGCTTTGACGTCGCCAATATCAAGAGCTGCTGCTCGACGACGCTCGTGAGCATCGACCCCGTGGACCGACAGGTTCGTGTGGAGGCTACCGACCTGCTACTTCCGAACGGAATGGTGATCACTCCGGATGGCAAGTCACTGATCGTGGCCGAAGCACTGGCCGGTCGACTGTCTGCTTTCGACATTGGTGAACAAGGCAAGCTGGCGAATCGTCGAGTCTGGGCGAATGTGGGCTCGCTACTTGGTGGGATCAGTCTGGATGCCGAGGGTTACATCTGGGCTAGTGTACCGCAAATGGGCGCCTATGAATCTGCCGGCGGTGCCCTCGTTCGCGTGAGAGAAGGCGGCCAGATCACGGACCTGCTTGGATTCCGACGAAATGGCATATCGCGTCGAGTACACGCGTGTACGCTTGGACTGGACGAAACCGGAACTGAGTCGTGCCTCTACTTTGTCGAGTCCAATGCGAGCAAAGAGACTACCGTCTTGATGCAGGGCCATCGATCTGCCCAAAAGAACAGCACTCTGAAGCGAACTCGAGTTGCGGTTGGGCCCGCACTCATGCCGTCGAACGCTAACTACTGCGGAGGTTACTGAAGAAAAGGTAGTTCGCTGAAAGGCATTGAAGTACTATATAATTTACGGCAAGTTACAACTTGTACTGTACATGTTTTCTCCTGTCCTTGAAGGACTCCTTCATCTTCCGATGGATGAGGACAACTGGATATCTAAATAGCCTTGCACTCAAAACAAAGAGTACAGCACTTGTGTTGCTCGATCAAAGAGAGTTGTTTTGTGCGTCGGACTCCGACTCGAAGAGATCTCCACGTCGTTCTCCGTTGCCCTTGAGATGTCGAACTCTTCGAAGCACGTACTCTCCTCCAGTGACGACTCCGTTTGGCGAGGAACGTAAATGTACATTGACGCCGGGTCTTCTCGCGCACGTTCTTCCAGCGCTACCCTTCGGGCGTTCATTTGTGTTGCCGTGTGCACACACCGCGTGCACAGGTCAAGCGCCTTCCGCTTGATAACGAACGTGTCCTTTTCAGGTTCGACGAAGCTGAGCTTTTGTCGGATGTGGCATCGGTGGCAGACCCGCTTGGTGCAAATGTGGCATTCGAAAAAGCTCTTCTGGCCAAAGGGATTGCGAAGCTCTCGTGCGCACATACTACAGCAGGAGTCGTTGCTATCAGCACCACAATTGACCGAGTTGGCTTCTGCCGTGGCCAACAGCCAATTGAGTTTGCGTTTACGAGCACACCGGGCAGCCTTGCTCACGGTACTGGCCGCCTCAATTGTAGCGAGCGAGGCCATACTAACGGGCACGTCTCCAGCCAAGTCCACCATCGCCTTGGCGAATACTTCGACTGTCCCCTTGGCCTTTTGGCGGAACAACTGGTAAATTGTCACCTTGCCGCGAGTCAACTTGCGTCCTGGAAGCTCAGGTACCCCACGAACATCCAGCGAGTGCAGGATTTGATACCCGATGCGTTGCCCATTTGAACGGCTCTTGGTCACACCCGTAGCTTCGAGGTAGACGAAGTCGCGCGACCTGAACACAGGTTTTGCCTTAGCCAGCGCACTATTGACTTCCCACTTGAGCTGTAGACCGTAGAACGGATCGCTAGGTGTTGACGTTTCCAGGGATGCGAGCGTGGCAAAATCCTGAATGTTGTTGCCTGAGTATGAAGACTTGATGCGGGTCACCTCGTCGCTCTGGCTTACGAGGCCGTACATGAGGTCGTCGAGATCGCACTCCACGGTACCCATCCATATCATCTTCGACAGCTCCTTTGGCCCCTTCACCTGAGTCTCTCGGGCGAATGCGGTGGCCGATGATCGAAACGTCCCTGGGCCTACGCTTCTGGAAAGGATGTCACCAACGCGAGATGACTCGATGATATCCCCAAGAGATTTCGCTTTTCGTTTCTGGCGCTTGATCTCCTCGACCGCAAGTTGATCCTGGTACACAATGACGTTTTCCTTTCGCTTGATGGGTTTCCAGCGAGTTGCGCTGGGTAGGCAGCTTTTGTTCGCTAGAACATGCTCATAGTCCATTAGCGTTTCGTCGATGCAGAGCTGCGCCAATTTGTGCATCGACCGACGATCACGCTCTGAAAGCGAGAGAGGGGTTTCGAATGGGCAGCTCGGCTCCATGTTGTTGAATAATGTCTGTCCACTTGTTGTGTGCGGAGAAATATAATGAATGGACTTGCACAAGCTCGATGACAAATAACATCACAAGTTTGTCGACGGCTGGTAACTCAAACAGCTCGTGCATCTCAACTTGATGTAGCGCTGTAATAACGACGTGAGCCATCCGAAGACCACGAAACCATAGTACTGCTGTCTCCATTTCGTGGCGCGCTGCCTATTATAATTGCCTCCACCTTCGCCGTCTGTCTTCCACCGAGAATGTCTCCGAGCGGTAGAGGAACCGTGACTTGGACTGCAGCTTCACGTTATCCATAGAGACAATAGCGGCCGACTTTTTGCGCGACAAAATCTTCTCTCTATTCAGATGCCTGTATTCGTCAGATGGACAAGCTCGAAGAAGGCTGTTTCCGAGATATGTGGCGGCTTTCATCCGTTCTGGTGCTACTGCAGCGTGTCGACTGGGTAAGCTTGAGAGGTGGCAACGATCGCCACTGATATGAGGTGAACATCAGGAAGTCTGGCAGTGCCAGCTGCATGGCTTTCGGTGGCGAACAACGATCGCAAACGCGGTAAGCAGAGGTATTTGATAGATGCATTGTGAAGTTACACTACGCACATTTCGCGACGAAGTGTGAGGGCATACTTATCGATTTTGCCAACACTTTGACCTGCTCGCGAATTGGTTTTGAATGTGGAGGACCAAATGTTAGCCAGAAGTCACCGAGGAGATGGAGGACACGCTTCGGTTGACCGCCGATTCATAGAAGATGGATGTCGGGTTCTCGAGCGCCAATTCACCTTGGGCAACTGTAATAGCGCTCAAGTGTGCAGAAGTGTGAACGCATCGTGTGCAGACGTCGATGTTCTTCTTCATGACACCACGCGTGCGTCGATTGAGAAAACTCATACGCTTTGGGATTCGGCAGCGAGCACAAATGCGACCCGAGCAAATACGACAGGCCTTGTTCATGAACGGCAGCAGACTCTTGCTTAGGTCCTTCGTACACACACTGCAGAGGTCGAGTGACGGTTTACCACTCTCGCACGGCTCCATCGTGTGCAGCAACCACATGACCTTGTGACGCTCTGCACAAAATGCCGCTAGGGTGAGTGTCGACATCGCCTCGGCCGAAAACAGACTCACGCTGGTAGACGGCATCTCGCCCTGCAGATCGATAAGCGCGCGGACATAAACTTCCACGACGCCCTTGCTCTTCTGTCGGAAAATGTGGTACAGCTCCATTTTGCCCCGCACCAACTTGTACTGGGGCAGTTCAGGAACGCCAGGAAGTTCAAGGGAGTGGCAAATGTGATAGCCCATTCGCTCACCGGTTGTAGGGGACAGAGTGATGCCTGTGCTCTCCATATACACAAAATCGCGTGGGCGCATAATGGGCTTCGCGACGAGTGGACCCATGTCGTTGACAGTCCACTTGACTTGGAGGCCGTCGAATGGTTTCTCGACCGAGCGTTCAGTGATCGATGCAAGTAAGAAGTAGTCCAAACCATTGTCCTCGACGTAGGATGACTTAACCTTCCACATGTCAGCGTTCTGGTTGATGGCGCCAAGCATGAGATCGTCGAGGTCGCAGTTGATGGTGCCGTGCCACAGCACTCTCTGTGGCGGAGTCTTACCCGGCGTTCCTGATGTCGGTGCTGGGGGTGGTGCGAGAGGATCTTCGGCCATTTCGAACGCCGGCTTGGAGGTGCTACTAGAAGCTTGGAGAGTTACAGCAAGAGCACACCGATCCTGGTATGCTGCGAGGTTTTCCTTGCGCTTGATCAATTTCCAGCGTTCCGTGTCCAGGACGCCGTGACCATGTACGAGCATCCGCTCGTACTCAGCCACGGTTTCGGTCAGGATGGCATCGGAGATCGACTTGATGGTGTCCTTCTCGCTCTCAATGAGCTCCAAAGACTGAAACGGGCACGCTGACAGGGGAACTTCATTTGTACTTGAGGGGTGGAGGTCAAGAAGCAAAACGCGAAGTGTTTGAATCCAGGAGCTCGGCTGTCGGTTGCTATTCCGATTGCAGTCATCAAAACATCCAAAGCATTCCTCCAGCCTTTGAGCCTTTGGGGGCTGACGCTTCATAAGAAGCGAGAACCTGCTGCAGTCTCCGGTCCTGATCGGTGATAAGAAGGCAACTCAAGAACGAGCACAACACCTGGCAGCTCAGATCGACAAGTGGTTCAAAACTCTGCACACTACAAAAGCCTCGATGCAAGCGAAAAATAGCACCATCGAGTCAACTCGGGCGAGTGGAAGGGGTAAGTTTCAAGGTTACAGGAGACGGCACGGCAGTCTTGGCAATGCAAGTTCGACGCAACCGCGGCGCTTCTCTGTTTTACAGTTGCCTACAATTTCGCTAGCGTTCTCAGTTAGAGGTCAACACCCGATGGTCTATAATTCTTGGGTGCTGCTAGCAACAACTTGTATCTGAGCAAAGTGTGCATGTTAAAAATAATTTGGAGATGAAACTTGTATGGTTGGTGATACAGAACCACTTCGAGATGAAGCCGATCGTGCGGCTCTTCCAAACTGTTAGACGGCGATAATTCTCGCTAGGCATCACCGCGGCAGCAATGGACACTTTGATCAACAACTCCGGGAGTCTTATTCCACGAGCAGTTTCTCAGGACTGCTACCGGCACACTTGCCACTTTTGATTCACTACCTGTTTTTAGGCTATCGACAAGAGCTAAACCATGGGTGCGAGCTCGTCGTTGACGACGGCTAAGATGTGCCCTTGATCGAGCTGCCGTCATGGAAGTCACTGCGATGCCTGCTTTCCCGGGCCACTTCGGCTTGAGCCGCGTCTAGGCAAGTGGTCGTCAGCACTGTCCGCATGCAAGGCGTGCAGACCGCCACAGACGTCTGCATCACCGTACGAGTGAGCGGCGACATGTGACGCAGCTTTTTCGGAATGCTGCACCGGGAGCAAGCGTACCCCGAGCAAATGCAGCAAGCCTGCCGGCGTGACAGCATGCCGCTGATGTCTTTGTGGCACACGCGACAGAAGCTGGAGTTGTTATCCTCGTTCGACGGCACCACCTTGTGCTGCTTGATTAGCCACACAAGCTTCTTCATCTCGGCGTAATCTCCGAGTTTCCATACCGACACGACCCCTTTGGCGGAGACCATGGTGGCAATGCTGGGGGCATGTCTCCCATCACGTCGATGAACGCCTTGACGTACGTCTCGACGATGCCCTCGCTCTTCTGACGGTACAAATGATATAGGGTCAAGTTGCCTCGGACGATCTTGTGTTCATCGAGCTCCGGCACCCCGGCACGGAAACCGAGTGCAGGATGTGATACCCGATGCGCTCGCCCGTCGAGCTCGTGGTCATACCCGTGGACTCGAGGTAGACAAAATCTCTGCAACGCACCATGGAGCGCATCATGGACGGGCCTCCGTTCACCGCCCATTTGATCTGCAAGCCTCGAAAAGGGCGTCCACCGTCGGGTAGACCACCGTGTCGAGCACGGCAAAGTCCAGGACGTTGCTGCCCATGTAGGCGGCCTTGACCTTGGCCTCCTCGGCGGTGGGGTTCACCACCCCGTACATAATGTCGTCGAGAGTGCCCTGCAAGATGCCGAACCAGAGCAGCTTCTGCATGTCCTTGGGGTCTTACTCTGTTCGTAGCCCGAACCGGACTCGGAACCTGCACGTGTCAACCGGCGAGAGCTCATGGCCTCCCGGTCATGGTACACCACCACGTCCTCGAAACGCTTGACCATTTTCCAGCGAACCTCGTCCACAATGCCTTGCAGGACGTCCAGGTGAGTCTCGTAGTCGCCCAACGTCTGCTGCACAAACAGGTCGGCCAGCTCCACCACCTCCCTCTTGTCGCTGTCGCACAGACTCAGCGGTGCGAACGGTGCATGCGCCAGCGGGGATTTCATTGCAAAATTGAGGTCGGATCGCTTGAAGGCCAATGCGAGAATGGCACACATGCATGCCAACAATACAAAGGTGATCACCAACGCCAGCGCTGACGACGATGACAAGTTGTAGAGCTCCTGCCAAGGTCTCATGCGACGAGCAAACAGATGGCAGTCATCGGGGCCGGTGTCTAGAACCTGTGATTCAATATAATAAGAACCTCTCTGTAGCAGGTATTCTAAGGTTAGCTGTTGTTCATTAATGCAAGATACTTCATACATGCTCAGCTTTGTAACTAGATGACCCGTTTCAACGTATGAATTGTGTTATCTAACCTTTTTCATGAAGACAGGCAAATTGAGCTTTCCGGCGATAGTAATGCTTCGCCGTTCCACTCGAGCCTTCGATGTCTTGCACAGTTCTGTCAAATGCGGTTGACTGCTTCGAAGGCATCGATACGAAGGTTAACGCATGGTAAACCATACTAACTTGCCAGTCAACAATAGAGCTCCATGGAGTCACCATTCCGCTTGCAGTCCGACCTGTTGGTGAATGGAGTTCTTCTGTAAAGGTGACGTGCAACATCAACTTTACGGTCAAGTGCCTGACAGTGACCTGGCGGGTCCATCTGGGCGTTAAGTCCAACGTGGAGTTCGTGAGAAGTTCTTGTTGAGTGCATTAGCAAGCAGTGTCCACAGGCTCTTATCACCATCCGAACGTGCGGCTAGTTACGACGACTGCAACATGTATACGATTGATACAAACTACAGCATTACGGAGGACGAGGACGACGTCGGTGAGGGCGCGGACCAGTATATGTACTCCTTGTGTCGCGCGCTAGTTTTGGACAGCTCGGCCTGTGCAACGTCCACGCTGTTCGTGTACGACGCAGCCCGCAGACACCCCTTGCACACGTTTGCAGCCCTCTCGACCACCGTGCGGCCATACGAAGGCATGTAGAACATCTTCATGGGCACGCAGCAGTGCGCGCAGCACTGTTTCACGCAGATCTTGCACGACCGCCGCCGCGCCATGCCCCCGCGTATGAACTTTTTCCCGCACACGTAACAGGAATCCCGTCGGTCAGTCGGGACGATCGCTCTACGCTGCGAAAGCTTCCAGTTGAGTTTCTTCATGAGCGCCAATTCCGACAGCTTCCACACCGACACTACGCCGGTTGTTGACAGCGTCGTCGCCACTCGGAGAGGCATGTCGCCCATCAGATCAAGGAACGCCTTGACGTAGGTCTCAACAACGTTTTCGGTCTTCTGATGAAACACGTGAAACACCGTTATGTTGCCACGAACGAGTTTGTGCTCGTGGAGCAGTGGCGCGCCGGGAAGTGAAAGGGTGTGCAGGAGCTGGAACCCAACGCGCTCGCCGGTTGAGAGCGCCGTCATCCCCGTCGACTCCATATAGACAAAGTCACGGCAGCGCACCACCGACCGCATCATGGGTGGACCAGCATTCACCGCCCACTTGATCTGCATGCCTCGGAACGGTTCGTCCACCGTAGGATGCACGAGCGTGTCGAGTACTGCAAAGTCGATGACGTTGCTCTCGACGAAGGCCGCTTTGACTTTGGCCTCCTCAGCGGTGCGGTTGACCGCCGCGTACATGATGTCGTCGAGACTGCCGAGTACCGTTCCAGACCAGAGCAGTTTTAGCATTTGCCTGTTTTTGTCGTTGCGGTCTCGAGAGCGGTCCACGCGTGACTGACGTCGCTCCTTCAACGCTTGTCGGTCTTGGTACACGACGACGTCTTCGAACTGCTTGACGCGGACCCATTGCATCGCATCTACGATGCCATTTTTTCGTATAGGTGCCTCTCGTAGTCTTCTGTCGCGTCATTGACCAAGATATCGGAGAGACTGAGAATCGCCTCCTTGTCAGAGTCGATGAGGTTGAGTGGCGGGAACGGAGCGTGCTCGAGTGGAAACTTGGTCATAGTAGCCGATACGCGAGGACTTGCTGCGAAGGCTTCAAGTTGTCAAGTGGCTGCAGTCACTGGGATCGCGTAGCGTGAACGAATGACCCCAGCCAAATCTTACGGACCGAAGCTACCATGATCGAATCCTGATTCAGGCGAGCCAGCATCTGCAGAGCTTGGCGCCGATTGATTGCGAGCGTTCTCGACAATGGTGCTGTGGTACCCGCTGCTCGAGTCAGTTCACCGATTTTGAAGATGTCGTAGCTCGCGTAGCTTGAGGGTGCCCACGAGAAGAAAGTAGATCTCGAGGTGAGGTTTCCGTTAACGAACTGATTCCTGCAGCGACGTGTGGCGTCTCAAAGCTCGTTGCGCGCGATATCCATTCAATTGAAACCCCACCGCAGGATTTGTTAAACGCCATGCTGTGGCTGCAGCGGTTCGTCTACCGGTACTGCTCGTGTTGAAGTGGTGCAAATCGACTAGGAAGAAGGTGTAAATCGTTAAGAGCGTCGTATCGAAAGCAGTCGAGGACAGGAACTCAGCATTGCTTTCAGCAGCGCTTCTCGATCATGTAGGGTCAAAGCGTTCAAAGCGGTGACAACTTCAACGTCACCGATGGTCCGCGTGGATCCTTTTACGATACATGTACCGTAGTTTGTCGTCGGAGAGTTGTACCGCTTTTTTGATGATGCTAGACGAGTTGAACGATGCCTTTCAAGTTTTAACTCTGAGCACTCACTGTTTAAAAACAGTGAGTGCTCTGATTTCACTTCCACCCACACTAGCTGCTCGACGGCCTTGCGCTACCCCGTTGGATATGGCGACACCATTGTCATTGCCCCACACAAATCAAATGCGCATCCTTGGTAGCATTGCGCTACATGTACCAACCTTCTACGCCATGACTAGGAACAATCGAGGTGCAAGCAGCTCCAGCTCACTGACCCATTGACATCACTTCTCCTTTGCAATCCGAGGGCACAAGCCTTTCCATTCTACACCACCGCCATGTATCCTTTGCCGCACCAGCCGTACCCGACGAGAACGCTCGACACGGACGAACGCAATCTGGTCCGTTGGTCTACCAACACGCTCATCGCAGCTGCACTGCACGACTACGACTGCTTCGTGAAAAATGCCATGGCGATGTGCGTGAAGACTCGACACGACTGGAAGCGTATAAAGCATCGGTCGGGCCTGACTGTCTACCGGGACCGAGCAACCCACTCAAGTTCTGATGATGACAACATCGACGTGATCAACGAGAATGGCAGCGTGTCCAGCCAAGGACCGCCAGCACAAATCGAAACCTTTCTGTGCATCGGCACTATCCCCGGTACGCTGGATGACATCATGTACGGGGTTGTGAGCCCCACTGCAGAAGACACGATGCTCAAGAGCTCCTGCATCGGGGACAATATCGTCGACTGCTGCGTGCTGGCCTGCGTCGACTCACCGACTTTGCAAGATCCTTGGCGAAGCTTGGCACTGAAATGGGCCGTGAACACCAGCCCCGTGGTAGTCCGTCCATTCATTCGACCTCGGGACTACACGTACGTCGAGTCCACAGGTATCACGACAAGCACTGACGGTGAGCGCGTCGGCTACCACATCATTAACTCGGTGGGCGTCCCCGACACCTTCACGATTGATGAACACGCCCTCGTTCGAGGCAATATGTCGCTATACCATGTCTATCGCCAGAAGAGTCCAAACACAGTTGAGGTGCACATTCGATCCTTCTGGCAGCTCAATGGTCGCATGCACTCAGTCGCTCAAAGCTACTCATGTGTTGAAGCAACACTAGCCATCGCTCGTATCCAAAAGTGTTCGCAGATGAAGAAACTCGCGTGGCTGAACCAGCAGAGCCACAGTGTGGACAGCCAGGCGGATCCGAGTTGCTGCAGTCTCTGCAGACGATGTGTGGGTGGCTGCTTCACCGTCGACAAGTGCTGTTCGGTCTGTCAGAGCGTCATTTGCTGGCGTTGCTGTGCTTCGAAGCGACGGAGCAGCTATTCGCCGCTTAAACGCGAGGTCATGAAGAAACGCCAAACAGTTTGTCGTCGTTGTGTGCGCAAAGCACAAGAGCCTGTGGTCATCCAGCAGCCCAAGCCGTTAAAACGCAGTAAATCCAAGTCATTCAGAGCCCTATCTACGGTCTCCACTGCATCACTCGTAAGTCGAGACTGGAACTCCAGTGATCGTAGTCGCGTCTGCGATTCGAGGGTTTAGTGAAGAGCAGACCTACTTGACCCCGTCCCATACAGCGCGATACGCTGGCCATATTTCTTTGGCGACCGCTGGTTCCCTATTTCGACGGAAGATGAAGCCACCACTGAAGACGACCGAGAATCAGGATTTGGTGAAGACGAACCTTTTCTCGAGGGCGTTTCCCAACCTCCGCGTATTGTTCCTACCACTGCGCTTTGTGGGCTACTAGTTGCAGTGGAAGCTGTGGTCGCAAGACCCCAATGCTCGACAGGCGGAGACCCTCGTGGAAAATATCATATTCGGCGAAGATCCTCGCTTCCAGGTGGCATCACATGAGCTGTACTTCGTCGACATGCATGGCAAAGAAGTGCTCACGTATTCACTGGCATCCTGCAAGACGACGTTGGTCTACGAGAATCCGGAGGATATGCTCTTCGGTTTGGGCTGGCTCGGATGCTGATCGTACAAACTCCAGGTGCTCATGCACGTCGAGAAGACCAAATCTACAGAGGTGTATGCGGACGTGAGAGCTGTCACGTCATTCCGTGTCAACGACATGGTGGTGGCCCAGTCCGGACGTGCCTATGTCGGGAGCTTCGGTTTTGACATGGCCAACATTGCGGCGTACTCTAGATCCGCTATCATAAGCGTCGGTCCCGAACGCGATATCCGAGTGGAGGCGCCAGACATGATTTTCCTGAACGGTATGGCGATCACACCTGACAGCAAGACGCTCATGGCTGGGACGGAAAGCTGAGCCGTATGGGCAAATGTCAGTTCGTTCGTGGATGGCATCTGCCTCGACGCTGAAGGCTGCGTGTGGGTGAATATTCCTCAATCTGTGTTTATCCGACAGGAAGAGGGCTGCTGCGCGTGCAGGAAGGTGGCCAAATCGTCGATGTCTTGGGGTTCGGAGCCAACGGCATCAAGAACTCGGTCTTCGCTTGTCAATTGGGAACTGATGAAGACGGCAAGCACGTGCCCTTCTTCATGGAGGCTGCTACTTCCTATGACCACTTGATCTTCAAAGGCGGTATTGAGGCGGCGAGGAAGAACGGGTCCGTGAGAGCGATCGAGGTGAGCGTTCGGCCGATGAGGATCTCAAGCGACAATTTCTACTACGGAGGGTACTCAGTACTGTACTGCTAGTTCACGTCAACGGGATCATGTTGAAGTGGCGACTTCAATATCGATTGAATAGCATCCTTTTGTTTCACACAAATCGACCACCGCTCATTCGATTGTCCACCGGACAGGCCGTGCGCGAATTCCCTTCTCATTCTGCAATTTGCCTCGACAAGAAGTAGCTTCGCTCCTCCACCAACCCTCTACAACACAACAGCGATGTCAGCAACCGCGCATTCATCACGCCAACCAGAGCTGGTGAATGACCCGAGTTCGGAACAAGTCCCCGATGTGAAGAAGACCAAGCAGCAGCAGGAGCTTTTCCCCAAAGTGTTCCCGAACATCCGGATGCTAGTGTTCCCGTTCCGCTTTCTCGGGTACTGGCTCGGGCGCAAACTATGGGCGGAGGACCCAGACGCCACGCAATCGCGTACACTACTGGACGACATCGTGTACGGTGAAGGGCTTCGCTTTCGTATCTCGACCGGAGAAGTCTACTTCACTGACATGCACGACAAGAAGGTGATCAAGTACTCGTTGGCCACAGGAGAACGGACGTTGGTGTATGACGACCCAGAAGACATGTTGTCTGGTTTGGGCTGGCTGCCCGACGGCCGGTTACTGATCTCGTCCATGAACAAGCGCCAGGTGCTCGTTCACAACGAGGCCGCCAAATCGACCGAGCTGTACGCGGACGTGAAGGACGTGACCCAGTTTCGAGCCAACGACATGGTGGTCTCCACTTCCGGTCGCGCATACATTGGCAGCTTCGGGTTCGATCACACGGACTTCATGTCGATTGCGAGCTCGGCGATCGTCAGCGTGGGTACCGATGGATCTGTCCGAGTGGAGGCGACGGGTGTCGTGTTCCCGAACGGAATGGTCATCACCCCCGACGAGAAGACGCTCATTGCTGGAGAGACGTTCGAAGGGCGACTTACGGCGTACGATATCGGCCAGGACGGTAGACTCTCGAGCGGGAGGCTGTGGGCCGACGTCGGCTCGCCCATCGACGGCATCTGTCTGGATGCCGAAGGTTGCGTCTGGGCCAGCATCGTCCAGTCCGGAATGTACAATACTGGTGGTGGCTTGGTGCGCGTGGAAGAGGGCGGCGATATCCTGGACGTCGTTGGATTTGGCGCCAACGGGATCAAGAACTCGGTGTTTGCGTGTCAGCTAGGCACGGGCACAGAAGGCAAGCACCAACTCTTCTTCATGGAGGCCGTGACTTCGCACGATCACCTGATCTGGAAGGACGGCCCTAAGGCAGCCAGGAAGAATGGGACACTGCGTGCCATTGAGGTGAAGGTTGGTCCAGCGAGGATCCCTGACAACAATAGCTACTGCGGAGGGTACTGCTGACTTCAACTTCACCTCATCCCTTTGAAAACGGATATATTGCACAAGCGGTTTACCACAGAATCGATTTTTCTTTTATTTACGAGTCCCCGTCAATGGTAAGATCTGACCTCTGATATCCCTTGAAAATGCAAACTATTAGTTTCGCCCCGTACTTTTCGTGCCAAATTTGTCTGCGATGAGTTACTTTTCAGCTGGATTATTCACCAATGACGAAGCGTGTCTGTACCGGTATATCGACGTCGGGTCATTGATGCCGCTGCCGCCTATGTCTCCGATGTCTTCTTCGTCCGGCGCGCGCTCGTCGACAGGACGCGGTGCTGCGTCGATGTGCCCCCAATGCGCACGAAAGAGTCGTAAGCGTGTCGATTACGGGGAGCGAACACGAATTCGGTTTTGGCCAATAGGCTCGGCCACGCCGACCAAGTCATGGACTTGAAGGTGCCCATTCCGTGATCCATTTCGTGTCCTTTTCACCCAAGTAAAACAAAATAGACCCAGATCAGACTCAGACATGCACTTGAGTACACTATGATCGTCGTCTCCGGTGCCCATTTTCCTCCCTTCACCCATTTTAAGCGAGACAGAACCTCGTCATAAGTCGAAAAGGCTCCAGACTCCAAGTCGATTTTGCTTGGTCCGACACCTCCGCCTCAGGAGCTTCCGCTGCGTGGAATTGCCCCAGACCCAATGAAAATGGCGTCCACTCCCGTCGCTCCTTCTTTAGCGCATGCCGACACGTCCGCCACAGTGAGCGCCAAGCCACCGACAGCTCCGACACAGGGGGCCCAACAGACTCAGCAGCAGATGCCCGTCGGCGACTGCTGCCCCCGGACATGACGACGCTGTGGCCCGACAGCCGCTGCTATCTGCGCAACCTCGTGCTGGGCCGCGAGTGCCGCAACGTGTTCAACCTCGAGCCCAACACCGTCTTCCTCAACCACAACGCGTACGGCGTGACGCCCAAGCCAGTCATGCAGGCGCAGGCCCACTTCGTCAACAAGATGGAGGTGAATCCCGACCGGTTCATGCGTCGCGAGGTTCCCGTGATGCTGCGTCAGGCGGCCAAGCAGCTCGCTCGCTTCGTTCACGCGGACGCTGAAGACTTGGTCTTTGTGACCAACGCGACGACGGGCATGAACGCTGTGCTGCAGTCGCTGGACCTACAGAACGACGACGAAGTGCTGTGTCTGAACCTCACATGTACGTTTACTCTTGCTAATTGGATGGATGTCGCGTGAGAACTGACTGTGGCTGTGTGCTGTTCGTTTTTACAGACTCGGCGGTGTTGAACACGCTGCGCCATCTTTGCTACTGTACGCAGGAGTTCGTGGAACTCAAGGTCGTGGACGTTGAGCTGCCGATCGAGAGCTACGACGCGCTAGTGCAGCAGGTAGTGGATGCGATCACGCCCAACACGCGGCTCGCTGTGCTGGACCACATTGCCAGCACCACAGGATTCGTGCTGCCACTGGAGAAGCTCATTCCGATTTTCCACGCGCGCAATATCCCTGTGCTGGTGGACGGTGCTAGCGCTCCCGGCCAGCTACCTTTGAATCTGAACGAGCTATGCGCCGACTTTTACGTTGGCACGGCGTACAAGTGGCTGTTCGGTTGCAAGTCCTGTTCGTTCCTGCATGTGAGCAAGCCGTACCAGAACACTGTGCGTCCCGTGGTGACGTCGCTGGCGTACGGCCAGGGCTTCGTGGAGGAGTTTGCGATCCAGGGTACGCGCGATGAAGCCAACTTCCTGACGATTGTGGCCTCGCTGGACTTCTACGCGAGTGTGGGCGTGAGTCGCGTGTACGCGCACAACAAGTCGCTGATTGACTGGGCCGGGAACTACCTGGCTACAACGTGGAAGACGAACGAGCTGCTGCCGGCTTGGCAGCGTGCTCCGTTTGTATGTAACGTGCGCATTCCGTGGAGTGGCCGACGACGTCGGAGGGTGCGCCGATGTCCCACGACGAAGCGCTGCCGTTATGCGATGCCATCATGGACTTCCTGGACGACCGGTATCGTATCGTGGTGCGTGTGGTTCCTTTCCAGAGCCAACTTTACGTCCGCATCAGCGCGCAGATGTACAACGAGCGGAAGGACTACGAGCAGCTGGGCCAGGCCATGGTGGAACTCACCAACACGCCGACTCTTGGCGACTACCTCGCGCGGATGCGAATCTAATGAGCCATCTCAGCGTACAATATATTCACATGATGGCAATTGTTCATTGTTGAGACCTGCTCATGAACCTTGGCATGATCATGAGCCCAGATCAGAAAGCATTTGGTGTCCATGTATCGAAATGACTGCGACCATCAGTTGGATTTCAACCAATTCGGGTCGACTATTTCTGCGACACACAAAATCCACGTGACTCGGAAGCCGCGCCAAAACTCATAACCAAAACAGTAACGCGGGACTCGGATCTCTTCTTCCCCAAACTAACTCAACTACAGCAGCCATGACGGACCAGATCACGAGCATGGAAGGCGCCATCCGCGCGGCGGAGCAGACGCTCGAGCACCTGTTCAACCCGTCGCTGGAGCAGGACAAGCGCATCCCCATCGACCTGCTGCATGAGGCCAAGGGCTTGGCCTTCCTCACGGTCGTCAAGGCCGGCTTCATCTGGACGGGCAAGGTGGGCACGGGCATCGTCATCTCCAAGCTGCCGGACGGCCGCTGGTCGGCTCCCAGCGCCATCGGCACGGCCGGCATGGGCTTCGGCGCCGAGATGGGCGCGCAGATGATCGAGTTCATGATCATCCTCAACTCGGACACGGCCGTCAAGAGCTTCATGCAGAAGGGCCAGCTCTCGGCTGGTGCTAACCTCGAGTTCGCTGCCGGTCCCTACGGCCGCGCGGCCGGCGCTAACGCCAACTTCAGCGCCTCGGGCGTCGCCCCAACTACACGTACAGCCACAGCAAGGGCCTGTTCGGCGGCGTGGGGCTTCAGGGCTCGGGCATCATGGCACGTGCCGAGATGAACAAGAAGTTCTACGGCCGCGAGATCACCCCCACGGAGATCCTCACGGGCGCCGTGGACCAACCTGCTGCAGCCTCCCAACTGTACGACGCGCTGCAACGCGTGGTGAGCATCCCACCCTCCGGCGGCGTGCAGAACCTCAGGCAGAAGCTCATGTCGCCCTTCACGGACCGCATGCCCGCTGCTGCCGTCGGTCCGGACGTGCAAGTCGTGTACGACCGCGTCCTGCGCCTCATTGAGGGCATCTCGGGTCCTGCTGGCGTGGACGAGTTCAAGACGAGCTGCAAGGACTATGGCCAGAACCGCTGCACGGACGACCAGTTCGTTCACTACCTGAGCACCAAGTTCTCGCCGGACCAGGTGGTGGAGCTCGTGCCGGAGGTCGTCAAGCTATTGCAGGACGCCAACAAGCGGAAATACATCTGGGTACGTCGTGGGAATGGAAAGGTGGAGAAGATATTGTGAGCTAACTGTCGCGCTGTTTGTTTTGTTTGTGCAGGACTACTATCTCACGGTTAAGGCTGAACACGGCTCGCAGCCCCGACCGGGCAACGCTGCGGCTGCGGCTTCGCCTTCGCTCTTTAAGTCAGGGAAGCTCACAGCTTCATGCCTCGTTTATTCAGGCGGAGAAGGCAGTGATGCGTCGAAGAAGCAGAACGAAGGCGTTGATCTCTACTGCCATTCCTTTATAACCTGCATTTACCTAATTAAGTTAGCATTCGAATGCTGCTAGTTTGGTTGCATCCGTGTTGTTCGTCGCACCAACAGTGTCTGTGTACTTGAAGCTCGCAATGATGGGGCATCATCATGCCAGCAGCATCTTCTCAATGGAATACCCCACGGCAAGCAGTTTTGCTGCTTTTGCTCAAGAGCACTTCATCTTCTTACATGTATTTGGCGGTGCGATTTGCTGCGAGCAGTGCGCTGGTCAAAGTAATGACCAAACTCACGATCAAGTGGGTCCAGTGGCGAGTTCTCACGATCAATGGTTTGGGGCAGCAATGGGGAGTCGTCGACACCGGACGACTCTTCTTCATCGGAAGACGGCAGCGAAGAATTTCCCCAAGCAGGACAAAACCGCTCCTTATAAGCTTCCAAGGCCTGCTTGTTCGTGCCGTACGCCACAGCATTCAACAGTGGCTGAATTGGGTCACAGATGCTCTCCAGCACACTGAGGAACTCGTTGGGCGTGTGGTCAGCTCGGAAGAACTGCACCAGTCGGTTGATGACTCCCCAGACTGAGCACAGGAAGAAGATGCCGAGGTAGATCTTCACCTTCTCTCGGAAGCGAGGCGCCATGGGGTCCATGAACAGAAATTTGAGAATATTGTGATAGATGCTCACGTTGAAGACGAACACACAGAGGACAGGCGCATAAAACAACAGAAGCTGCTGCAGGGCTCCTTCTCGTCGCCAAATGAGCGGGTCTTCTCCGCTTCTTCATGCGTCGTGTGTACTGCAATCCAGCACCATCGGCGATCAGCTCCACCGACTCCAAGACGGCCCGTCAGCTGACGCAGAACCAAATACACCAACACCACTCCAGGCAAACCCCATCCAACACCTCGATAAATCCACAGAAACTCTTCCGGGTACTCGTTCCTGAGCAAAACAATAAAACACATTGATCAGAACAACTTGCTAGAGCTGACAGTACAGTATCAATGTCCACGCACCGCTTCACAATAATCTGGTACAGATGGAAGGCGAAGCAGGCAGTCCAGAGGTACGACGCCAGGTAGAAGTACTGCAGCGTCAACGCCTGCGCGTAGCACAGTCCCTCGTGCTGTCGGTAGTTCTGTCCCAAGCCATTCACCACTAGTGACCTAAACACACAAACGTCCACAAGATAACGTAGCAAGACACTTAATGTCAATGACCATCGTCCAGCTAGGAATCAAAAGTTGCGACGCACACGGCGAAGGCGACGGCGGTGACGAGCCCCGCCAGCCCCAGCGACGTAACGATGCGGCGACTGACGTAGTTTGGAGCATCCACATGCCTCCACGTTGCCAGCAAGAAGCCGCAGCCTGCGCAGGACACGCACGCGGCCAGGAGCAGCAACACCTCTTGCACCAGCGCCATCCTCACGTACGTTAAGTATCCAATGAATTCAAAGAGTGGCATACGTGAATGATAGGACCACATCATGTCCACCACACCACATTCAGTACACAATAATATAGTGCGTATGTATATGATAGCTCAACATCGGGTAGTCCACATAAAACAATGTGGGCTACATCGGTATACGGCAGTCATTTGGAGACGGTGGGGGTTCGGCCTATCGCTCACTCTGTCTTTTGCTCAATTGGAGGGAGGCAGGTTCCATGCCGTCGCTCGCTTCGCCCGGGGCCTCTGCTCGCCCCGCCGCGTCTCCTCTCGCATCCCAGGCGTCTCCCGGTCGTGTGCACACCGTCGCGGCTCTGCAGTCCCTGGAAGACCCTGCGAGATCTGATGCAAACGCCTCCGTCATGGACGAGCTCCTGCTAAAGTATCTGCAATCGAGAGGGTATCACGTCTCAAAGGGGGCCGCGCATCAACTTTCAAGTGTGCAGCCTCAAGCCACAGATGAGGAGCGACGACGACTGCTCGGGGACCCAGCGGACGCCAGCATCGATAAGTACGCGCGGCAGTTGGGCTTGACCACGGAGGCCTGCACTGCGAATCACTTGGTACGTTGCAACGGCAATGCCCATTGATACAGCAGTAGCTGCTACTACTGCAACTAGGTTTTAGCCAATTGCTCTAGAAAGAACGGCATTTGAAGCCTTCTGGATGCTGAAATAACGTCGTTTTCTGTTGCTGACACTTGGCTGGGATCTTTATCGGGACTGTAGCTGTTCTACGGACTCACGAGAGGCAACCCTGAAGCGTACGATGAGGCGTACGGGAAGCTGCTGGACTGGATCTGCAACTCGTTGGACATGTACCGCAGCGAGCTACACGCGGTGGCCTTTCCGGTCTTTGTGCACTGCTTTTTGGAGCTACTGGCGAAGGGCTTTGTCGAAGCAGGCAGGAAGTTTTTCCACCAGTATGCGCCGGACCACACAAGACTGCACTTGGAGGAGCTGCGCACTCTTAGTCTCGTGTTTTCACCCCAACATTTGCGAGAAAACGAGTACGTGCGTGAGGTACTGCACAGCAAGTTCAACGTGGAGATGAGTTTGCTGTCCTTTGAGCTGCTCAACACATTTTTGAGCCAGGAGCGGCTCTTCTTGCTGCTGTCGATTGTGAACGAGCGTGTGAACCTCGTGGTGACGTCAAACCAGCCAGGCATACAGATTCAGCAGCTCCAAGATGCAGTTACACCCGGCGAGGCTGGCGCACTGAATAATATGGAGCCGAAGGATGATGCAGCCAGTGGATACAAGACTTCCGACGAACTTGCCCAGGCTGTCGCTTCGTCGGAACACCCCAGTGAGAGTGAAATTGCTATGCCTTTAACAACGGGTGTCTACGATGTAGATTATATGGTGCGGGCTGCCAACGGCAACACTGCAGATGTTGCAGGTGGCCACACTGTGCACGATCTTAACGCAATTTCTGTCAACTGGGGAGTCCTTCCTGAGCGCAAGTTTCATGACCCCTTGGCAGAAGAAGAGGATGGCGATGCTTCAACGGGAAACGAAGGGGGCGCTACTTCGAATGGAGCGGGAAGCGGCAATTCAGTTGGTGGTGCTGCATCTACTGGTGACGCAGCTGACGGAGACAAGAAGGGTGCAGACAGCTCTAAAGCTGGTGATAAAGGCAAGTCGTCTGCGGCTTCAACAGATGCACACCGCAAACACAAGCGCGTAAAACTATCAAATGATGATGCAACTGGCAAGAAGAAGGACTTATTGGAAGAGATTGGCCCGATTCCCGATCGGAAAAACGCGTTCAACGCTGAAGTAATGGAGAAGCTCGTACTGCGCGTACCAGCTACGATGAAGGAGCACATTCTCGAAGATGTTCGAGTGCGTGCACCTGTGAGTCGGAGTGCGCTGCCTTCAGTGCTGTGTTTTACGCTATTGAACTCAGCAACACATATTAACAATATGTGCTTCAGCGATGATGTGACTATGATGGGCGCTGCCTGCGACGATGCCTCATTCCGTGTATGGCGCAATGACGACCAGCCATTGGGAACGGCCACAGGTTCCGCCTACCATGGCAATGCAGGATCGTCGTACACCGAAGCCGAAGACGACGAGAAAATGGCTGTGTTACGAGGTCACTCTAGCGCTGTGTACGGTGCCAGTTTTTCGCCGGACAATCGTTTCGCACTCACAGCGTCAGCTGACTCGACAGTGCGGCTGTGGAGTCTAGCTGCAAAGAGCAACTTGGTCGTGTACCGCTCGCACCAGGGCGCTCCAGTCTGGGATGTAACGTTTGCACCGCTAGGATACTACTTTGCCACCTGCTCCATGGATCGGACAGCGCGACTTTGGAGTACGGATCACATGACACCACTGCGCGTTTTCGCTGGGCATTTGTCGGATGTAGACTGTGTACGGTTTCACCCGAATCATAACTACCTGGCCACCGGTTCTCGCGACAAGACCGTTCGGTTGTGGGACGTTCAGTCGGGCAAATGCGTGCGTGTATTCACGGGCCACTTCCGCGGCGTACAGTGTCTTGCGTTTTCGCGCAATGGTCGGTATTTAGCAAGCTCAGGTGAGGACCAATACATTAATGTCTGGGACCTGCAGGCCGGCAAGCGATTGGAGACTCTGATGGGCCACAAGGCCATGGTTACCTCGCTGGACTTTAGTCAGGAAAGCTCCATTCTAGCAAGCGGTGGCTTGGACTCCACGGTGCGTCTCTGGGATATGAAGGCGCTTACTGAGAAGCCCACAACGTACTCGGCGCTTTCGGGCGCAATGGCAGACTTGCACGTGAACTCATCGGATGACAGCGCGTCAAACAAGACGCAGCTTCCAGGCCGGAGCCGATTTGTGAAGCCTGTTCCGGTGGTGCGGCCGGGGCGGTACAGGAGCTGCCATCCTCGCGCTTCCTTCTCAAGACACTGCGGTCCAAGCAGACGCCCATGTACCGTGTGCAATTTACGCCGCGCAACCTGCTGCTTGCTGGCGGCATCTTCCAGCCGAAAATGGAGACGTAGTTAGCTCTAGCGCAGAATAACGCCACGGTCTTTTGAAGGATAATCTAATGCGACTGCCGTACCAACAAGACGTGTATTGACCAAGTTAAAAGCTACTTCCGAATAGCAAGCGCGACTGCCAACGCAGCCGCCACCACAGCGAGTCCTGCCGTCGCGCGCGTGGCGACCTGCAACGTCTTCTCGAGAGCGTCCACTCGCTCGAGCACGCCACCATTGAGCGCGCCGCGTACTTTCCCAGCACGTCGGGCTCGAGGTTGACACGGTCGCCGACCTTCTTGAGCGGCAGGATGATGTGGTTCTGTGTGTGCGAGATGAGCATGATGGAGAACCAGCGGTTGGTGCGGTCCACCTCGCACACCGTGAGGCTCGTGCCGTCAATGGCGATGTAGCCCTTGGTCACGATGTCGCGCAGGATCTCGGGCGCCACTGAGATCTTGACCCAGAGCGATTCGTCCTCGCGTGTGAAGGACAGGATGGAACCCGTGCCGTCCACATGGCCCTGTACGAAGTGGCCGCTGTTGCGTGCGTCCACGCCCATGCTGCGCTCCACGTTCACCTTGTCGCCGGCCGTGAGCTCGCCCAGGTTGGTGCGGCGCAGCGTCTCGGGTGCCACGCCGAAGGCCACGCGGTCCGCGTCGATGCTCGTGGCCGTCAGACACGTGCCGTTCACGGCGATGCTGCAGCCCAGGTACGCGCCCTCCAGCGCCACGGTCACGCGCACCACCAACTCGAAGCCCGTTCCGCGCTCGCCGTCCCACATCAGTAGGTCGTCGCGTCCCTGCATGGACACGACCGTGCCGATCTCCTCGATGATACCCGTGAACATGACGGTCGAGGTGCGTCAGCGACGTCAAAATGGAAAATGGCAGTCAAGTTGTCAACTCCAATACAAAATGCAAGTCATTTCTGTTACGTAATCAGCGTATGGGACACTTTGATTCGTACACCGTACTAAGTACGACATGAAAGTAGCCATGTGTAAACTAATAGGTGTCGGTACTCTGCTGACCCTGTGCGATCTTGACGCCGGCGCTCGTGCCGAGACGCGTAGCTCCGAGTGCGATCATCTTCTCTGCGTCGACGATCGAGCGTATGCCACCACTGGCCTTCACCTGCTTGGCCGCGGGCATGGCGATGCTCACCATGAGCTTCACGTCTTCCTCGCTGGCACCTACCGTAAGTGCAAGTCAATCTGATTAGTTAGTAAGTGTACGGGTTCAACGCGTTCATCGACCCAATTTCAAACAAGCAGACGCACCACGCGTGGAGAACCCCGTGGACGTCTTGATGAAGTCAGTGCCAGCGGCGATAGCAAGCTCGCTAGCCTTGCGGATCTGGTCTGCGTTGAGTAGCGCCGTCTCGAGAATCACCTTGCTGGTGGCGCTGCGCTCCTTGCACACGGCTACAACAGCGCAGATGTCGCGCAGCACAAAGTCGTACTCTTCCGCCAGCAGCATTCCGACGTTGATGACCATGTCGATCTCCTCGGCGCCAGCGTCCAGACACTGTTGGGCCTCGAACGCCTTGGTAGCGGTGGTGGCAGCACCGAGCGGAAAACCCACGACGCAACACACCTTCACGTGGGACTTGCTGCTGTCCTGGAGCCCCTCCAATGTCTGCGATGAATGAACTACAGTGAGAAAAATTATCTTGGGGACAACAGTGTGACTGCTCTTTCGCTGCTCCTCGCACCTTGCGAGCTAACGACGCGTACGACGAGTTGACGCACACAGAACAGAAGGAGTATTGGACCGCTTCCTGGCACAGCGTCTTGATCTGCACAGGCAGAGCGTCCGCCTGTTGACAAAAAGATCAGATTAGCCATAGAGGTCATAACAATGCAATGAGATTGCACCGTATTGAACCTTTAGGAGCGTGTGGTCGACGTATTGGTTCATGATCCGCGCTCTGGTGTTGTGCAATGCAATTGGTGAATGACATTAGGCTGCAAAGGTCCTCACACCTCGGTAAGTATTCATCAGAATAGGCTCGGTTCCATTGGTCAAAACTAAATGCAGCTTGGTGCGATTCGATTCGTTGAAAAGAGGGCTACTGCGACACAACTTCAACTCGCACACGTCACAGATTTTCGCCACTCAAGTGACCTTCGAGGCAGCGGCCGCGACGGCAGCGCCCATCAAGCCGCCGGGGCGAGCAAAGCGCAGCGTGTGCAGCGCCCACAGCGATGAACCGAGAACGAGCGTCGCACCCCCTGGTGCACCATCGCTAGCGACGTTGGCACCTCGTTCACCAGCATCGTCGCACCCATGAAGACCTTTCAGCGGAAGCAAGGCAGATCAGTAAGTGAAAAGGGTACACAATAGAACCAGCAACAGCTCGTACCTGGCCACCCACAGCTGCAAACGCCAGCGTCATTGCGCGTTTGGCGTCTTCTGGAAGGTTCGTCCAGATGTTGGGCTTGCGCGCCTTCATGAACACCACCGTGTAGGCCGCGAGCGTCGTCAAAGCCAGCAAGCGGTGGTCGAACTGCACGAGAGCTACGTTGTCGTAAAAGTTTCTCAGCCACGGCTGTGAACAGAAACGAAGGGTTAGCACTGCCGAGTCGACACGAAATCAGAGACCGAAGCCATTACCTTCTGCTCAAAGAGGCCATGCGGGATCCAATCCCCGTTCATTCTCGGAAACGTTTGGAATTCCTGCCCGCCGTCAATCTCCGCCACCAGCGACCCCGCGAAAATTGTGCCGGCGACCAGGCTCGTCAACGCCACAAAGTGCTTGCGGACCTCGCCGACCTCTTTTAGCACTCCCGGCGTCAGGAGTCCACGCACCGTGATCGCTCTCGACACAGGGGACACGATTCCGAGCCCCGTCCAGACTAACAGCGAAAAGGTCGCCAGTGACAGCGCCGACTGCATTTTAAATTAACAGACATCAATATGATCAGACATCAATATGATCAGACTACCGTAGTGCGCCGACTGCGTAAAGCACTTACGTGGACTGGAAGGAAGAACGTGGCTCCCTCAAACATCGGCTTGCGGTCGTGTTGGTCGGTCCCACCAAGAGGCTTGACATTCTTTTCCACCATCTCTCGGCCGATGTACAGCTGAGTAGCCCCCAGTCCAGCGATAAGCGCTAGTGGAGCCTGGGCAGGGATCGGAATCTTGCCTTTCATCGCGAAGTACGTAAGGGGTCCCACGAATGAGAGTGCCGTTAATTGACCGAGCACACGGTGAGCCGATTCCCATTTATAGTTTCGCTTGAAATCTTCCAGCGTCTAACAGAAAACACAAACCGTTGAACTCGCTTAGATTGCCTGGATGACAAGAGATACCGTTATCAAACTCTTGACTCACCATGGGGGTGCGTTGCGAGCGAGCGCAAAAGTCACGGTAGACATCAAACTCGTCGTGCCACTCGCTTTCAGTCCTCGGTGAATGCATGAATTCCGGCTTCCAGTACAGCGTTGAAGCACCCGCTCGTGTGAGGCGTGCCGCAGCACCAACAGTAAGCGTCGTTGCCACCAGTCCTGCCGTACCAAACAGCCACCACGGTAATGGCGACTTCATCATCGAGCTCTTTGACTTCTGGAGCATATTCGAAGTCCATGACGCGGAGTAGCGCTGCAGATAGTATATCTTCATCAGTTTTGCTCTAGGAGATTCGCCAAAACCCACTGCATTTCCTACCCTTTGGCCGTGACTCAGCTGCGACCGCAGTGCCAGGCTGGTTAGCGAATGTTTTGACGTCGAAACACCTCTGTTGTTCACCACAACCCGTTAATGGACACAACCCGTTAATGGAGGAGACTTCGACTTCTTCCACGTAAACATGGAGAAATACTACGTACAAGTACGCACCAGAAGTAGTTGAGACGTCATTTTGGAGTTGAGCTTTGCACGGTATTTTCAACTGTGAGAAGAACTTGCTCAGGCTCCTGTATCGCCCGGGAAAGTGATCGGTTTGAAGGATTCGACAGTTAGGACAAAATAGCTTTCATTGCGACAACCTCTGGGACTGCAGTCTGGGACGGGAAATACTCGCGATGCATTGACCACGCTCTATCGTCATTTCACGGGTCTTCTTTCTTCAAGCCGAGATGGGTGCCGTGTACGCTGTCAGCGTGATCGGGGAGTCACTCGAGCACACCGAGAATGTGGAGGTCGCCGAGGAGCAGCGCAGTCGATCTGCGTCGTGGGGCCCTCGCTCGTGATATCTGTCGGCTTTTCGTAGCACGTGCGGATAGCAGACAGTTGGTTGCTGCCATCCACAGCAGAGCACAGCACCATGACGCTGTGGCCATACAGCGCCTCTATCTCCGCCAGGGTCGTCTCAGGTGTTGACTGAGCAGCCCATTTATTGATCTGCTGGGTGGCCGTGCTGATGCGCTCGGCCGTGTTCAGCGTGGCAGTGAAGTACGTGACGGCGGCCGAGATGTAGTCGTCACCGTCAGCGGCGTAGCAGAGACCGTGCTTCTGGAACTCGTGGTTGTAGATCTCGCACAGCGAGTCGTACGTTGTGGCCTGCGTAGCATCTACCCACTTCTCGCCCATCGTGGAGAGCAGAGTGCTCTGGGCCGCAGCGAAGTCAGCAGCGTTGTACGGCGCGTTCGTCACGGTGGAGCTCGGGTTGCAGCAGCTCACGTAGCCATCATCGTAGTTGGGCCACAGACCGTGAATCGTGAGCTCGCTCTTGACCACACTCTCTATGCAAGCCGTACCGTTCGGGTAGACGTCGATGTTCTGGTGTGAGATGGTCGAGTCGACTCCCTTGAGCAGGTCGCGGCAGAACTGCGGCACGAAAAGCTCCTCCAACACGAGGTAGTCGAAGTCCCCGGGTGTCTCGGTCTTGGCGAGGCAGGCGGCGTCTGAGGTCAGACACGTCTTGGCCGGCGCCGAGCAAATATTCACACACTGGTTGGTGGGGTCCGAAGCGAGCCAGCCACCGGCGTAGTTGGTGGCCGCTGCAGTCGAGGCCTGGAAGTCGGCGGCCAGCAAGGTGGAGGCAAGGAGGGCGGTGGCGAAAATAGCGAACATCGTGGCGGAGACTGGGACGACTTGTGCTCGAGAAGGCAAATTGCGTTGTGGCGCAGCGATCGGCAGCGAGATCTTGCTCGCCGGCGCCGGGATTCCCGGCCTGTTTCATGACGCAAATCTTGACCTCGGTGCTCTGTCCAATGCGCTTGGTGTCGAGAGTCTCGAGACTTGACAACGCGGAGTTGTCGGTGGCGACTCACCCAGGCAGTAACGTGGCGCCGTTGCATGCTTGAGGGCACATCTTGGTGTTGTCATCAAGGACTCCTTGATAAGGAGTGGCTCGAGTCGACGGTCTCCGATCCGCTGCAATTGAAGTTCAATTGAATCCGCACCGGTATCCGGATAATCTCACCTCGGGTCACTCGAGTCGGGTGCAGCTGGGAGGGCCATGGAGTCCATCTGCTGTCGATGAATGAAGCACCCTTTCTATCCGGCTCACGTCAACAACACTTGTGCTTGAATTGTATGCCAGGCTGCCTGATCTCTTCGGTGGTTCACCCTAATTAGTCGTGTGACCTAAATAGTCATGCATCGTTCCACAGGTTTTGAAAAATATTTTCATTTTTACCTTTAATCAAGAAAAGAGCCCAGATTTTGAAAGATCTCGACAAGGGGCCTTAGAGCATCTCCACCGGGGCTGCCATCCGGCTGTCGAAGCCAAATTTTAGTCGTGAAAGCGCTCTAAAGCGAAACACACTGCCATTTTTGGCAGCGCGTATAGCAGCAGCAGAACCTTTCGCCAGGTTCAAGGTGTTCACTTTTGAACGAGCACTATTGCCTCAAGACCATCCAAGCCGACACATATCGTAGCGCCGAGACCATGACCACGAATTCCAACTCAACAGAGCCACGCCAACTCAGTCCTACAAACACCAGGGCAACCCCTGCTAAAACGCGCGGCTCAAACTACACGCCAGCCGAAGACAGTGCTCTGCGAGGCATGGATACACTCGAGCCGCAACTCAATTGCTGGTGTTTACCAGGCTAGTGATCATTTCTACGGAGATGTGAAAGCGGCGTTTGATGCTGAGCTTGCACGAAAACAAGAAGCCCACCCGGAGAGAACGGCAACGTCCTTGATGTCTCGATTCCAGACGATCTCCATAGCAGTGTCTAAGTTTATCCCCTGCTTTTCGGAGGTAGAGAACGTGTGTGCCAGTGGCCTTGCCCCCACTGACATACAGAGCGACGCTATTGCATTATATCAGTCACGGAATGGTGTGTTCAAGCTCGTGGATTGCTGGTCTATTCTGAAACACTCGGACAAGTGGGGTGCTTGGCTCGAATCCAACAAACAGCGCAAAGCGGCAAAAAAGATCGATTTCACAAGCGCACGGGGACGACAACAGCGTGGGGTACCAATCGAGCCAAATTTTTGTCGTCTTCATCTGAAGATACGACTCATCACACAATCATCAATCAAAATGAGGTTAAAGGGTATCTCGCGCAAAACGCGATCGTGCCAACTTGGCGCTTTATACACGCCAAGTCAAAGCCGCTGAAAAAGCAGCCACAAACGCGGAGATGCGTATCCGAGTTGCTCAGGAGCAGCTTGAACTGAGTCTTTTAAGCATACGGGCCGACCCTAACGACCCACTCGCGTCTGAGTTTCTACGTTTGAAGAGACAAGCTGTCCTCTGCCGGGTTCGCGCAGAGGTGGCAAGTGATAAAGTCAGCAGCGTCAGCAGGGGTGACAGGAACGGCAGCACAAGCGTCGACTCCAGTATCGACGCCACCATCAACATTGACATCACGCACAGCTCCGACACGACCAATAACTTCAGCAATTTGTCTTCGAATACCGACACTACCGTTGTCAGTGAAAGCAGCAACATTTTGGAGAATCAAATTGTATAATTGATTTGAATACAGCAACGTATTCTGTCTGTTCGGTGCAACTTTTCAACTCGTTCTCCCCGCATATTCCATTGGTGTTCAACAAGGTCGTGCTGTATTTGACCATGCCGAACTTTGTTGCGCAACTTTGAAGTGTGGACGATAAGTTCTGTGACGGTAGGCCGACTAACTTCGTGACGAGGTCGATTTACGGTAAATTGAGGTACGTCGTGAGGCTGATTGATGTTATCGAAAAGATGCATGTATGTTTCGCTGATACTGGATCTTGTCAAATTGATATAGCTCTGCCTTATCGTCCACTATCATGTTGTGCATGATAATGCACGCATGCATCACTTTATCCATTTTGTGAGGGCTCCATAATCGACATGGGAGGTCAAGATTCGCCAACGAGCCTGCAATACGCCGAAACAGCGTTCTACATCTTTTCGACGAGCTTCTTGGCGCTTAGCAAAATGCTGTGGTTTTTGCCAAGCGGGCACTGTATCGTCTTCACGAATACTGGCCACTCTGGGTAAATTCCATCGGCTAACCTATACGGCTTGTTGTACATGTTACCTAGACGAACAGATATGATAGCGTGAAAAGCTTAGAAAAGTTCTTTTAACTTCCCGATATATCCACCTACCGTTTACGGCGTATGACACCTGCAGCGCTTCACCACGTAGCATTTCATGAAAATAGGGGCTGTTCGTGTATCTTGATGTCGTTAAGAGACCCCGGGGATCCGAAATTGTAGTGCCATATGCGCAAATTGTAGTCTGCAACTGCTTCAAGGACTTTGGTCGGTTTCTTCTCTTTTCCTTTGTGCTGGCCTGCGAGCATGACGGGGCAGTTCTTCCACGGCTAGTGCATGCATCAATAAATCCAATCATTCCAACGAAGCCACGCTTTTCATTAAGCTCCAGCAAACGTCTCATTTCGTCAACGCTCGGTGGTCGCATGTATTCGCCCGCAAAGCATGCAATAACAGCGTCACAGAAGTGATCGACACACTCAGTCACCACTGTCTCTGACATCTCAACATTTTCATCTACAGAGTCGAAAGATGAGGAATATGCAAGGACTCGAGGTGTATTTTACTGAGTGTTGGCAAGTAGTTTTTGAGAAGGACGGTTTTGAAAACAAGGTTGGGAGGACTTCGAACCGTACACGGTAAATAGTCGTGGCACGACTAATTAGGGTGAACGGTGTAAGCACTGATAATCGAACCTGCTCTGAGTCAGGTAGATAAATAAATGTGCACGCTTGCCTTGCATACATGCCTGACGTTTTCTACCGGGTAGTCGTACAGAACAGTACGCGTCAGTTCGGCAAGATAACTTTGCACGGTGTTGGAGGCAAACGAAATGTACATGTATTGCTTGGTGTTGGCATCCGAGACTCTCGACACGAAAGTGCTCGTCGATAGCCGTATCCTTGTTGATCCGAGACGTTTGAGTGATCTCAGATAATTAACATGCATGAACTTGGCACGACGCCGAGCTCGAAAATGAAAGAAAATGCAATGCGGGCTGCTTGCTAATGCAACCCGCGGGGAGGTGCTGCTCAGAGATCGTTGGCACGCGAGTAGCGTAGAGCCTCGAGGCGTTCAGCGAGCGGCTTGTGCGAGCGCTCGATGAACAGCATCTTGATGTCCTTGCCGACGTGATCATATTCCTCAGTGAATTCGCGCTTGTCGGCGTTCTTGCCTTCTTCGATATGGTAGTAGGCGCAGTCAAGAGGCGGCACGATCGTGCCGCGCGCGTGCGATGTGGTCGTGGGCACGCACCGTACATCGTTTAATCTTGTATGATGGGTTGTACCAGCACATCTCTTCGAACGAGTGCGACTTGATGCACTTGCTGTTGGTGCACTTGGAGCCGCGCGCGCAGTACATGCGCTTGTCGCGGGCCTCATCCATCCAGTCCCAGGTCACTCCAGTATCAACGTGAACGCACACACAGCTCTCATCTTCCTGAATTTGACTCCCCAGTAATGAGACGGCTGACGACAAATCAAGCGCTTGTACAATGGATTGTACGCCATGACCTCAATGTAAGTATGCGAAAGCGGACAGGTCGGGTCGTGGCCTGGCTGAAGTGGGCACAGCGTCGCCTTCGGCAATTCATCCATATGATTAAGCATACGCGCGAACATGGCCTTGCGGACGCGGTCGCTTTCCTTGGGCAATTCAGTTGGTCGATCGTGGTAGAACATGAAAGTCGGTACAAGCGCCAACATAGCTTGAGTCGGCACATCATTCTGCTTCATAGCGAAACCTGTTGACGATGGCTGCTGTATCAATCTCTTATGCGGACTTTCAGCACTAGGTGGCAGTGGCGGCTGCAACGAACTTTTCATAGGACTTTCAGCTCTCAGCGGATGCGGTGATCTATCATGCGGGCTTTCGTAACCAGGAGGAAGTGGTGGCTGCGTTAATATCTTCTGAGGACTTCCTGTAGGCGGCAGTGGCGGCTGTGACCAAACGCCACCGCTATTGTCATTGTATCCAGGAGGCAAAGGCGGTTGTTGACTTGAATTGCTGCTTGTGCTACCAATTGAGCCAAGCCGCGATAAAGATGGCGCTTGCGTAGAGGTGTCGTTTAAACCGCTGAAACCATTCAAGTTCAAACTGTTCAAGTTCAAACTGCTCGAGCTCAAGCTGCTCGATCCATTCAAGCTCAAACCGCTCGAGGTATCCAGATTCAATATGTTGGAGCCGTTCAAATTCAACCCGCTGGTGGTGCTTAAGTTCAAATTGTTGGAACCGTTCAAGCCTGGCGGTCCTGACGGCAAGGGAGGTGTTTGGCCAGATAGACTAAAGCCGTCGTTGCCGAATCCCGGGGCAGCGACGACGGCCGATTAGCTTGACTTCCTTGGAATGTAGGCGGCGACGTGGACGCATTGACGTTAAATCCGTTGTTGGTCATAAGCTGGATAATGAAATCGAAAGGCGTCTGATCACTACTGGGGTTGCCGGCCGCTTGGCGCAGTTGGGCCAGCATGGCCATATCCACCGTAGAGTTTCCGTTCACAGGTAAATTGAACTCGCTAGGCAGCGGCGGCGTTACAGGTACATCAAACTTTAGCGCAAGCGTAGGCATCCCGGCGCCAATAGCACTAAAACAGCCACAGAGCTCCAAAATTTCTCCTCCGACAGCAGCGCGGCGTCGTGCGAGCGCGCGTTGCCAATAGCACGAACACCGAAGCACGCCCAGCGCACGCGGTGCACGAGGTTGACCAACTCGTCGTTGGTGCCGGCCTTTTCGAACAGCGCCTCGTACAGATCCTCGATGCGATTATTGAGTCTCGATCCGCGCGTCATGGGGATCTGCAGATGCTCCATGTACACAGCCAGCAGTGCCTCAAAGTCACTGCGAAAGGCGTTGCCCTGACCAGCCTCCAAATGGCTGCGTAGCTTGAGGATGTACTCGAGCGCCTGGCTCTTCTTCGTCTCGTCTCCGATCCAGCTCACAAGCCCTGCGTTGTTGGCCACTTCCAGCGTCTGCTGCATGAGCTGCTGCACCAGCGACGGTTGCGTGCGGCTCAAGTCCTCGCGCAGGGCGTCCACGGCGAGAACGTGGCGCTGCTCCACCTGCGTCTGGATGGCGCCCAGCAGCTCGCTCTGCTTCTTCATGGCCTTGTCCACGGCCTTGTCGATGGCCATGAGCAGCAGCCCGCGTTGCTTGCTCTCAAAGTCGCTGAGCAGCTCGCCCATGGCCAGCACGTGGCCTCCCCCTGCGGTCGCCATTGGTTCGATTTTCGCTTTGACTTTGGTGCGTGTTCCTCCCTTGAGTTTTGAAAAGAATGCGTACAACTGGCGATTTGAATGGTCGAAATAACGGCCACACAAATCACAAAATTAATGGATTTATTGTGCAGACATTCTTGTACGGTCTTTACTGTGCATGACACCATGCAGACTGCTGGAGGACGAAATTTGCAGCATCGCAGTCGGTGCGGTCGCTGACAAGGTTGTTCGTCATGAGCTTGCGGAAGGTTGCATGACGAACTGCCAAGGATGTTACAGTATTATAGTTGCCCAGCAATTGTGCAGCGGGTTAGTTTCTATCATTGATGACACCCCGAACTCCAAACATTCCTTCGTCGTTCCAGCAACTTTCGCGATCTCGCTGAGATTCTCAGCTCTGGTGATTTGGATTTTCAAGTGTTCTCGAGATCGGTAACGCACTTTTCACATGACGCGACATAGAGCAAAATATTGATTTTTTAGTGTGCTCGGCGACTATAATACTATCCGATAAGACACAGCTAACTCGTAGCCTCTGCTGCAATCGTCTCCACGATACGATCACTTCCGCAAGAAGCCTGCATCAATCTCAATTTCTACGAAATCGACTTAGCACCAACATCCCTGTCTCTCTAGACCGGTGAAAAGAATGCTTCTCCCTCATTCTGGGTGTGAACAGAGTTTTTCGATCTTGGCCATTTGTGAGTCAACGAAGTGCATGCAGCTCGACACTTCCAGCAAGGTTAAGGTAATAACGCCAACCGGCAACCATGGAGCGCTTCCAACGGTGTCATCCCGACACCAATCAACGTTTCCTGGTCAATCAATATCAAGGCTATAATACTGTATATATCGAGTTTCCCACGCTCTCGATATACATGTACAGGTTAGGGAGATCTCACAGTTGCCTCTGCAACGGGCGTGCATCGCGTGACAAGTTTTCGCGCAGACTTCCAAAGTTTGGAATTCAAACGTATCCGCCAAGGCGAGCGATTGACGAGAACTCCCTTCGTCGCGCCCTCCCCGCCTCGTCCTTGTGTGATGCGTGTCACGGACATATTGCAGCAGAAATCATAGACAGGTAAACTTGAGGCATTTCGGCAGGAGACAACCGGACAACTTGATTGATCACGGCTTCACACGGCATGACTGTCGCTGCAAGGACCTCCGTCCGCGTCTCCATGCTTGCCTGAACCATGAGCGCCAATGCACGCTGGCGCGGCATGTCAGCTACCGTGAGACACTCACAACGCAATTTGCTTCCTTGCACTCAATCACTCGAATACTCGACAAGACCTGGCAATCCACGATGTTCAATAGTATCGCCTCCACCCTCCTCGCCTCCACCCTGTTGACCAGAACGTCGACGTCTACCCGAGCGGTACAGCTTGTGTCGAGGGCCGAGTGAAAAGTGAGCTCACGATCCACGGTATGTGGCCCAACTACGATGACGGCTACGTGAGCTGCTGCAACCCAAACTCGACGGTCACCAACCAGCCCTACGACGCCGCTGAGTTCGCGCTTCTTGAGAGCGACCTGCTCTCCACGATGGGCGAGAAGTGGATCGACGCCACGCAGGAATCGACGTACGTACGACACGCTATGTGAGATCTACGACCACGAGTTCCAGAAGCACGGTCTCTACTACGCCGCTGACGGGGACGACTACATCTCGGCCGCCGTCACGTACTTCACCGCGACCCTGAACACGGCGGAGCGTCTCAGCTCGGCCACGAGCAAACCAGCGCGTGGGCCGCTCAGTCCACACCTCAGACAACTCTGGCGTCGAGGCGCGCAGCATATCTTTTCTGCGGTCGAGGCTCTACGACCACGATGTCATCGTGCTGTGCTCGTCCGTTGACGGCAACAACAGCCTTTCGTCGATCCGCATGTGCTATGAGAAGCCCACGAACATCACCAGCGAGGGCCCAGAGCGACTGTGCGACCATCACGGCATCGGCGCCGTTCGAGTACTGCTCAGGCGACTACCCAATCCAACTGACTGCGCACACAGCTCCGTCCTCTTCGTCCACGACCTCCGCACCTACTACCACGACTTCCGCACCTACTGCCACGAGTACATCCGCTCCAGCAACGACTGCACCTGCTGTGACCACCGCGGCCCCCACATCAGCTCCGTTCCAGCCGCACGTCCCCGCACGCAGCCCTTTTGCCAGCTCTTCAGCCAGCAGGGGTTCTGTGGTCTGCTCTTGTTCTGCGAGTGGAGCACTAACAAGAATAAGTGTAACGGCCGCTACTAAAGCGCAGCAACCAGGCAACAAAAGGCAACTTTCTGTCGCAAATCACTTCAACCAAAATAGACCTACCGACTAGATCACAAATCCATCGTCACAAATCACAAAAATGAATCACGGCGGGCGAGGAGCTCCGATGTCCTCAGCGCAGCTGGAGCAGCAATTCCAGGCGCGTATCGCCCAAGCCAAGGAAGCGGCGCGAATGGCGTCCATCGCAGCTGCTACGCGCGGTCAACATGCGTCGAATGGTGCCTCGTTCGTCTCGGTACCGGCCGTTCCAGGCGTCCCGTTCCGCGCTCCACCAGTATTCACTGCTACCACTGTGTGTATTGCGCCGTTTGCAATGGATACTGTTCCCCCAGACGCGAGGAACCGCATCGACAGACTCGTGGACTTTGTGGCTCGCAACGGAGACGCATTTGAGGCCACCGCCAAGCTGAGAGAGCGGGACAACCCAGACTTCGCCTTCCTGAGACCCGGAGGCCTCTACTCGGACTATTATCAATGGAAAAAGCAGCAAATGTTCAGCGCAACAGCGGTGCAATCAGGTACTTCTGTAGGATTCGCGCCAACGCCACCGCCGAGAGCTCCGTTTGGCTCTCCCAATGCAGTTGCAACTCCACCGATGCCTGTGGACTCCATGGGCGGTATGTCGGTTGGGGCGATGGCCAACGTCTGCAAATACGCGCGAGTTTGTGGAGTTCAGGCCTATGCCCCAATCCCTCGGGAGGTCATCGTGAACGTTGGCAGCCTGCCACCCGTGGAACCGGCACGACTCGAGATTAGACTCGCGGAGTTTTATCGCGAGGAGGAAAAGAGACGAAGAGAGTGAGGTGCTGAACAAGGTAATCGTTCTTTTCTCTAGTGGAGATCGTCTTCCATTACTAGACAACGGCAAAATCTGCTGGTTGCTGCGAACAACGAGATCTCATCGCTGTCTTCATTGTTGTCGATATTTGAATCGCCGTAAACACACCCGTCCGGGGCTACGTCCTCACTTTGGTCGTGCTGCATTGGGGCTCGTTTGGAACTTGTTTCCTTCATGCAGAACCGCTTGCTATCCAGCCGTACGCAGCTCTCCGTAGCTGATTGAACGGCGACGGCTACAGCTTTGGTGACCACAGGGTTTTGATCTGGTGTTCTCCGACGACCAACTTGTTCACTGAGTCGAAGGAGCCGAGGTGACACCCCATGTCTGTCCTGTGGCCTGGGAGGAAGCATCTCGGGGGTGCCATGGCATCTCGCCACTCTTTCATCTCACGATTGTGCTGGCGGAACGCATTGCGCACCGACAATCTCGAGGAGAGAGGCCGTGATTTCCAGGAAAATGTGTCGGCCAATGCTGCAGCAACAGGCTGCGGACACGGTTCCGCCCGACGAGCGCTGTGGCATCTGCGCGCGGAAGAGAAATTGGCTGTTTGCCCTCCGTCACTTTTCCTTCTTGAGGAAACTTAGCTTTGTCCACGTTTAAGGCGATAACTCTATCGCTTGCACGGCGTTCATACAACATTCGTCTGGAGAGCTGGCGCCCCATGGCTGCCATAGTGGCTAATCGCTGCTCTTCTTGCTGCACGTTAAGCTGCGAGGCTCGACGATGCAGTTGAGCAATCTGCTGCCGGCGATTTTCTTGTACTGTGACCACAAAAGTGTGCGATCCTCCGCACGCGACCATTGTAGCGCCAGTGCCCGAGATTTTGTGAACTGCCACGGGAAGCAGCGCTACCGACGTGTAGGTTCCAGGTCCGTGTCAGGCAAACCTAATTGGCCTTCCTCGCCGAAACCCCAAGCAAATAGAGTGCCGTTTTGACAAAGCGCCGTGGAATGCCATTCACCAAAGGAAAGACTTGTCACCCCCATGTCTTGCAATACTCGTACGCGCGTCGGTACGCATCGCGATCGCGACTTGCCCAATCCAAGTTGGCCAAATGCACCGTTCCCCCACGTGAAAACGTCTCCGCTGGCAGCCACAACACCGCTATGTCCTCCTCCGCATGCTATCGACATGACTGGGGTACCTTTCAGCGAATTGATAAGCGTAGGAACCAAACAGCTTTCGTGGTTACCATGCCCTAGTCGACCGTCGTCCCCAATTCCCCACGAATACACACGAGTTCCGCTGAGCGCCAACGTATGGTACATTCCACAGGATATTTCGACATTTTCTGGCGAGGTGTCCACCTCCATTTCTCCCGGCCAGGACGCCTTGCTTGATTCAGCGAGTGGGTCAACAACGACGTGCATCTTGCGGAAGAAAGGAATGTGCTCGAAACTGGTTCGGTCGATACGGTCACCCATACCAAGTTGTCCTGCAACGTTGCTGCCGCACGCTAGTACGTTGGTCTTCGTCATAATGAACGACTGGCCACCTCCGCAAGCAATCCCTCGAACGCTGACTACCCTGTCCACTCGATATGGAGTAGCCACCGGTTGTGCCGACTTCGAACCCATTCCTAGTTGCCCAAAACTGTTGTCACCCCAGGCGAAAACCCGGCCATCGACGCTCATGCATAGCGTATGATTACTGCCGCACGCCACGTACTGCACACACGTGGACGTGAGATGCGGGACCCGTATCGGTTCCTGTGAAGACTCAAGAATGGCATCACCTTGTCCGAGCTGCCCACTTGAGCCTAATCCAAAGCAGTATAGGTTGGAGTACACATCCACGACAGCTGAATGAGCTTTACCGCATGCAAGTTGCAGCGGATGCAGCCACCGACTGGAAAACGGCGTTGGTATCGCCGTGTTGGCATCTCCATTCGTGCCGAGTCGACCATCAATGCCACATCCAAACCCAAAGAGGAAAGTGGCTTCCTTCTGTAACACACATACAAACAGTGAGGGCAGCGACGTGGTTGCATTGTAGACTTCGTCGAACGTCTCGTTGATCTTGTGGTGGATTTGAAATGTGCGCAGTTCTGAGTCAGCAGAACTTGTCACGGTGATCTCTCGTGTTTGACGCCAGTCTTTGGAAGTGACGACAAGCTGCGTGGGCGACGCCGTGATGCCGATCTTGTTCATGATCACTCGCACGTGGATCATCACCCCTTTGCCCTTCATAGCAAGAACGAGGCAATCTATCACGATGAAGTACATCAGCAGCAACGTCAGGCATGCAAACCATACCTTGGACGGCGGTCGTGTGAGCTTCAGACGGTAGCGAATCTCACTGCCTTGCCGAAGCCGCACATACTTGGGATAGATTCGCACAAGTTGCTGCTTTCTTGGGTCCTCAAGCCGTAGCAGCTCCTCCATCGCAGGTTATGTAAAATTTGAACCAGATGAGCCTCGATGCAGCGAGCAACAGAGTATTTTGGGATGCCATTTTCATTCTAAGGACAGCACTCACTCGATACCGCAATATTTCAGCCAGGCGCTATCGCCACGCGAGCCTGTCGTTGAATTCCGAAGAGTATGTCGATCTCCCTTGAAATGACGACGGCGCCAGTGGGTATCGCGGGTTGGTCATAATTGGATTCGTGAGGTGATTGAAGCCGCTTCTCCGACGGTAATTGTGCTGCTCTACTGAGGTTACACCTGGAGAATTTGTAGAGCCTCTAAGGGCCTTCCTGGGGCAATCCGCTTCACCGAGCGTAGTTTCACATGCTGCACATCGCGCTGGGGAATCTTGGCCCTTGGTTCGAGCCCCTCGACGATTGGGTCGATCAGACCTGGTTTGTTGTCGGGCAGGCAAGAGAGCGTCGTCTGTTTGGGTAGTTTTATCGGCAAGTACGGGCAGCGTTCGAGGCTGTGGTATTGACGGATCCACATCGTTTCCGAACGATACTCTTTTGTTCTTCCGGTATCTGGTTGTTGGTGCACTGATCCGTTCGGGAGCAGTACTGACTGATGTCATGCTAGCATCTTTCACGCCGCTTTGATGAGCGCGAGTCCGCGACACTACTGGCTCAGACCGCTTGGATTCTTCATCACGACCACCAAGAAATTCTCGCCTCGCCTGGTTTGCGACGTTCATCGCGTCCGGGCCTGTCAAGACTGGCCGACGCTTCCCGCGTGCCGACTCGGATCGAGGCCAGCTCTCGGTGTCCATGTTGAGCGTACGAAACACCGACGAACCGCCAAACGTTCGCTCAGCTCCGGATAGAGCTTGTCGCTTGTAGTGCGACACCCTGGAATTGTTTCTGCTGTTATCGGTACCTCCGCTTTGGTGAATGTAGCTGTTGCTAAGATCATCCCACACATTGGTTCGCTTTGCTGGAGACCGAAATCTTTTCCCACTCGTCCTGTTCATTCTGTACCGATCAGCCTGTTCCGTGGTTACTCCTGCAGCATTATATTGAGCTCGAGGATTGGGGATAGCCGCATCACTCGCTTGCAGCCGTCGACCACGTTGGTACCGTGGACTCGATAAAGGGAGGAAGGGCGACGGTGAACCCTCCACAGGCGGTGGACGGGTTGGACTCCGCGATGGAATCGCATCAGTCGCAGTAGTAGCAGCAGCGACTCGATCTAGAATATCCTCTTTCGCCGGACTCACAGCGATGGATCGACCCACCACTACAGGCTCCTCCTCCTCCGATCTATCGTCACTATCCACTTCAATGGCCGTGTCTTCCTCTGCTCCATCTTCACCATGATGATAAGGCAATGGCCTCTCGTCTACATCTTCCATAGAGGTATACCTCTCCGGACCAGCATCTTCCGTCATCTCCAGCGTCCTCGCCACCTTCTACAACGTCCAATCACACACAAAATTCAGCCTCGGAGCCTCACCACGTCTCGTATCAAATGGCAACTCACCTGCGGTGTCTGCGTCTGCTGCTGTTTGGCCTCTTCGTTCCACGCGAAGAAGGCCGGTGTCGTCACGTGACGTCTGCTTGCCTTACCCGCAGGCGTGCGAGGTCTATCCCAGTCGGGGATTCCCTCACGAGGCTCCATCTGCCGTCGATGCTGCTCGCAGAGTAGATCCTGAGGCAGAAAATGGAATTCAGGACGTTGATAAGCAATTGTGCACGCTACAGGGAGCTTCAGAGCGTGTACAACGCACCAGTCGATTCAGCGCCTTCGACACTTTGAACACGCGCTGGTGGATCAAGCGGTCTGCCATCGTGGGCAGCTGTAGACACGCGACAATCTGCTGACAAGTCGAGCTTTACTCTTTGATTGTGGGAATGACGTTGCTTTTCAAACTTTCAAAATGAGCAACTTAGTATTCGAAATGAGCAACTTAAGATGAGAAGCGTTCTAAGTACGACTGGAAGATGGCTACATTAGATTGGGCAGTTAGGCGGCGACACTGCCCACGAGACGTTGAATCTTGTCGAGCTGCTGGGCGCGCGCGACTTCGGCCTTGGTGTTGTCGCCGATCAGTCTCAGGACGCCGAAGCTGGCCAGGAAGTAGAGGATACAAAGAGGCGAGGCCTCCACGGCCGAGAAGCTCAGATGCAGCAGCACCGAGCAACACAGCCAGATGAGGACGTAGCTGCCGGAGAAGAAGAGGCTCTGGCCCAGACTGTGGCTTCGGCCTGCACGCACGTACTCTCGCGTACTCAGGATGCTGGCGAAGGCCACAAGCTTCAGTCCGAGACAAAGCGGCAGGCGGGATGTGTACGAGCTTCCCGTCAGCAGCTGAAGCAGCAGAATGGCTTCGTAGCCGGCCAGCACGAGTCCAGCGTAGCCTATGGTGCTCTGTGCAATGGAAGAATGGCAGCAATTTAATGCATTGCAATTGAAATCGACCTCAGAGGGAGGTAAGGAGCGTTCTCACCTTCCACATGAGGTTGAAGGCGTCCACATCATCGATAGAGGCACGGAGGTGGTCTGTCGGCCAGCAAAAGTGCAGAGTTCAGGTGAGTCTCCCTTCAATTCGACTTTTTCTAATACAATGCAGCATTGTACTGACCTTCCAGTGACTGCATACGCATACGTGTGGCTTCCGGATCGTATGCATCCTCGCGAGTGACGCCTGCAAGACGGCGCTGTCTGCTGCGAAGTCCCATACTCAAGGGTCTGCTTCAGAAGTAACTAAGTGTCATTATTTAGAGTCATCCACTCAGACGTCTTAGTGCCATCTACCCCCATAACCAGACCAGACGCCAATGCCGCAGTGGGCCGACCTCCTCTTCGGCGCCGCCAGCTCCGACGACAGCAGCAGCAATAGCGATGATGAGAGCGGACTCGATGCGGACGACATGGCCTTCCTCGTGGACCTCGCGTCGTCCTCTCCCGGCTCCCAAGTCGCCTCAGCCTCAGCCTCAACTGAAGCTACTGCGGTAGACGATGACGACGACGACATTCAGATCCTGACGGAGGCGGAGGCGGCGGCCGAAGTGGCAGCGGCGGCTCAGCGTGCAGCGGAAGACCCCAACGCCTCGCGAAAGAGGAAGCGCCCGCGCGTGGAGACGCGGCCGGAGCCGACGGAGTGCACCATCTGTTGCGAGGACTGCACCATCGTGGGCCGCCATCGCCTCGTGGCGCTCAAGTGCGGCCACTTGTTCGGCAGGAAATGCATCGAGCGCTGGATCAACGAGAGACACGTGTCCCAACTGCAGCGCTCGTGTACAGCGCTCTGACATTTGTCTCTTGTTCTCGGATCACGTGGCGGTAGTGGACAACTCCGGACTGGAAGACATGACGACGAAGTTTGAGGAACAAAAGCAGAAATTCACCAAGTTGGAGAAGGAGGTGACGAGTGTCAAACAGCAGCTCGAGACAAAGACGAACGAGGCCGCACGGATGCAAGTAGAACTCGCGAAGTTCAAGAAATTCTTCGCTGATGTGCGCTACAAGATGGAACACAGGGGACAGGCCATTTCTTCTGGTACGGTGGCGGTTTTGAACAGCCAAACTGCCTTTGCTGTAAGGCCAATTGCAGTGCCAGTTGCACAGTCACTGCCAAATTCTCAAGTGGGGATTTCCCCGGTAATTTTGTCGCAGCCGCGTGCTACCGATGGAGCAGTCGCTTCGAGTAGCCAAGCTACAGTGGCGGAAGGTGTGAGTCCAATCTTGACGAGCAATGTTCACTCCAGTCAAGCCCCTGTACCTGTTACACAATCACTGCTGATGCCACAAGCAGGAGATTCTTTGACACGATTTCTGACGCCTCCTGTCATACAAGTACCTTCTGTCACTACCTCACCGCCATCTCCAGAATTCAATAACGACACATTTACCGCGTCCATACGCAAGTACAAGCCGGTGTATCATGTGCCCTTGTTAAGCGCACGTGTATTCAGCATTGCTCCTTCTTGCGCATTCGTCTGCATCGGAGAAAAATGAGTGCAGATTCTCACGGCATAATGATGATTTCGTCCCTTGATCCCACTCGTGATATTCGAATACCCGCTCACAGCTCCGACGTACGAGATATTGCTATCCATCGCACAGGAAATCTTATACTCACTGTGGCATTTGACGGCAAACTAGCTGTGACCAGCCTTCGGGACAAAAAGTAGTTATGCAAGTGGCATTCCCATCGGGCCGGCGTCAAGGGTGGTCATGCAGCTTTAGTGAAGCAGACCCTAATGCAATGTACTGCGGCCTCCAAGACGGATCCGTGGCGAAATACGACATGCGTAAGCCGGCAGCTGGAGAGCAGGGCATTGTCAAAAACTTTTCCCTTCCGGAACGGCAACCGGTGCACTCGATTAAATTATTCCAAGGCCACCAAGAGACTCATACAGAAGGGCTTGCTGCGGCTACATTCCGTGGATTCTCGGTTTGGAAAGACGTTGCTGATGTTGCAATTGATTCCAATCGAGCGGTTGGCAATGGATCCGTAGCAGCAACACCGTTTTCGTACGCGCCAAGCGACCAGGCATGCTTTTCGCTGTCGTCGAATCAACTCCGTTCTAGCCAAATGGTGGCTTCATCGCGTGCTACGCCGACGAAGCACAGCGTGTTCGACTTGCAGACAATCGGAAGAGGACAGCTTGTGCCAACGACAGAGTTTGCTGGTCATAAGGCGCCTTCGGTGCTGTCTCGGTCGGCTGTGTGGTCGGAGGCGGACGGTACCCATGTGGCGGCCTTGTGGTCGCACGATGCTGAGCGTGTGACGCTATGGAATGTTGCCAATCACCGTGAGGCTCACGGGCCAGAGCCTACCGCGTTGAGTGTGGCCAGCACCTCCATGCCGGTGGTTGATATCCAGCACGCCGTGGCCTACGGCAATTGGAGCTCCGGAACGGCGCTCTTTGGAACGATGACGTCTCGGCAGTTGTGTGTGTATCGCGCCGGTCCGTGAACCCAATTGGTCTTCGTTTTAATTGCTTTGATATGTTAATGTGCCATGCGATTGAAGCTCGTCATTCTGGCGTTGCAGTCACAGATGGCTACATCTTCTTTTTTTGCTAATCGCGTCGCTTCAAGATGAATACATGTACCCATATTTTGGTACGCGCTTGACGCCATTCGTTTCCGAAAGCGAAGTGAACATGGATACACTTTGAGGAGCTGGAGTGCAGCACTACAATGCTACAACGTCATGCAAGTCCCCGCCTGCAGTTTCTGCGAGTATCAATTGAAGTGATGAAGGTGGAGAGGTGCAGACAGCATTAGGGTAATTGTCAAATGCAGTCATACAAACAGCTTCCTTTTGATACTTCAGTAAATGCACCAAATAGCGCAATACAGAGCCAAATGCAAATACCCCCATGGACGGAGCTCCTCCCTTAGTCCATGTACCTCACTCATTCGCTTGCCACCAAGCACGACGAGACATCAATCCACTTCCTTCAAGCGCTGTGCTAATTCATACCTATTTATCCTAAATATCTGTCAATTACACTAATCCCTATTAATTAGCCAACCCACGAGTAAGCGACCAAAGAGAAGAAGACGCCGAGGAGCTCAAAGAGGCCTCTGGGGTCTTAGAAGAGGTGCGTTGCGCAGCCGTTCCCGACTGCTGTGGGCGGAATATGGCGCTACTAAGCCGCCCATAAGCAGCGCCGGCGTCTGCTCTATCGCGCAGTGTCGTTTTCTGCCGGATCCGAGCCCGTCTTCTAAGCCATTATTGCGCGTGTTTTTCCGTCGTGTTTAGCAGCCTCACACGCATATCCGAGCGCCTATCCCCCGCCTGTTGTTCGCATGAGCGGATCGTTCAAAGCCAGCAGCAGCCAGAAAGCGTTCCTGTCCCCCACGGACGTGGCCGAGCTCACAGCCGCAGCGGTGGCGGCGCTGCCCAGTTCCTTGTCGCAGGCCAATCTGTCGCTCAAGAAGTCGTCGTCCAGCGCCCACCGCACTGAGAACGGGGACATTGTGCACCACCACCAGGCCACACATCGTGGGGCAACGCTACGCTCGTGACGTCCACGACCACAACGATCCACCACATGGCCAAACCTGGCGTCGCGGCCCCCTCCGGGGTGGCGGCCAGCTCGGTGTTGGCTCCACAGTCGCAGTTCTCGTTGCACTCTCATGGCCATCACCACCACCACCACCTCGCACACGGAGCGAGTCTGCTGGCCAATGGGAGTCTTAGCGGACTGGCGACCGGAAGTGGACTGGATGGAGCAATGTCTACAGGACTGGCCGCGTCGCCGACGTTTCAGGGCGATCTGAATCAGATCGACGCTGGGTTGAACTCGGAAGACGCAGATGTGCAACTTGAAGCGGCCAAGAAGCTGCGTGTGTTGCTCTCGTCGGAGCGAGACTTGCTTATTCGTCAGGTAGGTGGCGCTGCGTAGCTGAGGCTCGGAGCAGCTGAACTGACCGATTTAATGCTGCTTTGGCACTTGTTGTCGCCCTTAAGATGTTGGAGAAGAACTGGACCCCACGACTGATCAAGTGGCTGAGGCTGCGAGACCGACCGACGCTGCAAGTGGAAGCGCTGTGGGCACTCACAAACATTGCAGCAGGAGCGACGGACAACACATCCGTGCTGCTGCAGAATGGTGTGATCCCGACACTCGTTTCGTTGTTGGACTCGACTAATGAAGAGGTAGGCTGGGAGTAGGAGAGGGTCTCCTATCGGCACGTTGTGAGCTGGTTGCTGAGTTTTCGTGTACATGGGGTGGCTCGAGTAGGTGCTGGAGCAGTCCGTGTGGGTTCTTGGTAACTTGGCTGGCGAAGGTGCTGCTACAAGGGACTTGGTGCTCACTGCCGGTGCGCTGACGCCTCTGGTGAACAACCTGAAGAAAACCTCGTGGGACCGTCTGTCGCTGCTTCGTATCTTGACGTGGACAATTAGCAACCTGTGTGATGGCCAGCCGCGGCCAGTGTTCGACATCGGGCTCATTTTGCCGTACCTCGCGAAGATGCTGACAAGCACGGACACAGAAATCCTGAGCCATGTGTGCTGGGCTTTCTCACTTGTGCGATGGACCCAGTACTCATATTCAAGCTGTAGTGGACTCTGATGTTTGCTTCCGGCTTGTTGAGCTGCTGAGTCACTCGTCTTGGCGTGTGACAAAGCCAGCACTTCGTGCGATTGGGAACATTGTGTGCGCTGAAGATGACCACGACTACACGCAGCACATCATTGAGTGTGGAGCTGTGCCTTCGTTGCGGCGACTAATCGCTCATTCGAATCGCGAGATCAAAAGGAGGCTTGCTGGACTCTGTCAAACATTGCGGCAGGCACGGTTGATCAGATTCAGTGCGTACTTGACTCGGGCTGTATTCCGTCATTGATGGGACTGGCTGCGTCCGACACCACAGACGCCGAGGTGAAGAGTGAAGCGTGCTGGGTAGTTCTTAACGCTACGTCATGCGGTTCGGATAGTCAAATCGAGTACCTCGTCAATCAGGGCTGTATTCAGATTCTAGGCAATCTCCTCGAGGAAACGAGCATGGTAATGATGGCGCTAGAAGGCTTGGAACGCATTCTTCAGGTGGGTGAGCTGGAGGCAAAGCGCACGGACTCGCCCAATCCGTATGCAAGTTTGATGGCTTCCGCAAACATAGAGACGTTGGTATCACACAAGTCGGCTACGGTAGCGAAGCGTGCGTCGCGCATCTGGCAACAACACTTTGTCACGTGCGCTATCTGCCTGGGTCCGTTTTCGAAACACTCGAACGACACATTCTTTTGCGCTGAGTGCAAGTGTAACGTGTGCAAGAATTGCGACTGCACGGTCTTCCATCTCAAGTATCAGGAGAGCCTTTGGAAGGAGGAGACGGAGAAGGAGACGAACGAAAAACAAGCACGTCAGGCCTCTAAGCGTAGCAAACGTCAGAAGAAACGCCAGCGTACTAAGGAGCGTAAAGCAGCACTGCTCCGCGGCCAGAAGGCACCACTAAGCAATGGGAAGGGGTCGAAGCAAAACCAAAAGGGCCAACAGCAAGACAACTCGTCTTCAGATGAGGCTTCGTCGACCAAGTCTGAAGCAGGAGGTGGAGGAAATCGACGTCGACGGCATGATGCAGATGACTCCGCCTCAGAGAACGGCTCAAACATGTCGAACGAAGATGATGAAGATGGTGGTGCGACTACCCCTGGCGACGAAGAAGAGGCTGCTATTGAGGAAGAGGTTAACGTCGACGCGCTGGACGAGATGGTGGATGCTAACGACAAGCTCGTGTCGTATCTGCTAGAGACTGGATCAATCATGGCGCTTGCCGAACGTTTGGACCTGGAGGACGACAGCATGTGGATTGTGGCGGAGAAGGATAGAACTGCTATCCACGCATAAGTGTGCACTGTCGACTCGACGCTTGCCAGCAAACTTGGGTAACCGGACGAACTGCCCCATCATCGCGCGGACCAGCATGACGGCTGTATGAAGAAAGTGAAATGAACGTAAGGGGCCGGCAACTCGGGGAGCTCTCCCACTGACAGGTAGGTAGGTATACACAGCAAGCGTTTGTCGCTCCAGTGCAACCAAGGCGTTTTGTAAATGCAATGCAAAAAGGTAAGCAGACACAGCAAGCTGGATGGCGCCACACCAGCACTAGGGTGAACGTGATAACAAAAACAACAAAGACAACAAACTTGTGCACTCGTCCACTTCGTCCGACGGCGACAGATTCTAAAAAATCCACGACAGTATTTAAATCTGAGCTCATCTCCAAAACTTCTTAACGATAGCACCTTCAAATGCGAATCAGCAGAAGCATGGCAAACCATACCACTGCATGTACAACGCGAATACCCCACAAAATCGACGATCGAATGAAAGCCCGCAAAATAATCAACTCTTACGTCCCTCGATTCACGTTAGCAGCTACCCCAAACGAAACGCAGTCTGCTAACCCAATCCAGCCGACCTGCTGAGGCCTGGAGGCTTCCTCTCCTCACAGACACATCGATTCACCGAGCGAGACAAAGCTAGCGAGCATCCGAGCTGAAAAAATCCGAGCGGGCGTGGCCAACTTGCTTTCCTGCCTGGTTTTTCTTCGTCCCTGCGTCGTCGAGTATCTAGTTGCTGCTGTCTGTACAGCCAGCTCCTGAGTGTGTCCACGAATAAACTTACTCCGTCTTCTTGCGGTACTGACAGCCGTCCGTGAGGCGAGCCTTGCCGCCCGTAGGCTGGCACAGCATCACCGAGCACGAGCCGCACAGCACGACCGTCTGAGCGTGGCTGAAGACCGTCGTAATGTTGAAGCATCCCGGGCACTTGACGTCCATGAAGTACGAGTTGGGGGCCTGTACGAGGCGACGAAGCTTGTGCTTGGAGGCCTCATCGGCGGCAGAAGGGTGCAGAAGGTCACGAGCCTAGTGACAGCATCAATAAAATCCTTTGGTTAGTTGCGCTGGCCCATTATTGCTGATATTTAGCTGCTGGTAATCGCTGTAGCTGGTGTGAGCTGCTTATTGAGGGAGGAAGAGTCCTTATTGACGCTATGTATCCGCTGGATTGACCTGTTTTGCTGCTGCTTTTAAGGGGTTTTAGCCTTATTTGACTGCTCTCTTCCTCCCCATTGAAAGCTTCTCTCATCGCTTTAGCTGATGCGTTCACTCCGCTGCCCGGTACGCGCTGACTGACGCAGAAAGCTTACCATGATTGCGCTGTTCTGGGTCACGAAGAAAGGAAGAAGGCGAGTGGTTTGGCCTTGGCTCAGTGCGGCTCGGAAGGCGCGATATGAATGGTGGAGACGTCTGCGGTTCCGACTTTACGGTTACGGTTCGCGTCCACGGTCCAACTGGCGTGGGTCACATCATAATCCAAATTGGTTTGACACAAAACGACACAATTTCCAACGGATACAAACGTCAAGTGACGATGCACAATTTGCGAAATAGTCCACCCACCGATTATAGCCGATAGTGATGCGGTTCGGCGTCGCACGCGAGGAAGAGCCCGTGGCCGCGGCCGCCAGCGCCTACTGGTCCGTGCAGCAGGTACAGAAGCCTCGTGCATCTGATTCGTCAGGCCGCCGGAGGTTCCGCGCGCCGAGCTCCGACAGCTCCACGACGTCCAGCGACGACGAAGTGGACGCAGACTCGGACGCGGCTGTGCACGCGGCGTCGGCGGCGCTGGGGACGCTGCAGTTGACGACCAAGACGCGGCAGGAACTGGTGAATCAGGTGGAGCGCGCGTGCGAGCGCAAGGCGGTGCTGGCGGTCACAGGCAGCGATGCGTACCAGAATCTGTGCCAGACGCTGCAACGCGCTCGACAGGACGCGGTGACGCAGCTGCGACGTCTGGACGGAGGTGGCTCAGGGGCAGGAGAGGATGTGGACGTGCTGAGGCAGCATCAGCAGCTGGAGAGAGACGCCACGGCCAAGTTACAGCAGGCGGGTGTGAAGACGTGAGAGGGTGGAGATTGACACTGACGAGCTGGTGGCTGTGTAGATCCGGTCGAATGAGAGGTCGGCCATGGACAGCGTGGAGAAGGAGCTGCGTGCGTTCCAGCAGGCGATGGAGAGCGAGCGACAACGAGAGGAGGAGGAGAGAGAGCGTCAAGAGGCTGCTATGAGACGCGAGGAAGAGGCCCGCGAGCAGGTGCGAGCTTGAATTATATGTTTGTGATGGGGCATAGACTGATGTGGAGTAGGAGCTGCTGGAGGCAAAGGAGAAGGAAGAGGAGCTGGAAGCTCGGAAGAAGGCGGAGGACGAAGTGGAGGAGGCGCAATCGAAGGCGAAGGAGCAGGCGGCCGAACGCGCGGCGGTGAAAAGACAGCAGGACTCCGAACGTGAAAAGGAAGAGGCGGCTAAGAAGGCTGCGGAGAAAGAGGCGACGGATCAGGCGAAAGTGTATGTTGAAGAAGGCCGAGCTCGCATTAAGCGGCTGGAAGAGCTTCACCGCCACACGACTGAGATCCTGGATAGTCCGGATCCATCGGTCAAGAAGATTCGTATGCAGATCAGGCGTGAGGTAGGTTGCGCTGCCTCTTGATACGTTTCTGTATTGAGTAGCTAACGTTTACTTGCAGGCTGGAGCGTGCAATCAAATTGCGGCTTCTCCCTCCGCTATCAAGAACGTTGTGAGCAAAATTCAGCAGCTCCTTCAGGTACGCTTATTCAGGACTGGCTCATGTAGTGAGGGTTGCTAAAAAGTTACCCGGGGTTGTTGCAGATGTCCAAGTCCTCAGGCGAGGCGTACTTTAAATTCGCGCTCGACATGGTAGCCTCAAACTTGTCAAAACAAGTGGGAGGCCGGGCCGACTACAAGTACGTGCTTTGTGGCTATTGTTTGAACGCTTTAACCTGACCCATTCCACCGACAGATCATGCTACCCTATCGCACATGTGATCAAGATGAGCTGTGTGCAAACCCCAGAACTGACCGATGTTATACTGGGTTACTTCCACAAGACTTGTGTCTTCACGATTCCAGACAATCCGGGAAAGCACGCATCGCAAACGATTGCAGAGTATAAAATGTCAGTGGGATTTCAGAAAGCTGTTGGCGAAAGCTCGGATCCGGATGGCCTCGAGCATGTTACAGAGTACACAAGACGAATGACCATGATTTCTGCCGTGCTAGCCGCAGTGCGCCAGACTACCCCTTGGGATAGCAGCCCGTCTCCCTCTGGATTAGATATTGGAGACTGCTGGTCATGGCTGGCTCGGCTGGTGAACGAGCCGCCACACCTCATGACTGGCGCTCTCACCTAACCATTCTAGAAGTAGCAGGTTTTGAGCTGCTGCGAATCTACACGAATCAATTTCACAAGCTGCTGGTGCTCATTGCTCGCGATGTGTGCCCGCGACTGAGCAAGAATGCCAAGACTGGTGCTGCCAACGCTGCAGGTCAACTTGAGATGTTTGTCAACCAGTACCATGCCAACCGCTGCACTCTGGCCGAGCCGGATGGAAGGAAGCTAGAGGAGACGAAGATCTCGGAAGCGGACGAGGAGAGATCGGATCGCAATGACTATGGAGGCGGTGGTGGAGGTGGTCACTATGGCGGTGGTGGAGGTGGTCGTAGTGGTGGTCGCGGTGGTGGCCGCGGAGGTGGCCGTGGGAGTGGACGGAGGCGCTAATTCCCGCTCTTGATCCGACCTTAATCACACATGGGTAGAGAGAAGCACGTGTTAATTAAATACAGGTTGTGAACAGTAAGAGCTTTTGCGTGTCAATCCATACTGCATTTGCGCTTTGGTCTTTTTGTTGGGAGCTTCACCGCAGTTAGTTAGTTTCTCCTACTTCTCACCGAGCGTCGGCATCACAGCGCTGTAGCGAGTCTTCTCGTTGTAGTCCCACAACGACGTCACTGTCTTGATCTGCGTGTAGAAATTGATGCCGGCCTTGCCATAGAAGTTCAGGTCGCCACGGATCGAAGCACGCGAGCCGGTGAAGGAAAACATGGGGAGAGGAACGGGGATTGGCACGTTGATACCGACCTGGCCCACATCGATCTCGTGCTGGAACTTGCGAGCAGCGGCACCCGAGGACGTGAAGATCGAGGTACCGTTGCCGTACGGGTTACGGTTGATGAGATCGATCGCTTCTTCCAGCGTGTCCACAGACGTGCAAACCAGCACGGGAGCAAAGATCTCTTCCACGTATGCCGGGTTGTCAACGCCGACGTTGTTCAGTACCGTCGGACCCACAAAGTTACCGTTGGGGTACTTGGGGACCTTGACATTACGTCCGTCCAGAAGAAGCTCGGCGCCATTGTCAACACCTTCTTGGATGAGACGTTCCGCTCTCTCCTTGGCAGCCACTGTGATAAGCGGGCCGACATCCGTGCCGGGTTCCAGGCCACCGTTCACCTTCATCTCCTTGGCCTTCTGCACAATGTCGCTCACCCACTCCTTGCTCTTGCCAACAAACACCACGACCGAAAGGGCCATGCAACGCTGACCAGCAGCTCCGAAAGCCGCGCCAGCAAGAGCACCAATCGCCTGCTCCTTGTCGCAGTCGGGCATGATGACGGCGTGGTTCTTGGCACCGAGGTTTGCTTGCACACGCTTGCCGTTAGCACTGCCGCGCGAGTGGATGTACTCCCCCGCCTGGTTGCCACCAACGAACGAGATGGCCTTGATCTCGGTGCATCGCAGATGAAGTTGACAGTGTCCTGTAAGTGGGTGGCAAAAGATCAACAAAGATTAGCGACTGCTGAAATACCTTCAACGAAACGTTGCAGATCTTACATGAGCGCCGTGGATAATGTTGAGCACGCCGTCCGGCAGACCAGCTTCTTGGGCCAGGCGCGCCAGGATCTAATAAAACAACATTTGTGAGTTCCCTGATCTCTGGTCAACTCCAATCCACAGCTTACCATCGTGGCACCGGGGTCCTTCTCTGACGGCTTCAGAACGTATGTGTTGCCCGTCACCGTGCCGGTGGGGAACATCCAGAGCGGGATCATGGCTGGGAAGTTGAAGGGGCAGATGCCGGCGCACACGCCAAGCGGCTGCTTGTACGAGTACGTATCCAGCGACCTGGCCAAGTTCTCGGACGTTTCGCCCATCATGAGCGTGGCAGCACCACACGTGTGCTCCACGACTTCCAGTCCGCGGAAGACGTCGCCGCGCGCATCGGCGAGGGTTTTGCCCTGCTCGTTGGTGATGGACAGAGCGAGTTCCTCCGTGTGCTCACGGATCAGGTGTTGAAGCTTGAGCATGACACGCTGGCGGTGCTGCACGCCTACCTCCTTCCACGTCTTGTAGGCTCGGGCAGCGGCCTCCGTCGCTTGCCGCATCTAGACACGAACACCAACAACGATAAGACGCCAGCCTGATCCACTGCAGTAACGTGCCATCGTACCTCGTCTTGCGTGGCCTCCGGCACTTGACAGATCACCTCGTTCGTCGCCTGCACCGCCAGCAACGTGCGCGTCAGTCAAACAAGTTTGCAGCAGATCACAGGCCCATCCCCGACGCAGGACGAATCCTGCCAGGATCAGGACGGCCTGTTAATACTGTACTGTACCGGGTTGCGCAGGTCGATCCACTTGTCGGTCTTGGACTGCACGAACTTGCCGTCGATGAAGAGCGGCACTCGCGTCTGCACAAGATCCACGGGGTGAGAGGACGCGACATAGGCAGGAGAGAGAGGCAAGGGCGGAGCGTACCACGGAGGACGAGGAGAAGGCGCGCGCAGGGCGGCTGGAGACGACGGAGCGGGACACGCGGTGCAGCATGGCAGGAAGAGGAGCTTGGAGGGGTGCGACGCAAAAGCGAGAATGGCTATTGGTGGTGACGTCGATACTCGAAACTTCAACTTGACTCATTTTGGAAGAAAAATGGGTATTTGAAATGGGCAACCTGTTGATGTGAAGCAAGGTGTGTCCACAAGAAATCTTTGTCCTTAGCCGGAGCACAAGGTTGATGGTTTTGCAAGCCACAAGAAAGCTTTGTACATGTACAGTTCTCGGTGTTTACGTGGACAGTCGACAACCGCTTGATGACGAAAATCTTCACTCACATCAACCGCCATGACGGCTTCGAATTCCCCAGCAGCACCAAAATACTGTATCAACTGTTGATAGTCCACTACCGGTACCAGCCTACAGAGCTCGTTCAATCTCCATAGCTCGTACTCCGAAGTAATACGTGAAGCTTTACCTTCGTTACTCCTCGTCGAGGAGTCTCGGGAGGCGTGGCTCCCCAGGTAAAAATAAACGGATATCCTGGCACAACCAGTAAACGATGTTTTTGTTGCACACTCAAACAACGCTGACCGCGCAGTGTTTGGCAAACACTGTTTGCACTGTCCCATCTATTCAACCCTTTCAAACCTGATTTGCTCTGCCCAAATCGCTTTCTTCCAAAGCCCAAAGTGGTGCACACCACACACACCACCACACATTGCCATCAAGATGAAGCGCCTGGTGTCGCTGCGGATGCCTCGGCTCTCGCTGCAGCGCCGCGCGTTTGCGTCCGAGTCTCCGGCCGTGCCCAAGTCGGAGAGAGACCGCAATTTCTTGTGTGCGCTGCAGACATTCCACCGCCTAGAGGGCCACTTCACAGTGCCCTTCGAGTTCGTGGTGCCAACTCCGTCTCCCACCAAAGCTGCTGCGTCGCCGTGGCCCGAGGAGACGTGGGGCATGGACCTGGGCAATCGCCTGCGCCTGTTCACGCGCGGCCGCTGCAGTCCGTTCAAATGCGCGTTGCTGCGCACCATCGGCTTCCCGTACGAGGACTGGCGGAGTTACGTGTGGGAGATGCAGATCATCCCGTCGCTGCGGGTCTTCCAGGCTCAAGAGGGGCATCTATTCGTACGTCAACACTTCCAAGTGCCTGTAGGAAACGACAATTGGCCGCGCGCAGCCTGGGGCATCAAACTCGGCTCGCAGTGTCAATTGCTACGTCGCGACCAGGAAGATGGCCTCTCGCTTGAGCGCAAGCAGCAGTTGGACGACATGGGCTTCGTGTGGAGCGACACCCAGTGGAAGTGGAAGATGCAGTTCGTCACGGCCATGCGCAGATACAGGCAGCTCTACGGACACTGCAGCGTGCACCACACGTACAAGGTGCCTGCGACCGACGAGTTCTGGCCGGAGGTGAACCGCGGGTACCGACTCGGCCACGCGGTGGCCAGGGTCAAGGCCAATTTAGAGGAGCAGCCTCTGACCCCACGCGCCATGGCCGACCTGCGAGAACTCGACTTCTTTGAGGATGGACTGACCTTCGACGTCTGGCGAGAAGCTATCATGCCCAGCTTGGAGCTGTACCCGAATCTGTACGGTGACACGTTCATCCCGGAGGAGTTTGAGGTACCTAGTGAAGCTCCGTGGCCCGAGCGAGCGTGGGGCATGAAACTCGGCTACATTGCGGATACCATGAACTCGAGACACGTCTTCAGAGACGAAATCCAGGCCAATAAACAGCAGCTGAAGCAGCTCGGCTACGCGTGGGAGTCGCTCTTCGGCAAATGGGCCAAGGAGCTGCTGCCGGCGTTGCGTCTGTACAAGGCCAAGTACTACCATTGCGATGTACCGTCGTGGTGGGTCGTGCCGTCGACCGACACGTCCTGGCCCAAGGCCTTGCGCGGCTACCATTTGGGCAAGCAGGTGATTCGAGTCAGACGCAGTGGGCGCGGCAGCTCAGATGTAGGCGATGTGCTGCCGGAACTGGAAGCTCTAGGCTTCAAGTTTAACGCGTTCGAAAGTTATTTCGTTGACCGTGTACTGCCGGCGTTGGAGGTGTACGCAGAGATGTTCGGTGACACTCATGTGCCGCAAGGGTTCATCGTGCCGTCTGATAGCTCATGGCCCCAACCTTCGTGGGGAGCCAAGCTTGGCCACACTGTCCGAAATATTCGCAATCGTCATCAGCACGCGCAACAGGTAGAGATATACCGCGAACGTCTTGAAAAGATCGGCTTTGTGTGGAGCATCTACAAGTCAACGGCTGCTACTAGGCGAGATATCGTGGACCCCAGCGTGAAGGTATACAAAGAGCTCAGCGGCGAATTCGCAGAGGTACCCCGTAATTTCGTCGTACCTGCAGACGATACACGTTATCCGGAGCTAGCTAAAAACTTTGAGCTGGGTGCGTGGCTTCACCAGTACAAGCAACGCACAACCGGACTACTTCCATTCCAGACACAAGAAGGCAAGAAGAAAGCGGTATCAGTGAGCTCAAAACACCGCCATGCACACGGCAGTGGCCACGGGAAGCTTGCACCCCATGCCGAGCAGTACTGGACTGATGTGTTGCTGGCCTCTTTCCAAGCATATGCTGGTTTGCATGGGAGCTGTGAAGGCATGGATGGCAGCTTTACTGTGCCGAACGAAGAACCTTTTCCGCAATCAGCATGGGGTCTCAATTTGGGCCTTCGGTTGCGCCACGTGCGTCACGGTGTTCGCTACGCGAAGGAAATCGCTAAGTACAAGGAGGAACTCTTAGAACTCGGTGTATTGCTTGATCTAGACGACCTACCATCGGAGCTGACCGAAGGAAAGTTCAACAACAGCGACGAATGCTTCAACGATCGGGATGACGATTTTGACGACGAGGAAGACTACGGCGAAGATGAAGATGAAGATTTCGATGATACTGAAGAGGAAGACGAAGGTAGTGATGACGAGGACGAAGAGCGCAACAAAGCTCACCTCAACTAGTATTCAATATGAAGCGCGGCACCTTGATCTAAAACACGACCGGAATCAAGATTACCTGCATCCTGCTCCGTCGTGAAACTCATCAGGTCTTTGGTTATCGCAACGCCGCTACCTAGATCCGAGTAGGATTTTGGAGAAACGAATGTATTCTGTTCGGGCGCGCTACGACAGACGTACGCTAACTATGATACACTCTTCCTCTTCCAACGGGGGTCAAGTGTCCGACTCGGAGACAAGGTAACGTCTCTCCGTAGTGGTGTCGCGGCTACTTAACATCAACGGAACTTCAAGACACAATACTACATGTACTTCGTACCGACCAGCAAGCAAGACTACTTGTCAACGTCGCATGTTCAGGATGCCTTCGATCCGGTCCACGGTTTTTTCGATGGAGCTGATGCGCGATGAGTGTTGCATCAATGTTGCGAGCAGAGTATCGTGCTGCTTTGCCAGTAGCTGCTGAGTCGATGTGATGCGGTGGAAAAGCTCAATGCAAGACGTGTCGAGCGTATGAAGTTGAGCAGGGGCTTCTTGTGTCGTTGTCAGATTTCTAGGCTCGGCAGATACCAAATCGGTGATACTGAGTTTCGAGTTGGTCGAGCTGGTCGAGCTGGTCGAGCTGGAAGACTTACTGGAGCCAGAAGCTGTCGGTCTCATGCTCGGATCCAAAAGCTGGTGTTGAGTCTGTGAGTTTAAGGCAGACACAGGAGTTTTGGGTCCTGAGCGGCGCAAGCTGCTTCGGCGGTTGCTGCGCTGACTACTGCGAAGGCTGCCGCTCGACGACACGCTCGATGCATTTGAGCGAGGATAACGAGTAAAATCACCGTCTTCGATTTCCTCCGGTACGCTCTGAAGTGAGGCAGCTCGAATTTCGGGGTAAGGTGGAAGCGACTCTCGTCGGTGAGCCATGCTAGGTGTTGAATGGCGTTTTTGCTTCATCGATGAAGGAAGAGGTGTGGAGCCCTCGCCTTGGAGTAGTTTTTCGGCAGCCGAAGACACATAGGACAGCACTTCCATCGCACGCAGCGGTAGCTTTTGCTTCGGCTTGGGATCCATGACGAACACCGAACCAATAACAATACCAGTGCTAGGGTCACAAATGGGCGAGGTGGCGTAGAAGCGAATGTTTGCTGAGCCCGTGACGAGCGGATTCTGGTTAAACCGAGGGTCCTTGGATGCGTCCATGACGATGGTCGGCAGAGGCGTCTGTAGGACCTGCGAGCAGAAGGAAATCTCACGCGGCAGCTCAGCTTGAGCTATGCCGTACCGAGCCTTGTACCATTGTCGAGTCTGGTCCATGAATGCCACCGCGGCCACGTTGCAATCAAGAACTTGGCGAATAAGCTCACACAGCGTGTCGTACTCCTTTTCAGGTTCGGTGTCCAGCACATCAAATCGCGTAAGGATCTCGTGCCTGCGCGCTTCGTAGATTCCAAACTGTTCCTCGTCCGGAAGGAATTCAATCACGTCAGTCGCCGGGAGGACGGGGCCGTTGCGACGGCTGCCGCGTTGACTCGTCGGGTTCGGACCACCACTTCCTCCCAGACTGCTAGTGTCGCTCGCGTCACTGTCTGCGTCACTCCAGTTATCACACCCCGAGAAGCCTGAGAACCGACTGCAGAAGGACGTGCTGGTGCTGGTGGTCTGCAAGCTATCGCGGTAGGTCTTTTTGCCGTAGTGCTTGAACGTTTCCGCCTCCAACGCTTCTTCGGTCTCTTCCTCCTTGGAGACTGAGCTGTCTTCGACGGGAGCGCTGGCGTTAATTCTTTCGGTCTCAACAAGGAGCATCGCCTTGTCGATGCAGTCGAAGCAGAGTCTCGCCGCGACTTCCAGAGTCGGAGTGACGCTCACTCGACGTCGCCTGTAGCAGTTGGAGCACACGATCTCACCGCAGGAGCGACAGTGGCGCTTGAGCGAGAACGGACGAAACTTCCGCGCGCAGTAGAAGCAGTTGGGGCGCTCCTCCATCTTGACCCAATTCTCCTTGCCAAGCAGACGCACCGAGGCTAGAATGGACTTGTCGTTCATGATGGTCTGAAGTCGCTCCTCTTCGTTCACATGGTTTGCTGAAAGGCCTCGTGGACGACGACTACGAGTCGACATTGCAAGTGTACCGGGAGATGGGATGGACGATCAAGCTCGGTGCAGTTTGTCAAGCACACGGGTGTACCTGATAAAAATACTCGACCGAAGTCAAGAGTAAAAGTGAAGTGGACCGGGCTCGGTCGCAACCGACGTAGACGGACGCGAAAGAGAGCGTTTTAGCAAGTGGTGGTCGCCATCACGTGAACTTTATTCTCGGATGACCAGCTCTCAAGAGTATCCAGAGCAAACACCGTTGCAGTTTTGTGTCAGTTGGGCGCTGCAGCTGGCCGAGTTCTTGGCACCGGAGCGGGTAGAGTGCCTTCTGGTTGTCGACACCTATGCCACTTCGTACCAGGCAAATATCGTGGCAGGAAGCGGCAGCATCTTTGAAGTGTGCAATGCCAACAGGCGGTGGATGAAGCGGGATAGCAGCAGGACTGCAAAGTATCTGCTGCACTATCGGAAGGTGAAGCGTGGGCTTTGACTCACCACAAAGTCACGAGCGCATCTGCTCTCAAAGAACCGGGTCTGACAAACATCCAAGACAAAAACAACGGGCTTGGCCTGCCTTGTGCAGCTACAACTCGTAGCCGTAGACTTGCAAAAGGTCGAGGCGAGGTGTTACTGCTACACGGCTTGAGCTTGCGTTCAACTTTCATGTGCAAGAAGTCCACTTTGCACAACCCGACGATCGTGTATTGTTTGAAGCTGCACCCGTACGCATCGACTGCACCGCGTGTTGAGACCGGACGAAGCAGACTGCAGTGGTATGGGGACCGGTCGTCGGCGTCGTCAAGATACTCGAACACATTGACTTTTGAAAGCTTTGGAATGGAGCGCAGCATTGTCCCAGCAGCAAATGGCATCGTCCCTACAGACTCGCTTGGTGGCGGCATTCTCGTAGGAGCTCTACACTTTATTTTTCGCGGCAGGGGCACATGCAGACCATCATGTGGCAGAGTCTCCACCTAAACTACGGCAAGCTCTGTCCGATGAACATTGTGATGCTTACTTCACCTACATGTATGTGATCGGAATATTCACGCAGTAGTGAACTGTTGCGCAGTCGGATGGCTGGCGCTCCGTGGCGTGCGCTATTCACAACAAGAATTTGATGCTCGATCGGAATCCCTGTGCGGGTTTGTAGCTGCTGTTTCAAGAGCTGCACCGAGTCGTCTGGCCGAAGACTTAAATCCAGACGTGCAGGTCCTTTCATCGCCTGCTGAGCTCGCGCTCATCTGCTTCGTGCAGATGGAAGCATTTAACACTGATGATGACCACTCGCTCGCTGCTGTTGCTATCATCGTCGTTAGCCCTCCTCTCATGGCTTTCGTGATCCTCATCGGGGGCAGTCTCAAGATCGGCTGGGGCAATTGCTGCGCCGTTGACGCTACTAGAACTGCCTCGAGTTGGTTTTTGGTGAGCAAGCAGCAGTAGTTTTTGGTCAAGTAGTTGCTGCTCGAGTATTTGAATGCGCTGTCGCTGCCGACCCGCAATTACATCGGCTCGGGTCTGCTGTGGGACCTGGTTCGCAAACGACAGTAGTTTTTGGTCAAGTAGTTGCTGTTCGAGCACTTGAAGGCGCTGCCGCTGCCGACCCGCAATTACATCGGCTCGAGTCTGCTGCGGGACCTGGTTCGCCTTGGGCATTGGTTTTGACCTCACACTGCTTGAATCTCTTTTAGTCTCCTTTCGAGGCGTCCTCTTCATACGGAGTTCTATCTTGGATCGTGATTTCGACTGAGGACTTCTAGCTTGCTGAATCTGCCCGTCTTGCTCCTCTTCCCGGTCTTGCTGTATGCGTCTGTGTAGCACACCGAGATACTGAATAATGGGCCCTGCTGAATCAGTCGTTGGTTTTCGGTTTGACGGCATGGAGATTGAGCGCCACCGACCGAATCGTTCGATCGCCTGAAGAAATGCCAGACCATTAATCCACCGACGCTGAGCTGGACCGTCAACCACTTCACTTGTTGCCTCTTCCTTCACGAGGAATCGCCTCATGAGGTGTTCCAATTCCAGCTTGGAGCACGTGAATGGCAACCTTCGGATCAGTCGCTCAAAACTTTTCACGTCAACTATCAATGACGCAGAAGTATCTGAGTTGTGCGATCGCTCCATCGCTCGAAGTTGCTTTTCCAGGTAGTGGTTCACGTCGCGAGCAACACCACGCCACTTAAGTTTGGTGGTATATCCGGGTCCTTCCACTTGGCTGTCAATCCAGGCTTTGCGAGCTGATAGCCGAGCAGTGTCCACACTCCGTAAAATGATGCTGGAATCTCGGAGGCCGTCGAGCAACTTCTTAATGACACTTTCGCATGCGGTGTCATCCGACGTCGCAGCCTGGCGAAATGTGGTCGCAGATAACGGGCCATCAATGTTACCATTGATGATTGTCTTCAGAATATTGTTGCGCAGAGGATTTCGTTGCAGCATGAGAGAACGAAGCACCCTAACGCCGTCGTTCTGTGTCTCGAACTCATGCCACTCAATTGGAATCTCTGTGAGGTCATTTTCGACTGCATTCAGCACTTCAAGAGAGCTCAACCGCACCAACTCCTTGGGTAGCGACTGCAGACAATTATCGTGTACGTGGAGAATCTGCAGTTGTGTACACTCTGTTATCCCCATTGGAAGAGCTCGTAGCTGATTGTTCTGCAGCTCACAGACACGCAACGCTGGGAATGCTGCAAAAACATTCGGGAGCTCACGTAGAGCATTATTCTGGAGATGTAAAGCTTGGCAACTCGTTATTACCAGTGGAGATAAATCCACTGCGTTCCGAAGACGATTGCCGCGCACGTCAATGCTAGTCAAGCTGTTGTTCAAGGTTTTCGGTGGTCCTTTGCCTTCTGCGTGAACAGCTACAAGACGTGGAAAACTCTCAGCTGATTATGCGCGAGGGAGACAGCTAAATGTACGTCGGAAAGTGGATAGAACGCCAGCGATTCGCCTGCGAGTTGGTTCTCTGATAGCGTCAGCTCTTCTAGCCGTATTAGCTCAGCTATTGAAGTGGCCGGTAAGCTCACGAGGTGGTTCTGGTGAAGTAGCAGGCGACGCAGCGTCCCGAACAATACGTTCATTTCTTCAGGCAACGTTGTGAGAGAGTTCGCATGCAAATCCAGAGTCACGAGACGACATCGACCCCTCCAGCATTGAATTACCTCCCCACGAATTGATCTCAGTGAGTTGCGAGAGAGATCAAACATTTGGAGGTTCGGAATGGCCACAAGCGCAGAGGGTAATGCGGTTAATTTGTTCCCACTTAAGCGAAGTTCCGTGAGAGTTTCTAGCTGATGCCACATATCATCGGCTTGGGCGAAACTTGCATCACGCAGCAGATTATCCGCCAAATCGAGCCTTCGTAGAGTCTTCATGGCTCCCAATGTTGTCGAGATAGTTACAAGCCGATTGTCGCGGAGATCCAGTACTCGCAGCTCTTTCAATGAGGTTACGAAGTCCGGAATTGCAGAGAGCACTTGCCCCGACAGCGTCAATTCCGACAAATTCACCAACGTTTCTCCAAGTCGAGCATCAATACTTCCAGCACACTGCAACCATCGACTTAATCCTATCGGAGCCTGTAACACTCGCAGATGCTGCAACTCGGACCCCAGTAATGCACTAGCCGACCGGATTCTTGCTTGTGCTCCGGGAATCTTCGCAAGCATGTCTTGTTTACGAACAACCAGTTCAATCAGGTGACACCTCGCAGTGTAGTTTTCTAGTAATTGCTGGATGGCTTCTCCACGTTGGCCATCCTTCACAGCCATGGGGTCGAATCCCCACATTCGCTGAACGAAGAGTACAAACTCGGCATCTTCAGAGACATTGGCGTCACTGATGGGAAGATGGAACTCGAGCAGGTTTTGAAGCGTTATTGCGTTGGTGTCCGCAGCTGCAAGCCATACTTCGACAGCCTCTATTTCCTCGGAAGAGCAGTGACTACGCTGTAACTTGATGATAGATTGGATGTGGTGGACTCTGGTATGGTCTGGCGGAGGTCTGTAACCTTCTCCTCTTCGAGTATCGGCGAGCTGCTCGAATACGTATCGCACTATTGTTGCCCTCTCCAACGGAAGGCTCCGTAGCAGATCCATGAAGTCTTCAGTGACGATGACAGCATCAGAGCTTTCTGGATCACTGCAGTGCTGCAACAACATAGCATAGTCTTCAAGTTCAATTGGCGACGCTTCTTCCGTCACCAATTCCGCAGCTTCCGGTCCATTCACCTCATCAGGCTTTGTAGGACACCGCTCGTGACTTCGTAGAAGCTGCAGCAATTGCTCCGGAGTCACTCGGCGTTCTCTTCGCAATTGATGATCAAAATACTGCAGACGGACGCCGTACAGATCCAACCTCAGACGGAGATTCCTGACCAGGACGAATAAATCGCGGCAGTACGCTCGAAAGCGTAGAATACCGAGTACTTCTTGCAAACACTGTAGTTTAGGGCCAAACTCGTAGGCTTCTGCTGGTGGGAGTCGAGTAAAACTCGACCTGCCAAGTTTCCGTGTTTTGCGTCGTGCGCTTGAATTTCTCGCTCAAGACGCTGGACGTCACTGTCAAGTTTGTCGGAGAGCTCAGCGAGTGCAAGCCACCTTTCCATCGATCCAAGTTCAGCATGAGGCGAAATATCCGTGATCGATTGTCGACGACTTTGGGAACTACAAAGGGACCGAAGTGCTGTCACGCTCGAGGTGACCACCAAATGCCGTCCTTGTTCGTTGGTATCGCTGGGTTTGGCTGATTGGGGGCGGTGAGAATAGAGTAACAAGTCGGGTAGACTCCGAAGCGAGTTGAGCACGGACACTTCGGCTGGAGACCGCGTTAGCGGCACTACGTCTGTCGTGACCATTGTCTTGGGGTCAATTTCCATCCACGGCGACGACGATAATTTTATCACCGACTCGTCGTTTCAAGACTGGTCACCCTGGAGGATTTCTTGTTGTTCGCCATGGGGATGGCAAGTTCTCGCGTACTGACTTCGGGGCACAGCTCCAGCTCTAAAAAATTCGTTGTACGGGTTGCAATGTGGCATGATCTACTCGAAGCAGGATCTGAGACTTTGGTCTCAACTAGAGCCTCTGGCTCAATGGTTCACTGCACAAGATGCTCGGCGACTGTATCTTCGACTTCACAGCAAAGCGGGGGCAACGGGTTTACTGACAGTGGACGAGTTTCTGCAGTGGATGGATGTAAGAGGCAAACGTGCTGATAACCGGGTGGACAAGGCGTCTCGCCCCGTACAAATCTCAGATATCATGACACCTCCAGTGCGTGGAAACCAGCATCAACATCTTCTTGACGATTCGGAGGTCAATGCTACAGACTCACCGCCGATTCTGGAGAAGCACCTACAGCACGTGTTCCTTACCTTTGCTGATGGACGTGGTGATCGACTGTATGCACTCGAGTTTCTAGCTGCTATGGTGATGATCTCCCGAGCAATATGGGACTACCAAGAAAAGGTGACGTTGTTGCTCGAGCTATTCCATGATCCTGCGACTTCGAGCAGTAAGTCAATGGCCTACGCAAGTGAACAACGACTTAAGGAGACGGACGTAGCCCGATTGCTACTTTGCGTCATGAACGGCGTGGGTCGAGCAACTCAGGGTGTTGCTCGAGTTTGGCAGGCTCACGATCTTCGTGTGGCTTCATTTGCTCGACAGAGTGCTTTCCACTGCGTACAGAGTATCGTGAGCTTGCGGTTGGCAGCTTCTGAGGCGATACTCGATCCATCGAGCAACAAAAGTGTCTCCAGCGAGGAATTCCGCGCGTATGTGGCATCCACACCTACCCTGCATCAATTTCTAGCTCTCTTTGCAGGCGAAGAGCTGCGCAATCCGCTTACATTTGAGCCTAGTGCTGCACACTTTTCACGACAAGCGGAGTTGTACGAGACGCTACTACGTCGGTATGTGACGTTCGAGGGCCGTCAGGAGCGTCGCCGAGGTAGTGCTGCGCTCTTGATCCAGTCCGCCTGGAGGCGCCGCTGCTCTGTTTCAGTCGCCCAACGACGTGCGCAGGACCGAGTAGCGCATCGACACAAATCAGCGGTTCAGCTACAAGGATTTTTCAAGAACCGACGCGTTGCTCGAGAGCTTGAAGCTCGCGCAGAGGTTGAGCGAGCTGCTCTCAATGGTGGGGTATTCGCTGCTGGTTCTGGTCCTATCACAATGACCGATATTTGCCAAGAGAAGAGGAAGGGCTTGATTTCTGGAGCTCCCGTTCGGCTCATCGGAGCCTTTGTGAAGCTCAATGCGAAGCTCGCGACACTCGCTGCTTCGTCCACCTTTGCACTAGGAGTACAAGACGATGGTCACTCGATATTTGCCTGGGGGCGATGCCTTCCACGCCTTTATGCCGATCGACCTGGGGAAGGTGTCGATAACCAGAGTAACGTTTGCCTGACACACCCAACACCACATCAACTGCACGCTCATTTACCAGTTCCGGTGGTTCAAGTGGCTTGCGGCTTAAGACATGCACTTGTACTCACGCAAGATGGTATGGTATTTTCCTGGGGTTTCAACGACCACGGACAACTCGGTCACGGCTCATCCGAGACAATAGCTGCTCGTACTCAGGTCGAGTCCGCTACGCGTCCTACTACGACGAACGATCCGGAGAAGATGAGGACTATCTGGCATCTCCGACAAAACTCCTTTATTTTGAAGGCTCCGCGGCGCAGCAGGCAGACCCCATTCCTGTAGCGCAAGTATGTTGCGGAGAATATTACTGCATAGCGTTGAGTCGAGCGGGAGATGTCTTCACCTGGGGTGAGGCATCTGAGGGTCAGCTTGGCCACGGTGAGACGCATGAATTCTACCAGGTTGCACTCGCTGATCGGCACATGGTCAGCTCGGCGTACACGTACTTGGCACAACCCGAGCCCGTGCTGGCACTGAGCGATGTTCGAGTGACGCAAGTTGCTTGTCGAGGAAATCACTCCGTCGCTTTCAGTGCCGATAATTCTAGGCTCTTTGAGTGGGGTAACTGGGGCAGACGCCGTGGTGTGGACAGCGAGCACTCCTTCGTACCTGAAGAAATTACCGGAGCTGCTGCTCTGCGCCTTCGGCAAGTTGCAGTCGGAGATCACCACATGTTAACGGAAGGAGCAAGTGTATGGCTTAAGCTGGCAACGCGCACGAATGGACCGGTCCAAGCTGTTGAGCACGGAGAGGAAGAGACAGGATTCTTTGTGGAACCACTGGCTGGTACGTCGAGCTCACTTGATGCTATCGAGCATGATTTCATGGGTGAAGTCTCAACTTCATGGGTCTGCTGCCTTGTTGACCTTGACGTCGATGACGTTGACGAAGACGTGAGTGCGAATAACGCTACCGATGAGTCACTGTCTCGACCCAACACAGGCAAAGTCGATACTGCCATGGGAGTACTTTGGCAAAGGCGAGCGGAGCGATTCGCTGTTAACCTTGACCGACTGGCAGAATTCGACCCGCGTTCACTGCGCCTTCTGGTTGGGGCATCTGGAAGTGCAAACGATGCTATCAACACCTACGCACAGGGAGTCGATCAGTGCTTACGTGGTCGTGCGGCAAACCGTCTTGTAGTGATGCCTCGAGGTAAGACCGCCGGGTTCTACGTGCAATTCCGTTTACCTTTACTGTCAGCGGTACAGTTCTTGGACCGGAGACAAACAACGGGGACGCTCGAACCGAGGAACCTGGCGATGATGATGATCCTAATAGCAGTGCGGCAGCTTCTGGTGTAGTCCTCGAACTTGCCGTTTGTGGGTCTAACACCGCGAAGCAGGCAATGAGTCGACGCGGATTTGCCACGCACGTATTTCATCCGGCCATGGCAGCTGCTGCTAAACGGCTTAAGCAGCAACAGCTTCGTGCACGTTCAGTGACGAAGAAGAAACCCACGGTCGCACCCACGGAAATGAACAGCATTTTTGTGTTGGAGATTGATCAGAGTGTGCTAGCAGCACTAGCTTCAGCCGTCGCAGAGAACAATCCAAGCGCTTCACAAGGATCTGGAGTCCTTGGAACTGAAAGTGAGGCGGAGCTTGAAGCGGAGACAATTATAAGCGAGATTGGACATCGTGTACTGGAGCTCCAAGAAGCAGGTGCTCTGGTTGTGCTTGTTGTCCTCGATCTGTTTGAAGCAGAAGCTTTTGCGCTGCAGTTTTCGGAAGACTCGGGCGTGTTCATCCCAGTTTTCATGGCCACCCGACAGGCTGAAGCTCTTGTTGTCGGTTCCTTTGGCGATGTTGGGAGTGTGTCGGAGCCGGATGAAGGCGATTACAGTCGTCGAAAAAGCTGGACGATCCAAGAAGTGCTTGATCAAGTGTTGACATCGCCACCGACTTTGACGGGTCAAACCCCACAACATGCTAGCACTAGCGCGCCGCGTCGACATTCCATGCAGTCTATGGTGCCTTCGTTTTCGCTGCAGCCACCACCACCTCTCATGGCTCGGTGCTTTTATCGTGCAGATACGGCAGGGACAAGAGCCCGCGGAGCCTTCGCAAACGGTGCAGCAGCGGTGTTGTTTGTTGCTAATGAAGCCTCTTCCGAGCCCTCGCAGGGAGTACTTCGACGATCACTCGCGGCCACGCTACCTACTCACATCACGAAGAAGCACCAACTGGTTGGGTTAATCCCTTACGAGCATGGCCAACGACTCCGAACTGCCTGCCGACTGACGAGCCTGGAAGCCGCTCCACCAGCCTTACCAAAATCACTAATTCGACGCTGGTCTCTATCTGGAGCTTCATCAACTACCAGCGCTACCGCAAACTGCGAGCTGGTGGCCGATGTGCAGTTCGAACTGCGTCCTGGAGGCACAACTTACGCCTGGGGTAACGCTGAGAATGGACGGCTGGGACTAGGAGAAGTGAAGGTGGAAACTGCAGAAGGAGATACCGCCGCTGCTGATATAGCAGTGGCTGAAAGCCCTTTGTTCCAGGACGGGTATGAAGCCCTTACAGACGCCACCTACAGCTTCGTAGCACAGCCCACGCGCGTTCCAGCACTTGCAGGGGTGGAAATGAGGCAACTTTCATGCGGAAGTGCACACTCTTTGGCAGTGACCAAAAGCGGCAAGGTTTTTCGTGGGGCGAGGTACGCGAGGACAGCTCGGCCATCATCTCGCCAGATCTTCAAAACCACTAAGCATCGCAACAACTCCAACAGATGAATGGACTCCTCGAATAGTGCTGGGACTTCGCTACGAGCGTGTGGCACAGGCTGTAGCAACCGACCAGAGTTCTCTTTTTCTTTCGGAGATTGTGCCATCCGTTGTGTATGAGCAGCGTCGCCGCCAACTCACGCAATTCCGAGCGATAGACAAACAGATCAGGCGTGATAGTGTTCCTGCTACAGACGAGTAATGAACAACAAAGTGATGAATAGTTACGTTCCAGCCATTTGGAGTATTGTTCGTTTTGCGCAACCTGGTCTCAACAATCGAGAGCGCTAGTGCAGCAACTCGCGCAGACGTAGCACCAAATCCAAGCAGTGCGCGGACTGTTCTACAATTGATTCAGTCCGCCACTCTGCGCTAAGGTCGAGCGAGAGGTTCGACGTTCCAGTAGCTGCACGAGTCGATCCTCTGTAGCGCTTCCTGTTCGTCCGACACTCACCCTGTTCTCGAGTCGAGGCGGACTCAATGAGCCCAGTCGCGAAGTAGCTTTTGCATCGCCTCTTGCAGTCTCCGGTTCCTGTGGCAGCAAGCGCAGCTTGACCTCACGTAGCTCCCACGTCTCCCAGATAGGTGAAGGCTGCGAGAGGTACACACACAAACTGTCGAACACGTGTGGGTTCCAGCTCACGGGCAGCTCGTCCAGCTTGACGAGTTGCCAGTTCTGCGCGTCATCTTCGCAGTGCACGTGCTGCATGAGCGGGTAGGCTGCGGCCAGCTCCGTGCTCGACCCGTCGACGTTCACTTGCACAATCCTCAACCAGGCCACGTAGAAGTTGCGGAACACGAGGCAGCAGCGGTACGGCAGCTTGCGGGGCGTCAACAGAGACAGCTTGAAGCCGATATTGCCTGTAGCATCGGCGCTGGGGTTCACGGAGTTTGTGGCAGGAGGAAGCGAAGGGTGCACTGGTAGGTGGGAGACCTGAATCGGGAGCTCCGTCATTTTTGCAAGTTGAAGTGAATGAAACGTTTCACGCGAAGGGACGCGACGTTTCGCTGGACCAATCAGGAGACGGTATTTGGAGAAAGTTCTACACGGATACCAAACTGACGTGGCGCAGTGTAGCCATTTTTGACAAATGCACACAACGCCTTTGCCTCGCGGCAAGGGAAGCCTCTGCGTGCTGCAGCATGATATCGAGCGGAGACACGGCGGGTGTTTTTTGGCAGCATTCACTCTGGCGCCTGACCCGGGTTTGAGTTGACCACCCGTTGTTCGCAATACCAAGTGAGAAGCTCCGCCGGATTCCTCTCCGTCTCACCACCATCCGGGTTTGACAGTTATCTGTATCAACGACTTCTAGTAATTGGCGCGAGTTTCTCAGACGATTGAATAAGGTGGAGGAACGCGAAGGTGAAGGGGGAAACTGCAGGAGCTCTGTGCCGCAATACTTGGTTTGTTAAACACTGCACCGGCGAGTATTCCAAGTGCGAAATTTCCATCCAAGATAGCAGCACAGCTTGCTCGATTTGAGTCGAAATTTATCCTCCTTATCGCCTGCATTTAGCTGCTCGGGCAAATTCACCAGTTCGAACTAAGCTACATCTCTCAGAGCTCGATAAGATAGCAAACGGCATTCTGCTCAAAATTGCCCAGCAAAAATACCGCCCTATTGTTGTCGGGCCCTGCTCCGACACGTGAGACCAAATTCGATCCCAAATGGGGCCCCCAACCACTGAAGCCAGCACCGAAGTTTGGCGACTTTATAGCCAACGAGCTGCAAGTCAAGTGACCAACCAAGTCTTGTAGCCTCGGGCTTCCCATTCCCGGGGCTGTCTACACGCCGGTATAATAGTTCAGATGCGTGACAATCAGCCAAGCCTCGACAGGCAGGCTTGGTCCTTGGTCCTAAACTTAAGAAAGATCGCGTGATTGCACTGCGTCAGCACTTACGGTAATCGACCCAATCGTTGTCTCTAACCTGGCAGGCTCCGAGTCTCAAACGGGTCTGCCGTTAACCAGAAGCATGGGCTCGAGTTGGCGTGGAAAATGCCCATCTAACGCCAGTCCCCCTTCGCACCGCTCAGCCGTTATGGAGCCATTTAAAAGGCAAGTTCCCTGCGAAACGCGATAGCGTTTTGCAAAATGCAGCTTTTCCACTGCAGCTAAACTCTTCCTCATTCCGCAAGACGCGCTCCAGCGCTAAAGTGACTTCCAGCAGCTTCCAGAATGAGCCTCGACAAGCGGCCGCTGGACGTGAGCGACGGCGAGGAGGAGGAGGAGCTCATGTTCGCCTTCGAGGAGCACGTCGCGTCCCCGCGCGCCTTCTACTCGATCGACGGCGTCGCCTTCGAACGCCCAGCGCACCCCATGGCCGCCATCCTCGCGCGTCTCGACGCCAGGAAGCGCAGCCGACAGGAGGACGACGTGGAGGAACCCGAAGCACTCGACGCCGAAGACCTGACGGAGCAGAAACCGGTCGCCGTCAGCCGCAAGCGCAAGACATTCGACCTCCCCAGCGTCCCCGCGCGAGTCGTGCGCCCCGTGGCCAAGAGACTCAAGTCGGACGCGCACGAGCGCTCCATGACGGCCCCCGCGTGCCTCATGGGGCGGCTGTCGCTGCACCGCACGATGGAGCAGCAGGAGGACACCCCCGAGCTGGAGACTGAGACAGACAAGGTCCCGTTCCGCTCGGCTTCTATCGACATCCCCGACAGCTTCTACCCCATCCCGTGCCCCGGAGACGCCGCAGTCGGACGGGACCGCTCCCAGTCCTTCTCCTCTTCGTCCTCGTCCAAGTCCGGCCTCTTCTGTCGCCGCAGTCTGGGCGTCGCGTCCCCTCTGCGCGTGCGTTTCAACGACCTGGAGCTCCACTCGTCCACCGGGAGCTACACGGGCTCGTGAGGGGGAGCAAGATCATTCTTGTACCACCTACCACCAAACTACAAAAATCTTCGACATCATGCAGAACGCGACGCACTTCAAGCCGAGCAGGTCACGTCCAGTCCAGTCAACCCAATCTTATCGTCCCAGGGCAGGCCATAAAAACAAGTAGCAGCACTCCAAGCAGTGGAGTTCGTCTGCCAGCTCCCACATCTATCTATCTACCAACTCAGCACGTCAGCAAGAAGAGGCAAGCAGCCCCACCTACCGCAGCGCGGTGGACTCCCCATCGGGGCCATTTATTTTGCTCTATTTTGCATGAAGAGAAAGTAAAAACTAAAACACTGGAAACACTCCATGGAGGTTGAATTGCACCCCACCATCACACACAAACCTTGGTCTTCCATTGTTCTTACGAGACTCGTTGGGAGCAAACAAAATCTTACGCAAGGAGCTGCTGCAGCTCTGCAAGGCACTCTTGTACTGCCTGCGAGGTCGCTTTGCTGGCTTTCGCTGCCGTGAAGATGGCAAGATGGACGGCTGCCGCTTCCTTGGCCTTTGCGTCGCCACTTAGCACCTACAGCATGACGAAATATTCACCGAGTTAGACAAGCGTAAACTGAAATGCTCAACTGACACCAACGTACCAGCGTGCCGATAGCCACCAGTGATCGCAGGATCGTGTCGTCGCCCAACTCCTGGACAGTGTATGCACCGTTGAGCAGGTCTGCAGCCAACGAGACCACTACGATCCGGTCATCAGCCGTTAGCGAGCCGGGCGAGGCTGCCTGTACACGCGCGAAGCTACACAAGTGAATCAAAGCCACACTCAGATCATGCCTAATTGCCTGTCACCACAACACCGTAAAGTACCAATACTTACTTGAGAAGAACGGTCGAGAGGCTAAGTGCCACCAACTTGTGGTGGAAGGCCTGGAACGACGACAGTTTACCCAGTACCTCGGTCTTGTGGGCCAGAACAGCCTTGCGTGGCGCGTCGTGCAGTAACATGTTAGCGAGCACACGCAGCGATAGCATGCGGGTTGCCACGGAATTGCGTCGTCACCCTCCTGGGGGCTGTCTGCAGTCCCAAACTCAACACCTTTGTAACGAGCATGTCCAACCCAGCTTCACCCAGGGCACTCGGGCCCTGAGGATGTACCACCACAAGCCGGAGGAGATCAAGCGTTGGGAAGGCGAATTTAGCGGGCCACTTGTCAAGCACTGTTCCCAATGCAGTCATCTCAAGAGGAGCAAACGTGCTGGAGTGGTAAAACGCCGTATCCTGTACTGTGTGAACGATCTGCTCCAGAGCAATCAGCTGCGAGTCAATCAGAGCAGTTGCCTCCTACAAGAACACAATCATCAAATGTTAGGTTTTGCTTTCATCGTAGCTGCTGAAGCTACGAACGTACCTCAGTCTCCTTCACCTTGTCGTTGAATTGGCGAAGCGTGCTCATGAGCTTCGAGATCTTGGTCGTTTCGAAGGTGTTGTACCCAGACTAGTTTACGGATAGCGACAACAACGACACATCTTATGGTCAGGCACCGACGTTTAGATCAACGATAATGATGATATAAGAACGTACCACCGGGAAGTACTTGAAACGCGGCGCGGTGGCAGCAGGCTCATTGGAGCTAGTGTCAATAGGAGCCGAATTCACGCTATCGGTATTTCCCAACACTGGTGGGCGGTACTCACCAGCACGCTGTGTGATATAGTCAGCGATTTCACGCAGATATGCCTGGTCCAACGTGTGTTTGTCGATAAATTCCTGTGCCACTGTGAATGGGTTTTGGTCCTGATTGTAGCCGATCTCAAGCTTCTTCACACCGCCAGGAAGCTCAATCTCAACTGGGATCACCATGTCATACGCTTCTCCGTCGACCACACCGCCACCACCAGTACCAGTCACTTCACCAATCTGCACACATCCATAATACACCTTGTTAGAATAACAATTTCATGAGCAGGAGTTTAATTAAAGCAACTCACGTCGATCCAAGTTCGCGAAGGCCCACTCCACTGGCACGCCCACGCCTTCGTACCACGACGGAACATTTGAATCTGACCGTCCGAGTTTCCATTCACGCTAGCACGCTGGTCATAGTCCGGGAGCGACTCGATCTCCACGCCACTAGGACCACGCTGCTTTGCAATCCGAGCTTCCTCGACTGCAGCCTGAAACGAAGCTACCGCGTCCGGGTCCACACGCGCAGCATCATGCGTGAACACACGCACGGCCTTGTCATCACATCCTGTGGCAAAGTCTCCATTGGGCAGTGCAGCAACGCACCACAGTCCTCCCGGGTGCTCCACCGTCTGGATAAGAGTTCCTTCCGGGGACCACACCCGTGCCGAGCAGTCTTCACTGGCAGACACCACAAACCCGTTGCTCAGCACGCAAACTCCGAGTACAAAGCCCGGCTTGCCTTCAGCGTTCAGCGGGTGCTCCATGCTCGCCAACACCGTTCCATCCAGCGTGCGCAGCTTGATAGATCCGTCGTTGGAACAGCTCACGAAGCCGATGTCCGGCACCAGTGCCAACTGGCGGATGGGGCCTTGGTGGTCCGCCAGCGTCTTGGTGAGAGCGAACGTATCTTTGGCCCAGAACCTCAGCTTGAAGTCTGCGACGCTGTTGCCCACCTGCTGCCCTGTAGAGCCCGTGACGAGCGACCCGTCGGGCAGCCCGAGCACGCAAACGCCGTTCTCATGACCGGGAAGGACGTGTACACACTGCTGCGTCTCGAGGCTCCAGACACGCGCCGTGCCATCCCAACTGCCGGAGAGCAGCATCTTGCCGTCTGTCGACGTGGCAAGGGAGATGACGCCACCTTCGTGACCCTTGAGCAGCCCCACGCGCTGTCCCTGGGCGTCGAAGAGCCGCACGTTCTTGTCCATGCTGCCAGTTGCGAAGCCCCCGCCCTCGAGCGCCACACTGGCCGTGACCCAGTGCTCGTGGTCGAAGATGGTGGCGCTGTCCATGGCCACGAAGCTGTTGAGTGCAGAACTGGAGTCACGTAGCCAGACGCGCGCTACGGAGTCCATGGCGCCGGTCACGAGCAGATCATTGCGGAGGGAAGAGATGCAGCGCACCTACAAGAGGATTACGAAGCGTACAGAGCGAGATACGAGACCGGAAGACAGTGAGCGGGTTAAAGAAATTATGGAGAAGAAGGTGAACATATTTGCAGGAGGATACGCACCGCTCCTTCGTGCCCACGCAGCTCGCAGTTGACGTCGAACGAGGCTGCCATTTGTTGCGATTGAAGCGGAAGGGGAAGATTGACGTTTCTAAACGGTTTTAAGCGTTTAAGAAACTTTAAGTGCGAGAGTTTCTAATTTGACTAAGTGCGACCAAAAGGCGACTTAGTGGAAGACAAGTTTCTACTTCGGGATTTTTCAAATCGCTGTGCGGTCTCGATACGGATACGCTGTGTGTTGTCGCCCGGGTTGCAGGAGATCACGGGGCTCGCATTGGTGTTCCAGAACCAGTGCTGCGCCGACGAGCCAGTAGCCCCGGCACCCACGACCGTGTCCTGCGACGTAGGCTGCAGAAACGATGGCAGATGCCAAGACCACACCCCACACTTGGATTTTGTTTTTGGGGTGGCAGCCCCAAAGATGCAGCTTTCCTACGTCTTTGTTGGCCGCAAGGTCGGCACACCCTTCAGTTCGTACATGTCCTTCTGCATCTCGGACGCGGACTTGCATCAGGAGCCCAGTCCGGACCCTTGCGGGAGTTGTAGCTAACGCCGGGCATCTTGACGTTGAGGGCGTCGGCACTGCCCGAGAGCATGAGCACTGCGGAGGCGATGACAGTCGGGAGGAAGAGCTTCATCGTGAATTTACTATTTAGACTGTCAATGCCGGATTGAAGTGGTTCCTATTAATAGTAGATAAGATGTAAGGAAATTGAAAAGTGAGCTCTAAGCTGCAGCATGCGAATGCTGTTGGCGCCAATGGCATACGATTTCTGTTGTCACCTGCAGCCTTCAGATCGTCTTGCGATGCCTACCTAGCTGCAGGTGACGTGGGCCCACACAAAGCAGAGGTCGGAATTAAATGGGACAATACAATAGCTAATTGTGTGTTTCCAATAAAAATATTTATTATTGGGGCTTGGTCCGTTGAATATTCGCAAAACGGCAACAGCAAGCGCATTGCAATGCAGGAAGCGAACGCTTTCGAATAGCGAAACTCCGACGTTGATGGCGCCATTCACATCAATAGAGCCCTTCGAGCCATCGTTCCTGATCCTGACGCCTTTGAAGCAGAGGTCCGCCAATACAGTATGACATTGTACTGAGAGAGCCGTCATCTCAATAACAAAAACGGCAATTCCTGGCGAAGCAATATTAAATACCGAATTCCCTATGTCAAGGCATACACCCATGTGAGGTGTAGAGACGTGCGGTAGGACAAATTGGGATGTCTATTGGTTGAAAAGGAGGTGCGTCTTACTGTCTATTGGTTGAAATGTTGCTGTATGCCTTGACATAGAGTATGTCTTGACATGGGGAATCGGCAACCTTCATATTGGCAATATTGTGCAATATAATATTGTATTGGAATCGACGGACCACTCGGATTCGATCAACTATTGCATTGTTTGCGTTTATTGTTTTGCCGATGCTAACTACCGGTATTGTTTTCGTTGTCCCTACGTGGTCATTAAGGTTATTCTATCAAACATTTGTCGCTATTTTGCTTTGTCTTGTTCTTTTATCTATTGTATGGAATACCTTTTGTTCTATTGGAGTTGGTGGTAACTGAAAGCCTTCGGGCGTGGTATGCCAACTCTTGACGTCCAAATGATCAACCTTAGTTTTTGGTAATCGGAGCTAAAACTACCATCCGGTATCCGTAAAGATACTTGAAACCTGATATGAAAGGCGAGCTTTTTCACATACGACTGCAACCGATACATTGTAGCGGATGCATCCGTGTGACGAAGATCAGCGGATACCAGTAGGCAACATAAGATTCCACGAGCGTAAAGAGCATGACACAAATTTACGAGCAGAAATGATAGGAACGGTCACATTATCGAGCAAATCTTCGCCAACTACGCTCAAATACTGGCGGGGTCAATCACGCTCCACTGCTGGTTCGCGTTGTTCGGCGAGCATCCGTACAGCTGCAGCTTGTTGTTCTGAGCTGGGTCAGTATCAAGGCAGAAACCCTGGTGCTTCGCGTGCTTAAGCTTGCCAGTCGAGCTCTCAAATGTCCACTTTTGGTTGGCTTCGTTGTCCAGGCAACGGTACACGTGAACGATACCGCCGTTCCAGCCTTGGTAAGCATCCAGGCATCGGTCGCTGCTCTTCGAGCGCACCTGCTTGGTGTAAGAATCGAAGAACCACACCTGTTGCTCCTGCACCAGCCAGTCCGTTGATTTGACGGACATGTACACTTCGCCACCTTTCTCGGACAAAAGCCGCTTCGTGCCGGCATTGCGAAGTGCACGAGGATCCATCCAACCGATTGTCATGCCCTGGAAGTTGCCCTTCATCGTGTCATCCTCCTTGAACACACCAAAGTCGGCCTCCACTTCCTTGCCACCGTTGGTCACACGCCACTTCGAGTCGAACGCGACGTACCAGTAGTAGTCGAAGTTGTGCGAACGAGCCATCAGGAAGAAGTCACGGAAGAACTTGGCCTGGTTCTCAGGAGAAGCGACACCGGCAGCAGGATCCGAGCCGCCCGAGCTCCAGCCCGTCTCCGAGATCACGATCTTCTTACCCTTGTTTGCAGCGAGTACACGCAGGTTCTTCAGGCGGTCCAAAGTGATAGCAGCACCCTCGTTCACGTCGGCACGCTCCCAGAAAGAGAACTGGTTCACGGAGACGTAGTCCACCGCATCGACAAGCTGGGGTTGGCGTTGTAGATGTCAATGACATCGGCGATGGTGACCGGGGTGTTCTTACCGCGGCTACGGATGTAGTCACGGATTTCCTTCATGTAACTAATAGCGGTGTTGGCAGTGATCTCCTTGCGATAGATGGTCTCACTGCCGACGTGGAGGCCGATAACATTGTTGTCATAAAGTCCCTTGTCAATGAGTCCAGCCAACTTAGCCTTCTCCTGCAGCAGGTAGGCACGGCTGTTCGTCGTCCAAATGCCGAGGTGCACCTTGAGACCAGCGTTCTTGGCAGCTGGGAGTACGATCTCAGCCTGGTTGCAATCCACCAGCGAATAGATGCGGACCTTGTCAGTGACACCCTTCAACGCGAACATGTCCTTCTGCACCTCGGACGCGGACTTGCACTTGAGCTGTCAGGGGCCCAGTCCGACCCTTGCGGGAGTTGTAATTGACACCGGGCATCTTGACGTTGAGGGCGTCGGCACTGCCCGAGAGCATGAGCACCACGGAAGCGATGAGCGTCGGGAGGAAGAGTTTCATCTTGAATATACTACGGCGAAGCCAGTGGTAGAGTATTTGTCCGCAGGTTGTGGTGGCGAGATTGGTCGCTGTCAGCCGGGAAAATTGAAAGTGAGAGCTGGAGAGTACGAACTGCGGTTGGTGTCAGTGGTATAGAGGAGTTTGTGCTGTCGTCTGTTGCATGCTACCTAAGGTATCCGGATAACGCAATAAGGCTACAAATCGTCCTGATTTGTCTTTGCTACTCTAACAGCAAAACGGTCGACAGACTGAATTCTTGCGCAAGTTGGCACATGTACAAACGTTTCGAAACCTAGATCCCCGCCCACCTCCCCGGCAGTAACATTTCAACATGGCTTTTGCCTCACAACGTTCTATCGAGGAGCTTCAGTGAGATGACGAAATGCTTGACGCTGCCATTTCATTTGTACCGTTTCCTAGGCTGGGACTCGGTGACAGGATATTTTGCAGAGTTAGGTCCCTTGCCACGTTGCCAGATTCACAACTTCAGCACCCATCGTGACGAACGCAAGGCCTTTATCGAGCACACCAGTCCTATCAAGTTGCTATTTGCTTGTGGAAACCTCTGATCTTGGCTTTTGGAGCAGCGACCAAAGGACAACCTTGAGAAAATTATCCGACTGTTTTTTTGACCACCGCTTCAGCTTGCGGAAAGTGCATGGTACACAGCATAACCACCACCACGTTCTGCAGCTGCCACCGCGTCAAGGAACACCAAGCCCAAGTGCATTTGTCGAGCTTGTTCATGAAAACGAACACGTGCCTAAAACTGATAGGAATCCTTCGTTTATTTGGCATGAATGAACTGTGCAAGGGTTTGCCGCGAATGCACAAACGAGTCCAAACCAGCTATCCTAATATATCCATGGATACGCTCAAATATTAGCGGGGTCAATCACGCTCCACTGCTGGTTCGCGTTGTTCAGCGAGCATCCGTACAGCTGCAGCTTGTTGTTCTGGGCAGGGTCCGTGTCCAAACAGAAACCCCGGTGTTTCGCGTGCTTGAGGTTGCCGGTTTCGGCCTCGAACGTCCACTTTTGGTTGGCCTCATTGTCCATGCAACGATACACGTGAACGACACCACCGCTCTAGCCTTGGTAAGCGTCCAGGCAACGGTCGCTGCTCTTCGAGCGAACCTGCTGAGTAGCCGAGTCAAAGAACCACACCTGTTGCTCCTGCACCAACCAGTCCGTCGATTTGACTGTCATGGACACGTTACCACCGTTCTCGGACAAAAGCCGCCTCGTACCAACATTACGGACGGCACGAGGGTACATCCAGCCGATGGTCAAGCCCTTGAAGTTGCTCTTCATCGTGTCGTCCATATTGAAAATGCCAAACTCGGCGTTCACTCCTCGCAAAACTTGGTATCGAACGCGAGATACCAGTAGTTGTCGAAGTTGTGTGAGCGAGTCACCTGGAAGAAGTCCGAGAAGAACTTAGCCTGGTTGGCAGGGGATGCCACAGCGGCAGCAGGGTGTGAGCCACCTGAACTCCAACCAAATTCAGCGATCACGATTTTCTTTCCCTTCTTGGCAGCGAGCATACGCAGGTCCTTCAGACGATCCAAAGTGATAGCAGCACCTTCGCTCACGTCGGCACTCTCCCAAAAAGAGAAATGGCTCACGGAGACGTAGTCTACAGCATCGACAAGCTGCGGGTAAGCGTCGTAGATGTCGACATAGTCGGCAATGGAGACGGGGGTGTTCTTGCCGCGGCTACGAAGGTAGTTGCGGATCTCGTTGAGGTAGCTGATGGCCGTATCGGCGTCAAACTCGTCGATGTAGATGGCAACGAAGAAGCCGATAACATTGTCATCGTAAAGTCCCGAGTCAATGAGTCCGGCCAGCTTAGTCTTCTCGCGCTGCAGGGTGTCGTGGCTGTTTGTCGTCTAAATGCCAAGATGTACCTGAAGATCAGCTTTCTTGGCAGCCGGGAGCACGATTTCACCCTGGTTGCAGTCCACCAGCGAGTAGAGGCGAACCTTGTCGGTGACGCTCTTTAGTGCGTACATGTCCTTCTGCACCTCGAACGCGGACTTGCACTTGGCACTTTCAGGAGCGGAACCCGGACCCTTGCGGGGTTATAGTTGACACCAGGCATCTTGACGTTGAGGGCGTCGGCACTACCGGAGAGCATGAGCACGACGGAGACGATAAGGGTGGAGAGCTTCATCGCGGATGTACTATAATAGTCGGCCAGGGAGTGAGACTGGTTGGTGGTTTTGGCGCTTGAGTGCAGATTGCGAAGTGGTCGTATTCCTCATGTACTTGTACTTGTCGTCCTTTTGGCGCTTGATGATGAAGTCCGCTGTTGACGTTTCAAACGCTCTGCTGCGGTCGGATTTGTCACCACAATTTGTCAACTGATTGGTCACCACGGTGCAACTTGCACCGTGCAAGTGAACATCATGGGCCCCGGAGCGAAGGGCGGGGCGTTCTGGACGGCTCGTGGTGACCACGGTGGTCGGTGTTTACCTACCGCCATTATCCTGGGTAGGGACTCGGTACATGTACAGGTAACAGATTTTGTTTTGCCGAGTTGGGTTCAACCGTGTTGTCAGACTCACAAGCACTTCAATAACGTTATCGTTGATGATTAACGTTAGGGTTCTATCGATCTACCAGCACATGTATTAAAAATACAAGTTGCACACCGGGCTCCTGTCCAACTTGGACTCCAAGTGATAGCAATGTTTACACTATTTCCAGGGACTGAACTGCATGAATCTTTACAACCGAAAGAGAGGCTATCACAAGCGCACTTAAATGTTGGCGGGGTCAATAAGGGTCCACTGCTGGTTCGAGTTGTTCGGCGAGCATCCATACAGCTGCAGCTTGTTTCCCTGTCCGGCGTCCTGGTCCAGACAGAAACCCTGGTGAGTGGCGTGCTTGAGCTTGCCAGTCTCGCTCTCGAACGCCCACTTCTGGTTGGCCTCGTTTTCCATGCAACGGTAAACGTGAACAATGCCACCGTCCCAGCCCTGGTACGCGTCCAGGCATCGGTCGCTACTCTTCGAGCGCACCTGTTTGGTGTAAGAATCGAAGAACCACACCTGCTGCTCCTGCGCCAACCAGTCGCTCGTCTTGCTCGACATGAACAGACCACCGTCCTTCTCTGACAGCAGCAAGCTGGTACCAGCATTGCGAAGTGCACGAGGATCCATCCAACCGATGGTCATGCCCTGGAAGTTGCCCTTCATTGTGTCGTCCTCCTGGAACACACCAAAGTCGGCCTCCACTTCCTTGCCACCGTTGGTCACACGCCACTTCGAGTCGAACGCGACGTACCAGTAGTAGTCGAAGTTGTGCGAACGAGCCACCTGGAAGAAGTCACGGAAGAACTTGGCCTGGTTCTCAGGAGAAGCGACACCGGCAGCAGGATCCGAGCCGCCCGAGCTCCAGCCCGTCTCCGAGATCACGATCTTCTTACCCTTGTTTGCAGCGAGTACACGCAGGTTCTTCAGGCGGTCCAAAGTGATAGCAGCACCCTCGTTCACGTCGGCACGCTCCCAGAAGGAGAACTGGTTCACGGAGACGTAATCCACCGCATCGACAAGCTGGGGTTGGCGTTATAGATGTCAATGACATCGGCGATGGAGACCGGAGTGTTCTTGCCACGACCCCGGATGTAGTCGCGGATCTCGTTGAGGTAGCTGATGGCCGTGTCAGCGCTGATCTCCTCGCGGTAGATAGTCTCACTGCCGACATGAAGGCCGATAACATTGTCATCGTAAAGTCCCGAGTCAATAAGCCCAGCCAGCTTCGCCTTCTCCTGCAGCAGGTAGTCATGGCTGTTCGACGTCCAGATGCCGAGGTGAACCTGAAGACCAGCATTCTTGGCGGCAGGAAGCACGATCTCAGCCTGGTTGCAATCCACCAGCGAGTAGATGCGGACCTTGTCGGCGACACCCTTCAACGCGTACATGTCCTTTGCACTTCGGATGCAGACTTGCACTTGGAGCTGTCAGCCCAGTCCGGACCCTTGCGGGAGTTGTAATTGACACCGGGCATCTTGACGTTGAGGGCGTCGGCACTGCCCGAGAGCATGAGCACCACGGAGGCGACGACGGTGGGGAGGAAGAGCTTCATCGCGGATGTACTAGACGATCGTTTAGTGACGAGATGTAATTCTTGCGCAGATGTGGATGCCTGCTGAAGAAATTGAAAGTGACTACATGTACAGCATTAAGCACAGCCAGATCAACGTTGTGGGAACGACCACAACGCCCAGCCCGCAGGAAGCTCCGGTCAAACGATTGGCATCATACGCGTGTGGCAGATGGTTGCCAGAAAACGGGGCTGGAGTGCGCGATACGCGCGTGCGACGCCTTCTTTGAAAGAATCTTTCGTGCGGTGGTTTGTGAGACTACGGTAGGCATCGACTGCGACCATGTGGTCCTAAGCATTTACACGTTGCTGTTGAAGAGGTGATACGGTACAGCCATTTGGTCTTTTTGCAGTTCGAACATGGGACACCACAAGGAGCTGTGGTGCCGGCGATCGGTGCAACATGCGACTTGATTCTGATTATTGTCGTCATAACGTTTGGTGTGACACCGACAACCGAACACCGCAACGCTGCACTCGTGGCGGCGTGACGGTAAGGAACACTTTCGCTTCTCGCCTGTCACTTCGTTGCTTCGTCCTGTTGGAATGGACTCATACACGAGCAGAGAAATTCGCGAGTGGCAAAAAGAGACAAAAGCTCCAGTTTTCCAGTCTCCGTTTTCCAGTGTAGCCACTTTAATTATCTCTTGATTTCAGTAAGCTTTAGTTTTGGGGATTGGTCCCAAAACAGTGCCCGCCAATCATAGCCATGCATTCCAGATCCAAGAGCTCGTCGGCATGGCCTCGGAGGACACGGACGCTTGGCGCAAGACCGACAGCGCGATGCCCGCAGTCGCAGAGCCAAATACCAGTAAACCCGCGGATGGTGCAGGCGCCAGCGAGCAGCAGGACGAGGAGGACAACCCGTTCTCGCAGTACTACGGGATGCTGCTGCACCAGCAGAACATGCTGCAGGACCACGTACGCACAGGCACCTACGAGCGCGCGATGCTGTCGAACCCGTCGGATTTCAAGGACAAAGTGGTGCTGGACGTGGGAACCGGATCCGGCATCTTGGCCTTCTTTGCTGCCAAGGCCGGCGCTCGTAAAGTCTACGCAGTGGAGCTGAGCAACATGGCCGAATGCGCACGCGAACTGGTGGCCGCTAACGGCCTCAGCGACCGCATCACCGTCATCAAGGGCAAGATGGAGGAGGTGGAGCTTCCCGAGAAGGTGGATGTGGTGGTGTCTGAGCCCATGGGCTTCTTCCTCGTGCACGAGCGCATGCTCGAGACGTTCGTGGCCGCGGGCAAGGAGTGGCGAACGTCAGCTCCGAGCTTCAAGATGTTCCCGTCCACTGGCACCATGTTCGTGTCACCCTTCTCAGATGACAGCATCTACCGAGAACAGATGGCTAAAGTTGCATTCTGGCAGCAGCAGGACTTCTACGGTGTCAACCTGTCGAGTCTGCGAGCAAGAGCTGTGGAGAACCACTTCTCGCAGCCCGTGGTCGGCTACTTCCCACCGGAAATCTTGTTGAGTTCCCGCCCCGCTGAGCATGTGCTGGACTTTGCAGAGGTGACCAAGGAGAAGCTCGACACTTTCGACTTCCCGTTTCACTTTGTGGTTGAACGTACTGCTATCATGCACGGCCTAGGTTGCTGGTTTACTGTCGATTTCTTAGGCTCCGACGCGCGTGTCGTGCTCAGCACAGCGCCTCAGGACCCGGGCACGCACTGGTATCAGTGCCGACTACTACTCTCCACCCCGGTCGCTGTGAATATATCGCAGAGTGTTAGCGGCAATCTTCACTTCGTTGCCAACAAGAAGTTCAGCTACGATATCGATCTTGAATGTGCGGCTGCAACTTTGGACTTGCTCCGTTATTTTGTTAGACTAACTCTTTTTTATTGCGTTGGCAGTTCGTCTGGACGGGACTTCGATTGTTTCTCGGAATCATGTCCGGTTGCATGATCAGATGTATCATTATCTGTATTCTCCTGGGGCTGGATCTGCAGGGGCGAGCGCCGGCGATGGAATGCAGCACCAAGGCGCGTCGTATTGATGTGGATGCCATGGTGTGCGCCTGGACATGTATCGCTGGTTATGGTTAAACGGTGAAAATGAAAGCTCGATGAGCGAAATGAACATGCGAAACTACAACGGCGAAGATATGAACTTGTAGTAAATATGACGACGCATATATAGGAAAACCGGAGCAGCTTACGGTGTTGTCGGCTTTCTTCAAACATCCATGATGTGATCGATTGCCTTCCTCACACATGGATCAAAGGCGGCACTCGAGGCAGCAGCTGTCGTCCTCTCAGTTTTCGGCGAGCTACCGTTGGTCATTTGCGCTGGGAACACCTCCATGTCCGGCACAACCTTGGTGGGCGGAATACCCACACCCTCGTAAAGCGTGTTGTCCGCACTGAAGATACGCTGATGCGGAATCTCAACCGTCCAGTAGTTCGGCAAGCGAAGCTGCCGCGTGGGAGAAAGGCTACCTGCAGTGGTGGCACCAATGCGGCAGGTAAGCGGACGCTGCATCAAGGATAGACACAGCAACTCCGCCGTTCTAAATCATCCCCATCAAAAGCGACACAGTATCAACACTTAGTTAGATCTTCTCATCGGTCACGAAATAGGTAACAGAGCTTCTTACCCTCGAGTGTATTGGCTCTGCAGCACAGCCAGTGGTCCCCGATAGCGTGTGCAGCGTGACGTGTACGGGATATAGTATTTCTTCCTCTTGGAGAATCTTGGCGTAGCACCCGGCAACTTCTCGTCCGTCGAAAAAGCCAACGCCGCCTTGTTCTCGCTGGCAAAGAACGATGCCACTGTCAACGCAGCAACGTGCGATCCTCCCCTTGATTGAAACGGAGATCCAGAATAAGTCCGTCCACATCTCCCAAGCCGAGCAAGATCGCTTCCAGCGACCAGCGCATGGACTCAAGATCGTAGATCTCGGGTACCGCAACGGAACTGCCTGCTAAAGCTCCACCCCGGCCGTCTCCAGTCTGCAGGTCCACATCCAGCAGCGTCTGTCCTGCTGTTTTGGGTGTCGTTGCTCCTCTCGTCCAGGACGGCATGAGCACATCCACTCGGCAGTGGGAACTCCACGAAGCCCTGCATGGCCGTCAGACAAATGTAGCCAATTCTCCATCCAGGACACGTTTCAGCGTTTAAAATGCCGCAGACGAAGCGGTCATTGGCGATCCTGCGTCCTCCCTGCGTCAAGTGTTCTCTCTCAATAGCGGCCAGCGTCTGTTGCTGGAATCTCAGTGCCGCAGCAGTGGGCAACTTGTGTCCGCGCGCTATGAGCGTCCGAGGCACCGCCGACACCGCGACACGCGAGACAGCGAGCGACGGGTCGTCGCACAGCGAGACGCTTTCTTGCAGTGCGATCCACAGGTCGTCGTCGCTCGTAGCGGGCTGGATGGCGTCTCCGAAGAGCTGGCGCACGAGCTGCCAGTCCACGCGCCGCGGCTCCGGGAAGGCGTAGTGGTCCTGCATGGCGCGCCAGAAGCTGCGGAAGGTCAGCACCGGGTCGCGCGAGTACGTGACGCGCGCGAAGATGGCGCGCAGCAGCTCCAGGAACAGGCGCAACAGGATGCCGTGCAGCGTCATGAGTACAACGAGCGCGCCGCCCAGCACGGGCACGTGGCGCCGCAGAAAGCTCACGGGCAGGATGGCCACGGCCTCGTACAGCTCCAGCGGCCACAGGATCAGCAGCTGCAGCAGCGCGTCGGGCGTCAGCAGCCAGTCCACACGCGGCAGCAGCGTCCACGGCTTCCGCATCGCGGTCAGCATCTTTAGACGAGGAATCTCAAACAGAAGTTGGGCGATGATCAAAAGCCGCGGATTGGCAGAAAATTGAAGTTGGTGTGCTCCACACAGCACGTTGAAGTTTGATCGGTTTTTGGAGTGTGACGGCGAGCTCAAAATCATTACAAAGGTTCACCACCTCCGGTAAGTGAGCGCCTTCCAGCGTGAGTACTGTATCAAAGTCAATGTAGTGAGAGGAATGGCTGGCAAGTGATACATAGATAGGTTCATTGGTGGGTTTACAGTAGCTGGCGACATTTTCACATGCGAGGCACTTGTCGGATGTAGCTGGTGACCAGCTCGCTTATAAGCATAGTGGGCGGGGTGCAAGCTTGGCAGGTACAGAGAAGTCAATAACACTTAGAGGCTGCTGTAGCGGTGCTGCTCGTGCGGCAGGATGCTGGCGAGCTGCTCCTCGACGTAATCGCGTATCAGCGGCGAGAACACGTCCAGCTGCATCTGGCCGTTGAACATTGAGTCGTGGCCGAACTTGGAGTCCACCTCCACCAGCTGCGAGTTGTGGCCGTACGACTGCAGGATGTTCACAAGGCTGCGCTGCTCCTGGATCGGGATCAACAGGTCCTGCTTGATGCCGATGATCAGAGAGTCGCACGAGATGCGGCTCGAGCCCTCAGCTAGGTTGAGGGAGTTTCGGCCCAGGTTCGTCAGATCCATGGCCTTGGACAGCAGCAGGTAGCAGTTGGGGTCGAACAGGCGAGCGAACTTGTTGGCCTGGTATTCCATGTAGCTCTCAACCTCAAACGTCGCCGTCTTGAAGTGCATGGGGCCCGTCGGGTTCCAGTCGAACCGAGCGTCGAACTCCTCGCGCGAGCGGTAGCACGTCATGCCCAGTTCACGAGCCACCTTCATGCCCTCGAGGGGCACACCGGGCGTGTAGTCACCGTCTTTGTACTCGGGGTCCGCTAGAATGGCACGGCGCTGCACACGGCGGAAAGCGACTGTACCGGGGTGGTCTGGTGCGTGCAGGCGAGGCCCACAAGGCGGTCCAAACGGGTCGGGAACTGCGCGCCGAACTCAAGAGCCTGGATGCCGCCCATGCTGGCGCCGACGACCGTGTGGACGCTGTCAATGCCCAGATCATCAAGGATCTTGGCGTGGCAGCGAGCCATGTCTGCGGGTGTGAGCTGTGGGAACGAAGCCTTGTACTTGTCACCCGTGAGCGGATTCACTGTGAGAGGCGACGTGGCGCCGAACGGACTGCCCAGTACGGACGGGCAGATGACGCGGAAGTAGGACGTGTTGATGGCCTTGCCTGGGCCGATCATGTTCTCCCACCAGCCGGGACGCGGGTCGTCGCGGTTGGAGGCAGCGTGGCTCGAGTGCGAGAAAGACGGCAGCACCAGGATGGTGCGCTCTCCAGGCAGAGAGCAGTCGCCCCACTGCTCCCACTCGATAGTCACCTCGGGCAGTGAGCCGCCCAGCTCCAGTGGGAACTCCTCCTTCAGGACGGACAGGTATTTGTTGCGCGTGAGCGAGAAGTCGCCGCCGCTGCTGCCGCGCTTGGGGTCCACCACGTACGAGCGCTGCTGCTGCTGGGTGGCGACGTGGTTCAACACGCTCCGACGCGCTGGACGAAGAGCTGCTTGAGCTACGCGGCTGCAGAGGACAGCAGTGATTAGACGGCAAGCCCATCAAGCACCGGGCGACGGCGGAGTTGAACGTACCGAGTCAACATGCGAGCGACTGCTTCCTTTCACTTGTGCTCCACAAGGTAAAAGATCGAATGAAAGGGCAAGTTACTCCTCAGGCTATATGAGGCAACTTTAGCCGGTCACAGAGAGGCACAGTCCCGAGATAGTGACGTTCGAGCTATCATTTCAGTTCGTTGAACTTGATAAGTGAAGGAAAATGATTGCGCTGTCCGGGTTGCAATTGGAACCGTAATTTTATTTGGACCAGCTCGGTTGACACGTGGGATCAAATTCGACACTCGATTGGGCAGAAATGGGTCTGGTTTTAGGTAGCCAAGCTGCACTGAAAACCTACCCAAATATACAACGGAGACCTGCAGTGCAGGTCTCCGTTGTATATGCACAGCCGAAGGGAGTTTATGAATTTGCATTTTCCCCAGCCTCCGTTCAGGTCGATTGGACCGTCCAACACCCCGAGCATCAGGCACGAGCCCCGGTAACGTTAAGGTCAGGCAGTAAGGTCAGGCACAAGCTCCGCAGGAAACCATGGGGCGCGAGCACAGTACACGTACCGTCCTCATGATGGATGAAGAAGGGTGCTCGCCTGGGGATCGCTCACTGTTAACCTCACACCAGTGAGTCACGGTGGCCGAACGCGCGCCTCTTTCTTACGTGTCCGACAACCGAAATGGCCAGCGGCCAATTTCTTTGCGCGCATCGCATCATGCAACTCGCATGCAGTGGCCCTTCCTCATCATTGCCGAGCGATAGGCCGAAGTGGAATGGGGCCGTCAATGCAGCGGAACGCAAGAGTGGCACCGTCAAATGCCGGCACGCTGCTAGCGATTGCTTGCACCTCAAGCCTTGAGTCAAGGTGCGCCATGTCGGGATTTAGTTTTCGGGTTTCAGGAGCAAAGCGTAGGACGCTCGACTGATGTCGTTGCGGTGCACCGCGATTTGCACCAAAGATCTTCGAAAAGCACAATCCGATGTGCGATTTGCTTCAAAAAGATGATCTTGCAACCAAAAAGGCACACCACCGGAAAAGGAACAGAGGATACAAAGTTCAGCAGCAGGTTCCAAACGAGGATAGGCTAATTGTGCTTCCAGCATCTGATCAACCGACGTCTCTCAGCTACACTGTCACATCTCGTTTGCGGACTCAAACATCAATGTGTATCATGCTTATCTAGGTGTTTGGCGGCGCTAGTATTATCACGAGCTACGTATTTACAGGTAGTTGGTGTCAATCCACCACTCGGTCTGGTAGCCTTCGCCGAGGATCTCCGTGATGGCCACCGGCGCGTCAAGCTGGCCACTGAAGGCGACCCGGTGGTCTTTGGCAGCGCCTGCACCGGTGTTGTTGAACTCCTTCAAGTAGACGCTGGCAGTGCTGGAGGTGGCATCCCAGGTTGCCCAGCCCTCCGGCTTGACGACATCGCTGAGCTCGCTGTTCTGCCAGATAACACGGGCATAGGGGCGCCACGGCCGGCCCAAGGTGGTCGAGTTGACGCCGCTCGAACCGAACACGCGGGCGCGGTTGAAGACGTACGAGGCCGAGCTCGTGTCATTTTCGCGACCGCTGGCAGTGATGAAACCAGTGCCGATGGTCTCGATGTCGCAGGACTCGAACCAGGCTTGCGCGTAGCGACCGAAAACGAAGTCCGTGGCGCCGTTAATGTACGTGCGGGCGTAGAGTTCGCGGCCCTTGTCTGCAAGTACGGTGTCTTGGTATCCGGTGAGGTTGCACGCATAGAAACCGTAGTCGGTGGCGTTCACATTGACAGCCAGCGCCTGGCCGACGTTTCCGGCTGTGTTGGCGATGTTCAGGTTGTATACCTTCACGTTGTCCGACTTGAAGCGCACCGTACTGGTCATGTCGTTACGCGCTTCTCCCGTCACCTCGGCGGGGATGTCCTTCTGCGCCTTACCCTGGGTGATGGTCACTTCGTTGCTGGCGTAGGACATCGCGTCGCACGTGAAACCCTGCAGCACGAGCGGACCGGACAGCGGCGAGACGAGAACCTGCTCGTTGTAGACACCCGGGCGCACGAAAACGTTCTGCTCCGACGTCGTGTTGGGGTTCAGATTCGCCACACCTTCCGACACTGTACGGAAGCTGTTCTTGTAAGAGCCCGTAGCATCGACAACAATCGCGCCTGCGGGCGGCTCGGTGCGCACGTTCGGTCCGCTGCACACGCCATCGGCTAGCGCTCCGGTTGCGAGGCCAGCAAGAGCAACGAGTGGTAGAGCAAATGAGTGCATCGTCGAGGTCTGGGCGACTTGAAAGATTAAAGAGTGAGCGATTAATTGGTGAAAGTGTCGTCTGCGTGGGTTGTATCATGGCCCATCATTGAGCGACCGTCGTGCAATGATCATGCTTCGAAGTATTAATACGTGATGTTCGTCTACTCGCGAGGCTGCTGCAGCTCCCGAGTATTATCCCAAGTGGCATCGCGGACAGCGCGCTTCTGGGCCATTACGATCTGTAGCCTACAGTGTAGGAGCGCCTCGACACTGTCTGTTGAGTCGACAGTCTGCGCCACCAGCTGAATGATGTGTGCTTTATAAGTATTAATACATGTACTATACGTGCCAAAGTCCTGACTCACGTGAGCCCAACCATAATTCGTGAGCTCAGCACATGCTGTACATGTACAGCATTTTTCATATTACATTTTAATATACCGGTAATAGTTTCATGTGTACAAGACTGAAGATAATTCGAACATTATTATAAGCTAAGCAGGGCTGTGACACGCTGTTCCACCGTTCATAAGGTCCCGAGGGTTGTTTGATGACACTTGTCAACTCTGTTTCTTGGAATACAAACCCAGCATTTTTATTACCCAGCGAAGTATTACCGGTATAATACAACTAAGCTAACGCTTGCGGCGTTTACGGCGTCGACTATTAATACAAATGTACCATTTAGGCGCAGACACGCAGCGGCTTCCATCGCTCTCGATACGTTTGCCAATCTACAGAGAGTCCTGATGTTGCCGAAGAACTTGAATTGAGCTGCCAGGAACCCGTCAGCCGCAAGAACTGTAGTTTCAGTGCTGTACCCGTAAGGTGTAGAATCGACAGTCGATCACACAAGGGCCTTGACCTTGACAAGGCCCATTGAGCAATTGCCGCAAGGTGTTGATTGCGGTAGAGCTGCCACAGTCCAAGGGCTGGGAACCCTCTCATACTTTTCCCAATCGAGCCCAGAGGACATTGCGGTGTATGATTTGCACGCAATCCTCGGCTAAGGCGCTAGACTGAGGAACAGATCTCAACTAAAGGCAGGTGTTGGCTGCGCTTCGTCACCAGTGACCGCAGTCGTTAGTTAGGCTGACAATTATTCCAACAACGATCGGATCTGCTACCGGTATGGTTTAGAACCATCATCACACCTGATACTGCGATGAATGCTCCTTTTAATATTTGGAGAGAGCCTGGGAGCGAATACCTACCGGTACACCGTTCACTCTAATTAGTCTGACCCTGACTAATTAAGGTGTACGATTTTTATCGGAGAAAGTCGAACTTTTGAATTGATCTTGTGACAACAATATTAACTTTTTATTGAAAGTAAGATGATGATTGGCTTCGCCTCGGTGAGATCTGCTCAATTTTGAGAGGGATAGACCTCGAATTAAGGCTTAGGAGTAGGCTTAATCGACGCGCCGCGAAATTTCACGTTAGGCGGATCAATCAAAGAAAATCGTGTTTGCCTTCTCGAATCAGAGACACTTTTTTAAACCGACATTGCTCGAGAACGGCTGAATGAAAAAATTGCACGACGGCTCATTGTTTAGAGGGAATGTCCCTCTTTTCAACGATGTATGAAAATCCAACTTCAATAAATCGTTAACTAGCATATTTTTGTTTGGCACTCGTTACGTAGACCAACTATATGGACATAAAACCAACTATCCTGCAATCTAAGCACCTCTTACAGCAACTGTACCCTGACCCTGAACCTGGAGTGGCGTGGCAAATGTCGAGGTTTATCACACCGCGCGAAGACTTCGCTTCGCACGTCGATGCTAAACCTCTCTGGCCAAGCCCGTTCATTTGACCCTAGTCTTGCAGCGCTGCGCTTGATCTCGCCGGCTTCGGCCGGCGACTTTGGTTGCTTTTCAGGTACTAGGGTTATTCGCCTGGCTTTAACGAGATAGTTGGTCTACGTAAGCACTTTCTTTTTGATTCACGCCGTCTCATATTATTAAAAATACATATACCGCGAATTCTATCACCGAAAGGCGTTACGCCCCGTCGTTATACATTTGTAGACGAACTCTGGCATGCAACTTCATCTGAGACCTTCGATGTTTGAGCAGCCGGACTTTATCTTCGGTTCCGCGCCACCTTCGTTGTGCCCCGTCGGCGGTTAGGAATCCGCCGGCAGGTTACGGCATGATAGGCTCACAGCGGAGGGAAGGAAGAAGATACGCTAGTGTTTACCAGTAGATGTAATTATGTCGGGAGTTCACTACGCAGCAATTTCAGACATCGAAGGAAATATAACCTCGTTTCGTTCTCAGTCTCTGAGACTACAACCATCGGCGTCGCGGGCCCTGTCAAAGCTGTCGACTTACTTGCCCCACCAGACTCCACGCAGTGCATGAATAAATAAATAAATAAGTGAATGCACTACGGCCAACGAATGCAAGTTTTTCTTGCTTCGAAAGATATTATATAAGGATACGATGACCCGAAACTAGTCCGCCACGAGGATCTTTCAGCATGTCAAACCGTGAAATTAGTCCGCCGCGAGTCGTGAAAGTAGTTGCCAAACACAACAAGCTGAGACCATCGGCCACTGGACGCATCCGTATCCTTAAGCAAAATCTGTGGACAACCTCTTAGAACCAAGCACTCTAGTGGGGTCAATTGATCAAACTGTCAAACCCAAATAAGAAGCAGTCAACACCGAGTCCTGAGAGACACACAAGAAAGACCGACGGCCATAAACCCGAAGATGGCCAGTCCGCTTCATTCTTGGATTGCCCTGCAACAGAGAAGAACACCAACTACAAACCAAAACACCATCACTTGAGCAGCAATACTCTGCCCACGCATTAAACAACATCTCAGCATGAATGCTCCGCGTACTCTTCGATGCACCATGAAGATGCGGACTTGCGGACTTTTCTGGTGAGACAGCTTCTTATCGCAAAAGTAATTGACAAGCCTGGACCTGACCCTTTTGCTTCCCTCCTTCGCTGGACCGCAGGCACAAGGCTGTCGTATCACTCACGTTTCCTCCTCGACAACTGCCCAATCCTCAGCCACAAGGACGCCTGACCATCGCCCGCTCGAAGATCTTTGGGGGCAAGATAGATATCTCACTGGGTAACAACTCCAAAGCGGTGAGTCTCGTTCCTGTGCCGGGGAAGGATGCGCGTCGGTATCAAATCGCTATTCGCTATGGGCCATGTCAACGTGTGACTCTGCGTGCCCCCACCAACGCTATCTACGAGACGTGGTGGGCAGCACTCGAGACTGCTCTGACCTTGCCTACGTTCGTAGTAGTCCCTTGTGTCGACACGTCAATCCGACTGGAGACTGTTGTTCTTGAACCAGTCCACCGTGCACGACGCAACGCAACGCGGTCCAAGCATACATCAATGCTCGAACCTTTATCGGAGGTGGAGCACGAAGACGATCTTATGGACGACATACCCATACTAGAGGCACGTGGTCCTACGTCACCAAGTGAGCCCGACATTCTTGCAAGCTGGCGCACTTGGGGTAGTCTGGACTATTTTGCTGCGCAATCTAGCTTTTCAAGTTCCCGGATAAGCAACGACATCGTCGAGAGAGCTGTGAGTAGCAATGCTAGTGCTGACGACAACAGCGGCAGCAGCCGAAACAGCAACAGCACCTCAGTCGACAGCGATGTCAGTGAGTACTGGTTGAAACCATCGGAGTTGCAAGACGAATTGCTCCAATATGAGCTTACTACCGCCACCAACATCGCTCCAAGCGAGGTCGAGCCACGAATACCACAGAATGAAGCCAACTCGCAGCCCCAGGACGAAATGTGGCTGGAGGAGATAGCAGACTTCATGTTCCACCAGAAAACCGCACCATTCAAGTCGAGACAACGACCCAAAAAGGCCATAACGGGGCAGCTCCACCCATTACTGATGTACGCCGTGATGTGAAGAAGACCAATGCCTATTGGCAACCAACAGTATCACAACTTCAGTATCAACTTTGATATCGCTTGAGCTTGCTAGCTTGCAATCCAAGTCTTGAGCTTGCTAGCTTGCAATCCAAGAGAAGCCAAGAAGATCACCAGTCCTGTTGGCTGCAACTGATTCGACGCAGCAGTCGAGACCCAGTAGCGAATGAGATTGTCCTCGGAAATCAGCCCAATGCAGCCCAGCTCTATCACCTCACCACGCACAGCGTGAGACGCCCTATTCTATACAATAGAGATACCACGAAGCCTCAGCAAGAGAAATAATCACCTACTCCTGCTGTGAGAGAACCCAATACAACTCGAAAGCATTTGATTTACAGTGGTAAGGCAGCCCTCCCTCCCCCCGCTTTCGAGTTCCAACCAACTTTTCATCACGACAAGTACGCTGCAATTGACGTGGGGACGACCGAGATATCCCCATAGGCAGTCAGGTTCGCCGCCTCCATTCCCTGTTCGCTCAAAATCGTTTGGCCATCAGATGACAGCAAATATACCACGAACTCTTCGGCCTCTGACATGTGCGTCGCGTTGTTGAGGATCGATATGGTGTAGATGGACGCCGATCCGTTGTAAACCGTCCCGGTCTCCGAGTTCGTGTACGACACGGTTGCGTACTCGTCGTCCAGAGCCGGATTGCCCATGTTAATCTCTTCCGGTAGTGAAATGAAGTTGACACCGCTCAAGCTTCCCGCCTCCACGGCGTAGAAGAAGCCTACATCCAGGTCCCCCGATGACAAATAGGTCTCCAGATTCTCCTCCGAAAAGATTTGGCCCCGGTTGGTCGCGTTGCCCAAGATACCTGTCACCAGTCCGGTGACGTTGTAGTATTCCTCGGCCAGCTCGAACATCATGACGGTGCGGTATCCTTTAGGGTCGGCGTCCGGGTCCGTGCGTCCAAGCTTCACGTCAGGATTCTGCAGCAGAGCATCGTACCACAGCAGCGAGCCGTTCTGCACTGCAGCAAACACGTCAGCGTACGGGGACTCGGGGTAGTACCCGAGACCGACGGACGTCTCGCCGAACGTGATGTACCACGAGACCAAGTTGTCGTTCGCGTCGCCCATGAGCAGCTCCGTGTTGACGGACGCATCGGCGCTGATGAAGACGTCAGCATGGCTGCCGTTCACAATGAGGTTGGCCAGCTTAACGGATCCTTTGGCCAGAAGCGACGTGGTGATGCCCGTGGCGGCCGTGAAGGCTGGAGCCAACGTGTCATCAATGAGTCCGACCAATGATCCGGCGTGGTAGATGGTCACATTGCCAGAGGAGGTGGGCGTTGCAGAGGAAGAGGAGGAGGAAGAGGAGGAAGAGAAGACGCCACAGGCCGCCAGGACGATCACCACGATGAGCACAAGCAGCACAGCAGCGAGGGCGACGCGGTACTTGACGATGGTGGCCTTGACGTTCCACACGGGCGTGCCCTTGTACGGCGTCTCCAGGTTGTTCTCGTCTTGCGTGGGCGGAGCAGCAGACATAGCAGGATTTGAATTGTGCGGTCCAGAGAGGTTTCGATAAAATGACCAGATAACTTTTCCGATCCGTCGCGCAGCGTCATCCCTGAATGCAAGTTGAAATGAAGTCGCTCACGTCCTTTGATTGGCTGCAACGTGCGCACACAACGCTGACAAAATATGGTGTGACGAAACATCAAGTGTATCCATTTCACTGAGCGCACTTCAACCTGGACTTGTAGCGCAGCGCAGCACTGCAATATGGCTTCATTAAGAAGTGGGCGTTGTTTCAAGTCAACAAATTCAAATCAAGAGAGCGGCTTTGGAAAGCGGCTAGAACTTCTAGCTGCTAGCCTAGAACGGATGCAGCAAGCGCGCTCCTCCTCTCAATGCACCACTCTTCGTTGCAAAGCGAACTGAGATGAAGATGAAACTACATTGAAGTAACCGGGGTGAACTACCTTATCGGGATCTCTTACAGCTTCTTCTTACCGTCCTCGACGGCGGGCTTCTTGGGGCCGAACACGTAGGCGCGGATGTAGAAGTTCATGAAGAGCCAGAAGAGCGACTGCACATACACGAGGTACATGAGCGGCACCTTGGGGGCATGCCCGGGCACGCGCGCGAGTACGTGAGGTAGCCCTGCACGTTCATGGTCACGAACTGGATGAGCTGGATGCGCGTCAGGTACTTCTTCCACCAGATGTCACGCGTGTGCGCGCTCACGAAGTAGTACGTGTACATGATGGTGTGCACGAAGCCGTTGAGCACAATGGTGGCGTACGAGTCACCGTCCTGGGCGGCGCGGAATGTCACGTAGTAGACGAAGAGCACGGTCAGATGGTGGTACACGTGCAGGATCGACAGCTGCTTCCACTTCTTGCCCAAGATGATGAAGACCGTGTCGCACAGGTCGAGCATCTTGGACAGATAGAACAAGTACAGTACGTTGCCCATGACAGGGTTGTCGGCCTTGAAGGCGTTGCACGGAGCGGCGGAGTAGCCGTTGCGGTAGGCCTGGATAGCGGCCTCCACGCACATGTAGGAGCACGCGATGACCTGTACAGGGTTGTACACGAACTGGAAGGGGCTCGTCTTGATGGCGGGCACTCCCATCTTCATCAGCGCCTGTTGATATGAACACAAAACTACGAGTCAGAGACGACGAACAGCATCACTAGAAGTTGGCACTAGTTGCAACACGCACCGTGCCCAGGATGACGAAGAGCAGGTAGCCGACGCAGATGGCGTAGACGCTGGCGAAATTGGCGAGCGGGTAGTCGGCCATGGGGTGGACCTTCCAGCCGCCCTCGGGGTCCACCCAGTCGAGCAGCTTGGCCTCCGTGGCGTTGGCCCAGTCGTAGTAGCTCTGCAGCAGCTCGGTCGACATGCTTTCTGTGCTTGTGTGTGAAGGCGGTGGGCGACGGCAAAGCGCGAATGAGGAGGCCGCCTCAGTGCGGCGGCCACCACCAAGCGTGCGGCCAGCGCTGACGCCCCATGCATGACGTGCGTAGCAGGGCGCTTTTGCGTGTCAACCGAGGCATAGGTCCTTATTAAGGGTGTAAAACCCTCTATTGAGGGTGCTACGCGCCATTGTTTCGAAGCACCAATTTGCGGTGGTTCGGGGTACGTACCCTGGTGCCACTGTGCTCGGCATAGTGAAAGCAAGAGAATCGCCTTTCGCGGGGATAACCCCAGCCGCGCTGATGAATTTCGGCGCCGAGTTATGATGTCATGTGTCATCCGTGGCCGTTGGGCGCCGCTGTCATCGCCATCTTGAAGCAACCCGGGAAGCGGTTTGCGCCTGGCGATGACGCAAGCTTTTGTTAAATCGACCGGAGCCACCCAAGTCCGCAAAGGATAGGCGGCAGGTGCTGGCTGGTGGCGGCGCCTCGGCCGGAAGCGCCGCGCTCAAAGAGACACCGCCTGTGGACATGGAGGTGTGAACATGGGGCTGCATGGCGTTTAACATGGAGAGCGGCTTTCTGGTGGTGTGTGACGCGTGGCGCTGCATCAAGTACGTGGCGCTAATGGAGATGTTGCCTCGCATTTCATAGATTAATCGCTGTGGATAGCAGACCAAAAGGCAACCAAAGGCTACATGTACTCCACTCCTTACACATTCTTCTTGGCCGAGGACGCCTTCTTAGGTCCGAGCACATACGAGCGCACGTAAAAGTTGACGAACAGCCAGAAGAGTGACTGCACGTAGGCCAGGTAGATCAGCGGGATCTTGGGCGGCATGCCCGGACACGCGCGCGAGTACATGAGGTAGCCCTGCACGTTCATGGTCACGAACTGGACGAGCTGAATGAGCGTCAGGTAGCGCTTCCACCAGATGTCACGCGTGTGCGCGCTCACGAAGTAGTACGTGTACATGATGGTGTGCACGAAGCCGTTGAGCACAACGGACGCGTACGAGTCGCCGTCCTGCGCCACGCGGAAGACGATGTAGTACACGAGCAGCACCGAGAGGTGGTGGTAGACGTGCAGGAAGGACAATTGGCGCCACTTCTTGCCCATGATGATGAAGAAGGTGTCGCACAGGTCGAGCATCTTGGAGAGGTAGAACAGGTAGAGCACGTTGCCCATGACGGGGTCGTCTGCCTTGAACGCGTTGCACGGAGTAGGAGAGTATCCGTTGCGGTAGGCCTGGATAGCTGTTTCCATGAACATGTAGGAGCACGCGATGACTTGGATCGGGTTGTACAAGAACTGGATGGGGCTGGTCTTGATGGCAGGGACGCCCAGCTTCATCAGCACCTGGAGATGTTAAACAACTGAGTCAGGGATACGGGATCGCCAAAATGGACCAACGAAACTCACCGAGCCGAGCACGACAAACAGCACGTAGCCGACGCAAATGGCGAAGACGCTGGCGAAGCTGGCGAGCGGGTAGTCGGCCATGGGGTGAACCTTCCAGCCGCCCTCGGGATCCACCCAGTCCAACACCTTGATCTCGGTGGCGTTGGCCCACTCGTAGTAACTCTCCAGCAATCCGGACGCCATCTTTTCTGTTTCTCCGCACGCGCCTCGGCAAAACTGTAAATGATCCCTGTGCAGCGCTCGCAATTGGTGAACAGCGCTGGCCCCACGTTTGGTGCCATTTTGAAGTGCGTGAACACGCGGCGGCACACCATCCTTAAAGGATTCCTTTGTATTAATACATATGGCACTCAAGTCCGCCGTCAAAACCATCGCGCATGATCGCGGGTAAGCAAAAGATCACCCAAGCGCTTGCATACTCACTGCAAGTGCAGCAGTGATGTCATGCGCCAAGGCGCAGGCGAAAGACCGGAGTCATTCCAACCCTCATCTTACAATGATACAGGACAAGCAGTATTTTAATACTGCATTAAAATACGCAACCATGAATAAACCTCGCTTCGGTGACTTAGTAGGCCGACTGGGTCAGGTCGTAACCTACCGGTACTACATGTACAGAGCTGCTGGGCAAAAGTATTGTGCAACCGGTATCGGAGCTGTTCAATTTCAATTTGACTTCCGATCTTGTTACGAAGGACAAGCACGAGTCCCACTGTCGTTGGCATTTAGTGCGCGCCCAACATTGCATGCAACTCATGAAAGACCATCGATAAAACATCGTGTTTGGTGGATACTGGACCTCAAAAATAAAGTTTCTCCAACCAGGAAACAGACCACTACGGGCACGATGGCTTCCACCACGACAATCATCGTCTCCACACGCCTTCGAATATCCACATGTGCGAAGGACAAATGCGGCCGTGTCGTCTCTCTGCAGAGCATGCTGCCTTGGACAACTACATGTAGCTATCGGAACGTCATCAAGCCGAGCGTTCGGTCATGCGAGACGCTGAACATGGCGTCGTAGCGCGGGTGCCACGTAGCGTGAAGCACCGTTTTGTCTGGATGTAGGCAAATAGGAAGCAAAATATCGTCAGACACAGCACTGACACCCGATAGGCACTTCATCCTTCAATAACAGATAACTTACGGTGCACACGAAGAGACTGATGCGGCTGCACAGCAGGGTAGTGTTCACCACGCATGCGCACGTCCCAAATGTTCACCACGCCCGTCTTGCTGCCGCACGAGACGTGGTAGCCTGCAGGCGACCATCTCGGTACGATATACTGGCTCGTGGCGCCGCTATTCCATGTCAGAGCCATCGCCTCGCGATCATAGGGCTGGCGAAGATCGTGCAGCAACAAGTCATGCTGACTCTGCTCTATACAACTAACCAAGAGCAGGTTTGGGTTGTGCGGGTGCTCCAACACAGCGTTGATCTTGGAAATGCTCGGTTTGCGACGCTCGATCACAATTTGCGTATGTCCTCTGTTCAGGTCATATCGGATCAACTGTCCGTCGAGACCCCCGTGTATAAACAATCACGTTTGGAGTGGACGCAGAGCGACCTGACTTCACTGCGGTGGTCGCGGTGCAGCACACTAAACTTCAAATCACCGTGTTGTCCGTCCTCGGGCTCCTCCCACAAAACAACGGCGTGATCTGAGCTACCGGTTGTGATCAATTGCCGGCTAGTGGTCTGCGGACCAAACCCAGTTGGCAGCCAGTCGATTGTAGAAATTCCCCGCGGATGCAGAGTGGTGCTTTTCGAGGTAATGCGTTCGCGCGGAAGAGGCTGCGGCGTATCGCTGTCTTCAAGCTGAAGCTGGTGCAGCTGCACAATGCAGAACTCTCCCTTATCTTTCAGGGGATCGCGGAAAGCCATAGCCATACGGTTTCCGTCCGGACTCCACGAAATGGCCTCGGCACAGGGACTCTCCTTCGGAAAGATGAGGGGTTCAAAGTCACCACCTTGGCAATGTTCTGGTCTCGACGTTGGTAGCTCCACAAGATGAGACCACCCTCATCAGGGCTCGTCGCAAAAATTTGAGGCTGGCTCGGGTTAAATGCTAGGTGCCGGCCCTTGCGAACGCTGCCATCAGGAACAGCCTGAAATCGGTGATTTGCCAGCAGCTTCGATGTCGGAGAGCGACCCCAAAAGTAATCGGGCATAGTGTTCTCCACCGGAACGACAGTGCTTTGAGTCGCAGCTGCAGAGCTCTCCAATTCTCTCTTCACCTCGCTGGGGTCCATGATAACAACGTCATCGTCGTCACTACCATCATCCTCTTCATCCACGATACAAGGGCGCTTGGAGGCGCGTGGTTGGCTGCTTGATCGCCGAGTATCACGTCGCTTGCTTTTACTCTTGCTCCGGGATCGTCTCGAGGAGGTCGCCTCTCGTCTCGACGACGTCTCTTCTCGGCTACTACGGTGAGAGGGCAAGCGCCTTTCCCGGCGTTTCTGTAGCGATTCCAGGTCAATCTGAATATCGTACACCTCGATCTCCTTCGCTTCCACACGCTTTTTCACTTCATTCAGCTCTTCACGCAAGACATCGAGCTCCTTCTGTTTCGGTTTAAGCTCGCGTTCAGCATCAGCGATCTGGTGCTCAATCTCTTGTAGACTACTGCTACGTCTGCCCCTCGACGAGGACCGTCGACGACTCGGAGACCGTTTGCGCTCCCTCTCGCGTTCTCTTCCACGCGTCTTCGACTTGGAGCGCTCGCGCTTCTTACTACTGCGCGAGTCGCTGGTTCTACGCGACGTGGTCGAGTCACTCCGCACGCTCAATGGCGCGCCGCCACTGCGTCTCGCCGCAGACTTGGAGCGTTCACGCTGACTGCGGCGCACAGCAGCGGCCGTGTCCTCCTTCTCCCTGGTAACGGACTTGGACCGCGTGCGCATGGAAATAGGCGACGGGTTGCGTCGTCCAGCAGATGCAGGAGGAGGCGGCACCGCCTCCCAGCGACTCTGTCGGGTTCTAGCAGCGGCTGGAGGCGGCTGGAAGGGCTCGGCCGTGGGCGGGCGGTAGTAACTGGCCTTGTTCGTGTTGAGCATGGAGACGCCACCCGCGCGGTTGCTGCCAAGAGCGACGAACTGCTGACCTGGCGCCTTGTGGGTCTGGCGCGCCCGCGACTTGACTTGGAGTGCGCGCGCATGGCGACGGCGTTGGTCTGAGACTGCGCGGCTCTGCGTGACGGCGCGACGGGCCGGGGAGGAGAGAGCTGCCGCCGCCGCTTGAGTGTGGACTCGCCGCGCTGGAAGTCGGCGTCCGGGATGCAGAAGGCGCGGCTGTCGGCGCGGGCGTAACGCGAGGACGAGCCTCCGTAGTCGCGATGAGTGCGGCTCATTTGATGGAGAAGGACTTATGGACAGGTCTCGACGGTTGGAAGGAAGTGCGACCTTTTTGAAGCCCTCGGATTGGAGGAAATAAATTTGGCGCCAAACGCGGCGATTGGTTGAAAAGAAGAAAGTGAAAGGCAACTTTTGCAGCTCGGTGTTCGAAACGACGCAAGTGCCGTGAATCAGTGAGCCAAGACGTTCTCCGTCGGAAAACTTTTACTGTTCATAAGCGTTCGTGTGCGACTGGCGTCGTTTCATATTCCTGCATTACGCACATTGAGCGCAGCAGCGATCCTTCCTGTCGGACGTGCCGTCTGCTTTTCTTGTCCTGCAGTGCATGCGTAGGAAACCCCATTTCCGAGAGCGGTCGTCGACAGGCCGTGACGACCTCGATCGTTCACTTCAATCCGCCGCCACTGTTTTGGGGTCTGGTGCCTATGGCAACAATGCCGAACCCGACTGCGCGATGCCGAGCGGTTGTAGCTGCCGCCGCGACGGCAACAATCCGGCAAAACAATGCAATGAGTCGCAGAAACTGGGCGGTGCGGCACGCCGCACAATATGGGTGCATTCTCGTTCGTCGTGCTGACATTTGGTCGCGGTAGCCGGGCACCATAAATTTTGTGCCCATTTCCTTGAAATTGGCCTCTAAATGTAGCTAGAACCACCATAAATGAAAGAAAAGAAACTCGCGAGCTGGCAGCAATGGTCAAACATGCTTGACGCGGTTGCACGCAGCGGGAGGAGCTTCCGGTGCTAAGTACTACAGTAAAATACTCCGAAGACGAGCTGTGATCGTAACCCATTCCTCTTAATTGGGCGCTTTTTTCAGTGCGCGAAAGATCCAGTTCCTGACGTTTCGCCAGCTGGTTTAACTCTAGGGCTATCTCGTGGTGTTTTAGTCTATCTCGCTACGAGTTAGCCGCAAAACGTTCATAAGTCAGTTCCCATACTCTGGTCCAGCCCATTCCTGTATTGGCGTGAGGTGACCTCTCCCGTTGTATGCAGCGCAAGGCCCTCGCCTTCGAGTCCACCCCCGTCCACTCCGCGCTGGACATGAGCAGCGAGGCCACGGACTTCGAGCGCGTGCCGCCCGACAGCGGCGGCGGCTTCGTCAAGATCGGCGGCCCGCTGCCTGACGCGTCCGACCCGCGCACCATCAAGGGCGCGTCCAGCACACCCGGCAACGGCCACCGCCTCTTCTACCTGCGCGTCATCGACTCGCGCAAATGGCACTACTCGGAGACGTTCGCGCTCTTCCTCGACTTCTTCGTGCAGGTGTTGACCATCTCGTTCACGCAGAAGGCCACGTTCCACGACGAAGTGGCGGCCAAGGCGTCGCGCTACTTCTCGTCGGGACTCATGCTGTGTTACTTCATCGACATGGTCATCCGCATCCTGGGACTGCGGCTCGCGCTCTTCCGCTCGCACTCCAACATCGCCGACCTGCTCTGTCTGCTGGCCATGGTCGTGCTGCTTGGCTCCCGACACGTCATGGGGGACAAGGAGTACTGGCTCTGTCTCGGCTACCTGACCATCGTGGCCTGCCGCCTCATCCTCAAGCCACGCGCGCGGACCTTCTCCAAGAAATTGCACAAGTTCCGCACCAACGGAGACCACATCCGTGTGAGTATCGAGTCGCTGCGCGCGTCGCTCGCGCGCATCCCCGGCATCTCGGCCATGTCCATTGAGATGATGGAGACGGATCTCGTCATCATATGCGGCCGAGACGAAGGAGACATGACGCGGGACGAGCTCATGAACTTCCTCGAGCGCGCGCTGCACTACCGCCCGCCCAACCTCTCGGCCACCGAGTTCCTGTCGCACCTGCGCGATATTGACGCGTCGTCGTCCACGCTAGCCTACGGCATCACGGACGTGGTGCGCAGTACGCTCTGGCACTGGTCCACGCAGACGGCCGACCTGCTCTTTTGTTTCTTCGTTGTGTGCATCAACGCGTCCGTGAGTCCGGCGCTGGCCATTTTCCTAGCCAAGCTCTCGGACGCGTTTGACACGCTGGACTCTGGCAGCCCCAACGAGTCCACGCTCAAAATAGGCGTGGTGGGAGTGCTGGCACTGTGTGTGCCCTTCGTACTGGGCGACTACGCTGTCGGCTACTTCCAGTCCAAGATGATTTCCAAGGCTACCGAGTCGATGCAATCGGCACTGCTGAATATTATCCTGCGTCAGGACACCCAGTTCTTTGCAGAGCGCTCGGAGGGCGACTTGAACAATTTGTTCTCGAGTGATGTCGCGCGTGTGAACGCGCTGTGGCAGGCCGTGTTTTGGAACTTGCTCAACCCACTCGTGGCGGTGATTTTCGGCTTTGGATACGCACTATACATGGATCCCAGTATTGGCATCATGTCGTTTGGATTTACCGCGGTGCTGCTTTCAAGTGGTCCGCAGGGTTTCGCAGCACAGCGTTCAAAGGAGTTCGGTTCCAGGAATGCATACGTGGCTGCCGAGTTCCAGAACGCTGTGGGCTGCGAGAAGGTCGTGCGTGCGTACGCAATCCAGGACCCGCTCATTTCTCGTTTTAAGAAAACGTGTTCTGCGCTGCGCAAGAGTCAGTTCTCGAAAGATTTCTGGTCGAGCATTGTGCAGATTTACATCGAGTCTGCGATGTACATTTTTGTTGCTATTATGACGGCCTCGCTGGCCATGAAGGTGTGGCACAAGGAGCTGTCTTCGGGCGAGTTCTTTGGCTTCATCACCCTGCTGGCTCGTGTCTCGAACCCCGTGACGGTGCTTGGTGGATTTATGCGTGTGGCCATTGGTAATGCTAGCAGTCTGCAGCGTGTTGATGATATCATTGTGGGTCTTGGCTCGAGCACCGGCGGAGACGAAGCCGACAAGGACATGCCGCCACTACCTAAGATGGAGCAGGATCTCCGTGTTGAGAAACTCGTGTTCAAGTACGACAAGGCCTCGGAGAACTACATTCTAAACGAGCTTTCTGCTACGATTCCTCGTGGTTCGTACACTTGCGTTGTCGGACCATCTGGTTGTGGTAAGAGTACGCTGTTGGCGTGCTTGATGCAGTTTCAGGAAGCCGACGGTGGTTGCATCCGCCTCGACGGCCATGATATTTTCAACTTCTCCAAGAAGTCGTTCATGGATCAGACTGCGGTCGTGTTCCAGGACGGTGGTATCCTCAATGGTACTATCTTCGATAATATTCGATACGGTAACATCAACGCGTCGAATGCTGACTGCGAAGAGGCTGCTCGTCTTGCGGAATGCCACTTCATCAAGGAGCTCAAGGACGGTTTTGAAACGGTGGTGGGCCAGCACGCCACATGCAACCTCAGTGGTGGTCAGGCACAACGTATCTGTTTGGCCCGTGCTCTGTGCCGCCGCCCAAGCCTGTTGCTGCTTGATGAAGCCACAAGTGCTCTGGACCCAGAGACCGAGGCATCGATTGTGGCTACGTTGGAGCGTCTCTCTGGCAAGATGAACATGACGATTATCTCGGTCACCCATCGTTTGTCCACCGCTCTCAATGCCGACCAGATTTTGGTGCTAAGTGCCGGGCGCGTTGCGGAAGAGGGTCGTTACGACGCCTTAGTGCAGAAGGGAGGCCTCTTCTACGAGATGGTGCACAAGGTGGACAAGCCTGAAGAGGAGGAAGATGATGTTGTTGCTCCTGTGGAGAAGACAGACATGGTTTCCATGGCCAAGAGCCGTCGTCGCGGCACGGGGCCTCGTAGAAACACAGACACGATTGGCGCCACTGGGGAGGAACCGAAGCAGATGCACGACAGTGCGTTGGCGCTGCAGCAGTTCACCAAGACGCTGAGCTCGCGTGTTGTGCACGACGTTGGAGACGGTAACCGTCCCGCAGGCACGACTTCTTGGTACCGCTACGGCAACCGACAATCCCATCGCAGTCGGAAGACGAGCGAGGATGGCTTCACGTCACGCCGTTCAGGGAACAACAGTGTGGAGGGGAGCCAATGGTATCCTAGTCACCAGGAACGGGGTGCGGCGACGTCGGGTGCGAGCGAAGAAGAGCGCAGTAAGTACTTCGTGCTCTAGAGAGTTTGCTACTCTTTTGCGTATTTTGAAAACATCGACTGATGTCCAATGTCCATCCATATTTCCAGAGTCGTTCGTAGGTATCTAGCGGAGACAGCTACTTCGTGAAGAAGGAAGCACGTCTTCTCTGTTTTGAAACATGCTGTAAAAGGCAACAGGAGCAATCGCGTGACATAACAACCAGTCATTACATTTACCGCCAGCACTAAATTGCCATAGCATCACTACTTAGAATCCCAGTGTGGCACGCCCATAAAACTGCTCGTCTTCTTCGGGCAAGGCGTCTTCCAGCCCATCGAGGTTGAACTCCTTCGCTTGCTTACTGTCGTTGCGGGTCAGTGCTTTTTTGTCCGGGTCACCACCACGTGTTGATGCTGCCCGAGGTGGAGGTAGCGGCGGAGCGGCGGCATTCAGTAAATATGCGTTCGCAGCACGCAGAGTTTTCACCCAACTGTTAAGCTCCTGCGGACTCTTGGTGAAGAAATGCGATTGCTGTTCGTCCGTACAGACAACAAACTCCTTGCCGTGCCTCATGTCCTCGCAGACAACCTCGAAACTCTTCTCAGCCAGGTTGATCTCACCACGCACAACCGAGTCGCCACGACGCTTGTAATATTTGAGGAAGCCGTCAGCCGTGATCACACACCACCGCTCGCGCGCACCACGCATCGTCTTCATGCCACTAATAAGACCACGGTCGGCCCACTCCGTAGGACCCTTATCCAAGAAACCGCTTAGCATCGGCATCTTTCCCCGCGAACTACCAGGGGTAGCCGATGTGTCAGCGCTCGTGTTCGCAGGAGGACTCGAGTTGTCATTGCCATTCGGGCCTGAACGCTTCGACTTCTTCGAGGACTGCTGCCGACTACTTTCGGTTGTCGACTCAGTTGATTTCTTGGGGTTGCGAGTCGACTCGGACGACGTCGGTTTACTCTGTCCTGTTTTAAGCCGGTGCAGTTCGTCCTGCGCATCCTTAAGCTCCTCCTTAATTTTCTGGCGCCGTCGCTGGCACTCTTTTGCCAGCTTATGGTCACCCGATTGGGCTGCCTTGGATAGGGTGTCCACCACAGAGCGCTGTTTCTTACGTAACTCCAAGATCTTTGCTTCAAGATCAGCAAACTCCGACTTGGGCTTGGTAGTGCCGTTGCTGCTACTCTTCTCGTTACCACCACTCGAGCTAAGAGCACTCTTTTCCTTGCCATCGTCCTGTGACTGACGAGATGATGACGCCGACGATGTTGAGGAGCTGAGACTTGGGTCATCGTTACCCAGGCTCGCGTAATGCTTGATAAGCTGCTCCATTTCCTTCTGTACCTTGTTGGCCTTGCGCTGTTCCTTGTTCAGCTCGTCGTCCAGTCCACGTCTCTTTTTCTTCAGTGTCGACAGCTGCTCCTTTGGCGGAGCCGTGGGTTCGATACCAAAGATGTCCTCTTCCGGTACGCGATCCTCTTCTTCATCCTTGCTATTCTCCACTTTGGCTAGCTGCTTCTCCAGTTCATCTAATTTGGCTTGCAGCCCGTCCCGCTCTTTTCGCAATCGCTTGTTACCAGAACTCATTTTTGTGATGTCTTCGTTCAGCTCTGTGTTACGCTTAGCGAGTTCATTGGCCCGCACGAGCTCGGGGTTTTCCATGGCATAGCTCGCCTGCAGCTTGAGATTCTCCATCATGACTCCGTATTTGTCCTTGTCGCTCTTAAGCACCTCATTCTCTTTTCGCAGCTCCATCCGCCTTGTATTCAGCAGGTCAAATTCACTCGACACAGTACTCCACTTGTGTTGCATGCAGGTCAGCGAGCGCAGAAGCTTCTTGTTCTCAATTGTCCACATTTCGGTGTGCAACTCTCCTGTCACCAGCACACGCGTAAACTCCTGCTTCTGCTGCATATAAGCAGACGATTGTCCATACCCCGGCGCTGCTGGGTCATTGGCCGCGGCATTATTGCGCTCCCCATCGGATTTGCGTCCTCCATTCTCCTCCACCGTCCCCTTATGGACATCTGCAAATTTGATGCGAACAGGGCGGGACGCGCTCTTGAGCTTGCCCACCACCTCCTTGTACGTGAGTCCAGCCAGTGACACGTCTTCAATGCTAATGACGCGCATGCCAATGGTCAAGCGTTTGTGCGGCTTGACGCTCCAGTTATGAAGCTCTGCGGGTCCCGCCTTACCGTTGATTTTCGGCAGGTCGTCCACTTCAGCCTGGAACTGAGGGTACAGGATGGTCTCCATCTGGTGGACTTCTCGTAGACTCACGCCCAGTCTTCCTTCCTGGAAACAAATCTCCACCTCACTCAGCCAGTTGAACGTCTTCTTGATCTTGGCCTTGGACGTGGTCATGGGCGGTGGCACCCACTGCGTCTTGCCAGCGGGAGAGATGAAGTAGTAGCGACCTTCTGGGACTTGCTCTCTTTGCGCGTCCATCCAGGCGGCATTTTGTCCTCGCCCTCGGGCGTAGCGCTTCCTGTGCTGCGTCGACTGCCGCGGCTTCCACGACTCCCGCGACTACTGTTGAGCGGCGTGGCATTGGCTGATGTCGTCGTCGTAGTAGTTGTCGTGCTACCCCTTTGTCGCTGTTGGTCATGGTACTGTTGTTTCTGCAAAATATAAATTAGCACGTGCAAAACAATAGTGCAAAAGTGCAAAACTTCAGTCCTCCATCCTGCAACTGACCCCTTAGCGCAAATAAAATCAGGTTGCAAAACTCACCTCCATAGCTGCTTCTTCATGGCCTCAGAGCCGCGCCCCCGCAGTTTATCGTGGCGCAGACGGCGTCGCCTCTCCCTCCCTATCTCTGTCGTTGGCCGTGCAGCTTCCTCTTCGCTGCAGATCGCGCCGTCGCGTCGGCAGCTCAGTTCCTTTCTCTGTTGCGCCTCGTAAATGGCAAGACCCCCTTAAAAACAAGCAGAACAGCGACTGAACGACTAAGTACGAGTTTGTTTTACCCAATCAAACGACATCTGATAAATCTGATGCTATCTCAGCAGTCGCGCAACTTCAGTAATACGCTTGAAGTTGTCGCTCGAAGGACGGCGCTCGAGCGCGTTTCCGCGGCGAAAAGTCCTCGGCGATGTCTGTGGACCGGAAGACGCTGCGCGATCGGTTGAGACGCGGGTCGCGCGACGAGATGCGGCCTTCTGCTCTCTGGAAAACGCTGTGCGAGCGCTTGCGGTAGTCGGGGACGGCACTGGACGCACTCACACTCTGCTCGGCGTAGGCTGGGGGCTGGCCAGGCGGCGGTGGTGGCACGAACTCCTGGTGATTCGGGCTGTAGAGACGTCCCACACTCTCCCGCACCTCGTAATCGCGGTGGCTCCGAGGCGTGGATGACGCGCCGTAGCTGGCTCGCGCGCGGTTCACCTCGTCGATGTAGCTCTCCAGACACTTGACCATGAACGCGTTCCTGTCAATCGTCACGGTGCTCGAGTACTTCTTGTGCTTGTCGTGCGTCGTGCCGTTCTCAATGTCGGCCTTCAGGTACCAGCACTGCTTCATGTGGTGACCCACTTTGAGGCAGTAGAAGCACGACACGGGCCCGTTCTTGTTGCTCTCGAAGCGATCGTAGCTGGCGTACTTCTTCTCGTATCGGCTGCGCGGAGACTTGCCGTACCGGTCGTGGGGCGTGTACTTGCTGTAGCCTCTGAAAGACTCGTAGTTGCTGTTTTTGCCGAATGCCTCGCGCTTGTCGTAGCGATCGGTCTCCTCACGTCTCTTCTCGCGATTTTCTTTTCCTTGGGGGACTTCGAAGGCCGAGGAGTGCTAGATCGCTCTGTGGGTGACTTCTTCGTTGTGTCGAGTGATCGACTCGATCGAGCTTTGTTCGTCTCTGAAGAAGAAGATAACTCCTCACTGGTCAAATCCACCGTGTTGCTTGCTTCTGTCGACACATCAATGGGCGGCTGAACCGTCTTCGTTGCTGTCGCGGAGATCTTCGGCACCTCAGCAGCTCGCTTTTCGGCAGGCTTCTCTGCAACATGCTTGCTCACATGCTTCTCCGCCACCTTGTCAATCGCATTGCCCGCTGTAGTTTCTGCAGGCTTGTCCACAGATCTGGTAACAGGCTGTACAGAAGCCGCCGATTTATCCGGCAACGAGTTCGAATGTGCGTCACTGGCTGATCCGCTGGCCGGCTTTAAAACTGTAGAGATTGCAGAGTTTGCTGCCTCTGCTTGCTCCTGCTGCATGCGATCGCGTGTAACAATCACTTTCTCCACGAGCTCTGGATACGGCACAAAGGGCCGAACGCCTCTCCACGACGTCACCATGGATCTCCACGCACTCGGCAGCGTCTGCGCGAGCGAGACCGACCGGAACCCGTCGGTGAGTTCGATCCCCGTCGCCAGCGCGTACTGTTGCATGAGCATTTCCCAGCGCGTGATGAATTCCCTCACAGGTTCCCCTTTCTTGTCCCCAAGTCGAATGTGGTGCAGCACGCGGTGCATCTCGTACGCGTCATGAGCTCCAGGATTGCTGCGGTTGCCGTACAGCGCGCAGAGCATCTCCCAGCTGTCGTAAATGTTCTTGTTCAGGATCGCGCACTCGACGTCCGGGTGCAGGAAGCGCTGCAAGATGCTCTTGGCCTCTGCACTTTCCCCCAAGACGTCCCAGCGACTGAGTCTTCCTTGCTGAGTGGCAGGAGCTCCCTGACGTCCGCACGAAGCAGCTTCTTCCTTGACAACCGACTGCTGCACGTCGTCGTCCACGTGGATGACGGGATATCGAGGCGGCACCTGCTCCCCGTTGAAGCTGAAGGTCTGGCTGCCGTTGTAGCCTCGCACCAGGACGTAGCCTAGCAGCTGGTAGCGCATGAGCTCGTTCTCCACGCGCGCGCGCACACGCGGAAGTCCGTCGTGCCGTCGAACACGCGCACGCTGCTGCTGCCTCCCGTCTCCATCCTGCTGCTACTCTCTGCTTGGGGGCTGCTGTGCGAGTGGTCGCTCTTCCAGAAGTGACACACGGCCCAAATACTGGCGAAAGTGCTCAATTTATGTGACAGCTCAGAACTTCGAACACCGATAAGCTTACGACTCTCGAGCTTGCTTCGTTAAAAACAAATCATGAACACTTCAAGCTGCCCAAACTGAGCCTTGGCGGCTTCTAGCAGAAGTTCTACGGAGGCGAGCGCAGCGCACGCTCGAAAGGGAGGCAGCGCTGTTCATTCCTCGCATTGGAGATCCCACGATCGTTGCAATGCATGTTAATACATGTACTCCGCGATCTCTCATCGCCACGGAATGTGCTCTGTGATCGAGCTCGAGATGGGAGGCGCTTCATGGTCGTTGCGTGCACGCTGCGTGGGCGTTGGAGCACGGTGCGCGGCCGTGACTGGCTGCGGTTACTGAGTCGACCGTCGTCTCGGTTGCGATCTGCCTCACGTTCTCGCTTGATCGACCCTCGCGGCATGGACGGTCGATGCGCTGTGCGCTTCATCACTTCGTCGACGTACGCATCGAGTGCACGCACCATTACTGGCGTTCGATTTTCAGTCACGCAGCACGAGTACGCACTGCGAGGATTATGGGTGTTCCCCGTTTCAATATCGACCGCAAGATATCTGCAGCGCTTGAACGAGTGGTTTGCTCGGAAGCAGTAAAAACAGGGTAAATCCTCACAAGGCTTCGCCAACAATGAACTTCTTGCAGGCTCAACACAGTCAGCTTTTCCTATCGCCTTCGTCACCAACTCTGCAAAGGCACGAACGGCCTGGAGCCCCGCCATCGCGACATTTCAGGCCTCCATGACCTTGGCAGCGCCTGCTCGAGCATAGCAGAGCGAGCGGGGTCTGTTAAGTGAGCCCCCGTAGCTTGCGTGTATTGCTGCACTACCATCTCCCACCGAGTGATGAATTCTCTGATCGACTCGCCCTTCTTGTCGCCGTAAAAATGTGCTGCAGTACCCGATACATCTCGCTGATGCTACGAGTCGCTGGGTCTCGTCCGCTCCCGTAAATCGCCTTCAGTGTAGCCCAACTGTCGTAGATGCTCTTATTGAGGACGACAGACTCAATGTTTGCGTGTAGGAAGCGCTGCACGACACCCATCGCATCCTCGGCCTCTCTCAGTACAGCCCAGCCCCCGAGACCGCCTTCATGCTTCGCAGGAACCACTTGCCCTTTGTACTGGAAGGACTGGCTGCCATCGTACCCCGGCACCAACGCGTACCCTAGGAGTCTGCGGCGCAGTAATTCGCCCTCCATTCGCGCGCGCCATACTAGAAAATCGTTCGTTCCATCAAAGACGAAGAGGTTGCCCCAATCAATCAAGCGCTCAGATGCCATCGTTCTCGTAGCTAGCAAAAAGCAAAGTGAGCCAACGGTTTGGATCACTTCAACTTGGATGCTTTTCGAAAGGACCTCGAAAACAGAATATATTGCATTGCTGTAGTGAGCCATTTACTATGGACCTCCATGCTGACGACGTTCGCGAGGGCGAGGGCCGCCGCGAAGTGGGAGACGACGCGGTGTGGTCCCTGTCGTCAGCCAAGCCAGGCAACGGAGTGGACCAACTGCGCGATAGTGCGTGCAGTTGTATACTTACTGCAAGATATTAGACTAACGGTGGTGATGTCGTGGTGCGGCAGACAATATGGACACGTACTGGCAGTCAGACGGCATGCAGCCTCATCTAATCAACATCCAATTCTCGCACAAGATGGCCATCAAGGAGGTGGCGCTGTATCTGGACTACAAGCTGGACGAGAGTTACACGCCCAAGAAAGTCGCCATCCGCAGCGGCTCCACCGCGCACGACCTCAATGAGATCCACGTGCAGCAGATCGTGGAGCCCAACGGCTGGATCTCCATCCCACTGCACATGGGCGAAGGCTCGGAGAAGGTCCGTGCCACAACGCTGGTAGTCCTGCACTTTTGGAGATTCTTGCTGACTTGGTGGGCTGCTGGCTGTAGACCCCGTTGCGCACGTTCTTCTTACAAATTGTACTTCTGGCGATGCACCAGAACGGACGCGATACCCACATCCGACAGGTAAAGATCTACGCCCCGCGCGAGACGAACGTCCTCGACTGGACCCTTCCACAGGCCACCACGCCGCAGTTCGCAGCGTACTCGTGCATCCGTTAGCGTCAGCATCTCCTGCGTTCTCTCCGTCCACAGCCACACGAGGTAACCAAACCACCCCAGCTTTTGCAGCAGCAAGCACCTCTCGAACAGCGTTGATTAATCTAAAATACGAGGCTTCTTCCACCGCAGACACGTCGGCTGAAGGACCGCCTGGATAGAAGAAAACCTTGTCAGGGGACGCACTCGAACGGTATCGTCTACTGTGGAGGCGGCTCTCTGTAGTTGGTCTGCTGTGCTGCGTTCTTAAACCTGCAGTTCGACATCACAAGAGTCAGGAACCAGTTCGGCAATTAGAACTCCGTCTCGCAGCACGTACACTCCGTTGAAAATGCGGGTCATGGACGTGACCTCCTCGTCCGTGCGTGCCATCTTCTCCACGTTCTGTGCCAGCAGCGAGATGGACGCGTGCAGCTCCATCATCTGCGCCGCCAAGTGCGTGTACATCTCCTTCTTCTCCTCGTCCATGGTTTGTGACGCACAATCTTTTCAGTACGCAATTTGTGTAATGGGTACAGCCAAAGCTTGAATCAGATTTTGTGCGCGCACAAATGGACTCTCTGTCCCGCAAAACTGAGTTCTGTACCCATGTGGGGTTTTCGTTGGTTGCTGGTCACTTTGCGTCATTCGCCAACCTGCCAACATGAAGGACGAGGACGACTTCCGCCTGTCTAAGGCTGCCGAGAACCAGCTGGCACGTACGCTTCGCAATGAAGAGAGTGGACGTTCACGCCACACAGGACGTGATGACCGCGCCACGACGGAGCAGGTGCTGGATCCGCGCACACGCATGATCCTGTACAAAATGCTGAACCACGGCATCGTGACGGAGATCAACGGCTGCTTGAGCACGGGCAAGGAGGCCAACGTGTACCACGCGCGACTTCCCGACGGCCGCGAAGGAGCTATCAAGGTGTACAAGACGTCCATCCTAGTCTTCAAGGACCGCGAGAAGTACGTCTCGGGCGAGTTCCGCTTCCGTCACGGCTACTCTAAGAGCAACCCGCGCAAAATGGTCAAGCTCTGGGCCGAGAAGGAGATGCGCAACCTGCGGCGACTGCGAGACTCCGGCATCTTCTGCCCGGCGCCTATTTTGCTGCGCTCCCACGTACTGCTTATGGACTTCATCGGACACGACGGCTGGGCAGCTCCGCGCCTCAAAGACGCCAAGATCAGCGACACTCGCTACCGGGAGGTCTATCTCTACTGCATCAAGATGATGCGCACCATGTACCAGAAGTGTCGCCTCGTGCACGGCGACTTAAGCGAGTACAACATCCTGTACTACCAGACCAAGCTCTTCTTCATTGATGTGTCGCAGTCCGTGGAACACGAACACCCGAGCGCTAACGACTTCTTGCGGAAGGATTGCCGCAACATTGCCGACTACTTCCGCAAGACAGGTGCACTCAACCCCATGACCACGCAGGAACTGTTCGACTTCGTCACGGACCCGCGCATTGCTGACGACGACATCGATGAGCACCTCGAAGCGATTCAACGCGTGATCGCTGCTCGCCCTGTGGAGCGTACGAATCAGGAGCAGGTGGACGCAGCTGTGTTTATGAGCACGTTCATCCCTCGCTCGCTGGGCGAGGTGCTGCACTCGGAGCGTGAGCAGCTCGCGTACCAAGAGGGCACCATGGAGAAGGCGTTGGTGACGGCCATCTCCCGGCTCGAAGTTGAGAAGGGAACGACGCCTCCTCCGCAGGGCACGCGTATCATGGATATCTTGAACGAGGAGGACGACCAGGAGCTTGGCTCGAGCGACGAGGATGATGATGGCGACGAGGAAGAAAGTGGCAGTGATGACGAGTCCGACAGCGACTATGATGATGAAGAAGAGGAGGAGGACTTGAGTAAGGTGCCGCTGACGGACGAACAACGAGCGGCTTACCGGCAAGAAAAACGGGAGGAGCGCGAAAAGCTGAAAGCTCTTGAAAAGCAGAATAAGAAGGCCCGTAAGCAGGGGACGAAGGAAGAGAGGAAAAACAAGCGTCAGACGAAGATTCCAAAGCACATCAAGAAGCGTCACAAGAAGCTTGCACACCAGAAGAAAAAGTAAGCTAGCAATAGAGAACGGTGATGTTCATGCTTATTGGGAATGTGAATTGTGTTCGCTTCTTTGTTGTAACGTTAGTAAGGTCAGCACGAGAGCGTTGATCAGCTACTGTAATGCTACAAACCGATCCGCAAATTGGCCCGAGAAAATCACCGGAATGGACACTGGATCTGCTTTTCGCCCTATGCCGAGCTGCATGAATGAAAGGCTTGATTGAACATTGCTAGATTGTTGAGACGCGTTGTAAAAGGTTTACTCTTCCTTGCTAATAACTGCGTCATTGGCAGGAGTGCCAGCGCCTTCTTCATTCTGCTGGCTCCGGGATTGCTGCTGCAACAAATCCGTGCGTGTGGAGTGACCACCACGCAGCATTTGGGCTGCCCAGCGACCAATTTTGCGACGACGCTGATGAGTCATAAACCAGCAGGTTGGAGCATGTTAGTGAATGCATTGGCAAGTACTGCGAACAACATCTTTTCGGATACGTACATGGATGTAAACCGTAGCAGTTCCCCAGCTCATAGTGAAGTTGAAGCTCTTGACAACTTCGAACAACCCCGTTCGTAGCACATGCGTCGTCGAGATGAAGAATGCGCCCTGCTTCAGCTTCTCGGCCGCCAGAGAAATCTTCGTCCATTCCCTGTCAACGACACAAATGCTTGTCAATTCAACACCTTTGGCCCTCTTTTGATGGCTTCGTTCGTACTTGTCGTCGAAGCACGTGCCGTGGCAGAACACAACGTCGCCATCCTCCCACTTGGTTGTCAGCAGACTGCCTGTAATGAAGTCGATGTCTGTCTTCAACAGCGGGGTCTTCAGCTTCTCTAAAGCAGCCTTGCGCTTCTCAGCGCACTGCACCAGAGGCTGAATACAACGAAAGATCTGAATCAGAATCGTACAACCACACGGATTCCACTTTACTATCCCACCTCGAGCAGCTCAATTCCGATAGCCTGTTCGAACGGATGCACCAAACTCGCCGCGATCACTGCCTTGCCGGTACCGGACCCCTAGCAGTTCACACACCCAATTAGCTATGCTTGTAAGTTCCGCGGCTATATCAACGCACCAGATCGTAGAAGATAGAGAGCTCTGGCAGCGACGGAGATACCCAGCGGATGATGTCGGCAAAGGGGAAGAACTGGATCTCGCCGTAGATCTACAGCACCAGTAAAGTCAGTTTGTGAGCTAAAACACTACAGCCGATAGCTTTAACCAACGAGTAACTTACGTAAGAAGACTTGATGAGGTTCGAGCTTTTGCGTGCCTCGCTCGACAGCTCCTTTGCATACTGCGCAACGCGCAAACGTCCTTATTACGTCAACCAACGAGAAAGTTACCGATAGAGCATCAACATGACGAACCTCCGACCCGTACCCACGGTACACACGATCGAACACCACAAAGGGCTTTTCAAAGATCATGCCCAGCACAAAGTCCGATACCTTCAGCTCCGCGATCTCTTCACGCGTCACCTGTCCAGCATCGCATGCTCCAATTAGTTCACCCACACTAATATCTCCAATCACAACACGGCAGACGGCTTACATCCGGCACGAGCCTCTTCACGTCCTGCAGCGCACCACTGCCTCGAAGCTGCTCCACCCCTCAGCCGAGCGTAAAAGAGTTTCCACTTGGTCACGAGCCTCCAGCGCCTTCTTCTCGGCCTGTAACCAATAGAAACAGCGTCAGCAACTCTCGATTAATTCATGGACACACTTGTACGCGGCTGTTCTAAGCCCCCGAAGGGACCGATGGACAGCGAAATTGCATGACTATCTCACCTGCTGCCAGGTCTCTTCGCTCGGCTCGTAGTCGCGCAGCCGCGGGGCCAGACGCCTGAGCTCCGCCACCATCGACTCTAGATTCGCCGCCATCTTCGATTCTTTGGAAGTTGCGTATCAAGTGATCCGATATGTAATTGGTAGAAGGCTAGTGGAAAACATATAATTGGATGAAAATCTAAAATGGGTGACGTATGGATACTTTAATTCTAGCTCACATGTCAGTCGGGGTACGGCACCGACAGGCATACTCGACTAAAGCAACACACACAAAAGAATAGCTCTCGTTATTTTTGCATTGACGAAAAGATTGCGGCGAAACAAATGGGCGAGAGCGCTGAATTCCAGCACATTGGGTTTAGTTTGTGTTGATTAGTTAGGCGCTGCCGCCGGTGTTGCAGACTCCTCCACTTCACTTGCATGTTTGCGGCTCATGAGAACGGTGCAATATGCCTGTAGTGCCTTTTTCCCACTGCCCAGTACGAGGTCTCGTGTCTCGTGCAGTACAGAAATTTCGCGTTTGGTGTCGCGCTGTTCCTTCTGAATCTCTCTCATGCACTTTTCGTGTTGTCTCTGTGAGTCGGACGCGTAACCCTTCTGTGGTTTCCGTCGATAGCTGAATTATAACAAGTGAAAGTTTAGTGTCGAAGAAAACAAGAAGCTCAGGATACTTACACCTTGTGGAAAGTCTCTTCACCGCCAACAGCGCAGTCCGCATCCGGCGTGGTGCGCAAAATAAAGCTGGCTTTCTTCGCGTTCTTCGTTGGTGAATGGAAGTACTGCTTCATGAGAGGACTCAACTGAGCTGCGTTGAAAAGTGCGCGCTGCTGGTGACGGCGAAAGCGGTGCACTGCCCCCAATCCGTCATCGTCGTCGAAATCGTTATTATACACTGACACCGTCGGAGGTTCAAGAATCTTAGCAATGCTGTTGTCTCCCATCGCCAATTTACCCAGGTACGAAGGCTCACTAGCTGATTTTGCAAGGGCTTGAGAGGTTTGCGGTGAAAGAAGCCTCGGTAGGTGGGAAATATCACCTAAACCAGTTCTAGTTGAACCACCTCCCGCAATTGTGCCATCACCGATCGCCCCGGAAGATGCTGAGGCCGATAGTTTGCTCACTGGCTTAATTTTGGCGCCAAAATCGTCCACAACCTCTTCAGGAAAGTACTGGCGTCTCATGGATTGCACCGATGCTGGTGTCATCTTGAGGCCCAGCAACAATTGGCACACGAAAAGATAAACGTCATTTTTAAACTCGGTCGTGTAGAGGTGTCGGGATCCTGGAAAGAGGTAATGAAAGCCCCAGCCAACACCACTAGCAATAGCGTACGGGTATATACGGAAGAGATAGTCCATGCTCCCGCGTAGCGCAGCTACCATCTTGACATACTTGGCACTAATTTCGTCTGCGAGAGCTCGCTGCTGTGCGAACGAGTCTTTCTGGTAGAAATGACAGAAGACTAACCAGAATACCTCTTCGAAGAGAGCCCCAGAGAGCTCGGACAGTAGAAAACGCTTGAAACTTCGCCGGCCATGGTTGATGTGTATCCGCTCGAATGTTTGCAGCAGGAGCAAGTGGGTGTTCATGTAGATGCTACTCCTCGAGTTTGTAGCTCCACTGTTATTTGCGCCGATATCTCCTTCAGTCACCCTGTACACGAAACTCTCCACAGTGCGAGTGATGTGCCCTTCAATGCTCGCTTGCAACTGTTTCTCGATCTGTCCACGCGCATTGCGCCTATTCTCACCCTTCTGGACCTCCATTTTCTTCTTCTTCAGCACTTGCTGGGGATATGTTAGTGGATGCATCAACATCTAAGTCAAGTAAATTCACCATACCATGTGTGCTCGGATCTTCTCGTCTGGCCCAAACAACCGTTCTAGCATGGCTTGGTTGCTAGCGAGTGTGGACGACGAGATTGCTCGGCTCTTGGCAGCCGCTGCGCCTCGATTTTCCAGTGTGTCTACGAGTGGAGGGACCATCTTGGAGCAGTAGTCCGAATTGACGCGTAAATCACACTCAAGGCCGTGCTTCCGGTTGTTTGCTGTGTACATTGCAAAAGGGAGTAAGCCTTCGAAGGATCAGCGATGGTGAATAGCGTTGGTTTGTTTACTTCGAACCTGTGGTTTGCAGCGAATTGAGCCGCGCCGAGATGATCCCAATCATTTGAGCCGTGATGGCCTCCTTCTGATGTAGAGACTGCTTGATCTCCAGCTCATCGTCCTCCGTCCACGCTGCACCGCGCTGCGCCATCACTTGTCTGTAATTGTTGGCTGTGCACGCTATTTATACGGAATGAAGACAGACAACACCACAGACACTCGATTTGATAAAGTTGTAGCGTGATACTGCAAGAAATGCGTTGTCCAGCCCTGAATCGGTTGCGATTGCCTCATGGCGCCAGATTGGCAGCCACGCCATGAGTCACCACTTCCACTTCAACTTGCCTTTCAATTCACCACCATCTTCACATATCACGTCACAGACATGAATGTACCTCTAGCCACGGCAATCATTCCTGTTTATCTTGCCAGTCCAAGTGATCCTCTGCGCAAGATCGGATTGGACGCGGCACGTCGCGATCCCTCTGTATCTCCGTCTGTAGGCGCTTCCAGCTCCCCGTGTCGGTTGCATCTGCACCCAAGACGCCAAGCAACGCAACCATGTCCTCAGATCCGGATGAAAGTGCCCTGGAGGGCGAGAGTTGTAGCGAGAAGCGTTTCTTCGACGAGCGCGAGCAAGTGCACGATCTGCTGCAGAAACTGGTCCAAACGCGTCTCCCGACGCCGCAGAGCGACGTAAACCGCGAGTTCCTGGGCGCCCATGCCACTGTCATGCAGATTGTAGGCTGCTAGTGTTCAAATTGCCTCCATTCTGTTCTATTTGACCTAATTTTGTGCTGCTGGACTATTAAGCTGGACAGGTACTTGGAGCAGTCCCATTTGTTGGACCCTTATCTGCACGAGATGCTGGACCCAATTGTGCAGGCGATCAAGAGGGTCATGGGTGAGAGAGAGGAGACAGTGGCCGAGTCTGACGGCGCGGCCTTCCCGTGTCAAGTGTATCGCAACCCAAGGCTGCACAAACTGTTCCAGATTGTGTACCATTTGTGCAAAGTGCGCGGATACAAGACGGTGGTGAAGCTACTGCCTCACGAGGTGAGCGACTTCGAGCCTACGCTGCAGCTGCTTCAGTCGCAAGACCGAACAGATCACTTGGCGTGGGAGACGCGCTACGTGCTGCTGCTGTGGCTTTCAATGCTGTGTCTCGTGCCTTTTGACCTCAACACCATCGACTCGTCCTCACCCAGTGCTGCTGAGAGTGCCAATGGAACGATTTCCATTGTATCCAACATTGTCACGCTGTGTAAGGACTATCTAAGCGATCCAGGTGCCACGCAGAGCGCTGCCGCGGTGTGTTTGTCGCGACTGCTCAGCCGGCCAGATATGGAGCAGCATTACCTGACTCAGTTCCTGAATTGGGCAAATAGAGAACTCATCACCGCGTCTGAGGGCAGGGATATGCGCGTGCTGCAGTTTAAAGTGACCGGAATTATGCTCTGTTTGGCGCATATCGCCAAGAATTCGCCTCGGGAACAGCACATTGAGGCCAGTCGAATTTACTTTACGGCTGTGATGAAGCTCGTGGCTCACCTCACCGAGGAAAATGCGCGGTCGGACCGTCCGAGCAGCAGCACTTTGCACCGTAAACTCAGTGTAAAGCTTGTGCAGCGTCTGGGGCTGTTGTACTTGCCGCCAAAGGTGCGGTCATGGCGGTACAGCCGAGGTATGCGCTCGCTTGAGCTTAATATGGAGTCTATAGTCTTGACCACTGGGAACACTGTCAATGCTACACCGAGCCATCCGCAAGAGGCCCACGACGACGATGATGATGATGATACCTTTGAAGTGGTGGAAGAGCTGGAACAAATAGTTGAGGTTCTTCTATGTGGATTGCGGGACAAAGACACAGTCGTGCGATGGTCGGCTGCCAAGGGAATCGGACGGATCACTGGGCGCCTGCCGTATGAGTTTGCAGATGATATCGTTCAGTCTGTGCTTGAGCTCTTTGTGGCCACGGAGGATGACGGGGCTTGGCATGGAGCAAGTCTGGCACTCGCAGAACTTGCGCGCCGCGGTGTTTTATTGCCTCAACGCCTTCCTGATGCAGTGGACTGTGTGGCTAATGCTCTGAAGTACGATATTCGCAAAGGTACATACAGTATTGGATCTCACGTGCGTGACGCCGCTTGCTATGCTTGTTGGTCGTTTGCACGTGCGTACGAACCAACTCTGCTCCTGCCGTGGTTGAAGCAGATTCTAGCACCAGCAATGTTGGTAAACTGCGTGTTTGACCGCGAGCTAAACTGTCGTCGCGCTGCATCAGCGGCTTTTCAAGAGAACGTTGGTCGGCAAGGACGCACTAATTTTCCAAACGGTATCGACTTGCTTACTAAAGCAGACTATTTCTCGGTGGCGAATTTACGCCACGCCTATCTAGACGTGAGCATTTCTGTCGCGAAGTATCCGGAATACCGGTACCCGTTACTGGAGCATCTCATCAACTCCAAAATTGTTCATTGGGATGTTCAGATCCGCTGTCTTGCTGCTGCAGCGCTGGGTAAGATCGGGGCATTAGATCCGCCTAATGCAATGAACCGCTTGTTTCCACGCCTTCTAGAAGCTGCTCTGTCTCCTGATGCGGAGGTGATTGTCCGACATGGTGCAGTTATGGGTATCGCGGATCTACTCATGTGCCTAGCCCAGGTCCCCGTGTTTATTAATGGAGAGCTGCAAAAGAAGGTCAAAATGCTGCCCATTGAGGTTGACAAGCGGCGTCTGTTTCGTGGACGCGGCGGGGAGATGATCCGTACCGCTGTGTGCAATGTTATTGAAGTGATCTCGAATTCTAGACTGAGCTTGGGCTTTGCTCATGTGAAGAAGTATTTGTTAATGCTTGAAGAGTGCTTTGTGCATCCGAATGAGAGCGTTCGGGATGCTGCAATTGATGCTTTTGGTGCATTTACGGCGCAGTACTGCCCCAAGGTATTTGAGAAGGGCAGCCCCGCCCATGTGAAATATATACAGGCGTTGATACCGCGATTCATCAACTCCGGTATCATGATGCCATCCAAGGAAAATGGTGTCTCCGTCGAAATGTCAAATCCAAATGTGGCTGCACGTCGAGGATTTTTACGCGCTGTGGGTGTTGCTGCTAAGGAGTTGATTCAGCCATGCCTAAAAGAGGTATTCGCTGCAGTGATTCGTTCTGCATCGCTTCAGGTGCGTGTGACAGAAGACGAAGATCCCGGAAGCCGAGTAGCTGCAGTCCAGGCGTTGGTGGACCTAAGTTCTCGACCACCGTCTGAGCTTGATCTGGAAGGCATGGAAGATGCTGTAGTTCAGACACTCGTTCAATGCATACATCAAGATTATCGGGTAGACGAGCGGGGCGATGTTGGGTCCTGGGTTCGCAAAGAAGCTATGCTTGGTCTTGAGAAGCTGCTGCTTGGCGAAAATACCAACGCACACAAGCAGTATTTCTGTCTTTTAGGTGCTGTCGCACAAACGGAGTATGGCCAAGGGTTGATTGTTGATGCGCTATCTGACCGGAAGCGCAAAATTGAAGAAATCAGCGGTACAGCGGACCTCGATCCGGTATGCTACGTGAAATTCGAAAGACCAGTGCTGGGTTACTACTACTTTGGTCCCAGTGGGGTGGGGCTCATTCACTTGAAAAGGTTGTCTATGGCTGACCCAGTGCGAGGTTTGGACAGTGCGGCGTTGTACATTCCTGACTTCGCAGACCGGACGAATCCTGATGAGCGCTTGAGTTCGAATCAGGCATCTTTGATGCCATTTGCTCGTCGGTTGCCCCCAGACGTCGTAGGCATTATTGTAGGTTGCGTGGCGAATCGTTATACTATTTGCTGTTAGCTAATTTGTGCTGATTGCGTTGTGTTGTAGTTTGGAGCTCTAGCGAAGCAACTGGCAGAGAAGTTGGACAGCATGAGAATGACCGCCGGAAACATATTATTTCGGTTCCTTCATTCAACTTCTCCGCGCGTGGATGGGATCCCAGACCGATTCCAGCTGGAAAAACAGATTTTTCCTTCAACGTTGACTGTGAATTGGTCCATGGCGCACGATACTTTTCCGTTAGTTGTGAAAATGATGGATGTACCGGATTTTATGGAGGAGGTTGCTGCGGGTCTTGTCGTTAGCGTCGGTGGTTTAACCGAGAGCGTCGTGAAAGCTTCCAAGGGCGCGCTTTTTGAGTGGATGCGCTCCCATTTACAGTCAAAGGATTTTGGACTCCTCAGTCGGTTCAACTTTTTCCTAGTAACGCTACTAACGCGCCATCACCAGGATGACCGCGTCACAATTCCCCTTATGAAAACGATGGCGCTGCTGCTGGAGTCGAATTTACTGCGCTTTCTGTTCGAGAAACGTCAAGCAGAAGACGGCAGCCCTACAGTTACTACAAACTTTGGTGAACGGCTGTATGAATCGCTTCGTGATGAGATCCAAAAGTGCACGGCTGTGCCAAAACTTAGTGCCGCCATAAGCGTGCTGATTGGTTTACTTCCTAGTGACCCCGAAACGGAGGTGAAGACTTTGCGAGCCCTTGTGTTGTTCCTTGGGCACAAGTTCCCAAAAGTACGAAAATTGACTGCTGAAAAGCTCTACACGCGGCTGCTTCTTCATGATGAAGTTATCAACGAGGAGAAGGTTAGAGTTGTCGATGTGCACTCTTAGCGCTGGTGTCGATTTTCTAACTTGCGTTCGTTTCTGTCCAAACTTTGTAGTATGACACGGTTGTTGAAATCTTGAGCGACACCGCATGGGACTCTTCGGTAAGTCGCAACATCGCCCCCGCTACTGTAGATGCTGCAGTTTCTAACACAATCACGCTTGCTTTAGATTTCACAAGTGCGTTCTGCTCGAAATGAACTGCTGGAACTCTTAGATATGGAGTTGCCCTCGAAGAATCTGTACGTTTATCCTGTTTGATGATGTACTCTTTGATACTGGGCTAATTCGTAATATGAATTCGTTGCAGCCCCGCGCCAGTAGAAGAAACAAGACCAACAGCGCAGGAAGACGCAAGCTACAAGACTCTCATCAAGGAAATGGGTTATTAGCAAGTTTTTCGCGCAAAAGAGCATTCATACTTCGAAGTACTTCATAAGTGCGTTGCAGTACCCAGCGCCTAGCCCTTCTAAGTCTCGAACTTGTGCTTGTCGTCGCCAATGACGGTTGTCTCGTATGTCACCTTGATTCGGCCGCCTGTAGCACCCTCGCTGAGGTAGATGAAGACATTCATCATGAACCACGTGAATACTGGATTCCAAGTCTTCTTTTCCAATTGCTTGATCACCCCGACCGGCTTCATCGTGGGAGTACCCCGAATGCTCTCAAACACACGGGCCCATGAGTATATCTCGCCTGTAGTGCCAAGATACATGTTGAAAAGGTCTTGTTGCAGCTTATGCACGGACGGACCTGTAAACAGCAGCCCCAGCTCAGTGTCGTTCGGACGCGCACTCAGACTGCGATCAGCCAGATTCGAAGAAGATCTAAGCGCGTATTTTCCGTCCACAATGATGATGTTTGAATGCACCTTAATCAGCACACCGTTATGTTCCAAACGACCCACCTGCAGATGCTGCCAGAGTTCATCTAGAGTTAAGCGATACGCCAACGCACAGTCCTCCAGTTGTTCCAGTGACCACTGAATCGAGAGCATGCAGTATGTGCGCGCTAGAAATGACGGCTCATCTTTTGCGCTGCGTTTGTCAGGATTAACGCGTGAAAAGGCTCGCCCTTGTGGTGAGCTTGGCTAATACGCGCGACAATGGCAGGGCAGATACGGTTGTGCTGCAGGAGCCACCCGAAATCATGATTTGGCTCTCCAGCTGCACTGAGCGTTTGGCATTCATGATCATATTGACCATAGCGTTCTCTTCTCTCCAGCCGCCAGACACAAGCGGGAATGGAGGAGACTCCATGAATTGGTCGTAGTACCGCTTCTTCTCCGCTGGTTTGTGGTTAGCTTTGATCCATCTAACCATATCTGATGTACAACGGCAGACAACACTGAGCTCGTGCCAATAGTAACCGAGTTGGTTCAGCGACAACCAGCCTTCGCGTTCGGTATTCACATCACACCCCGTGACCATCACGGTTTCCTCATCAATGCACAGGTACTTTTGGTGGTGGAAAGCGTAGCGTGAATTGTTCGACAGGTGGCGTGTAAACCAGCTCGGACCAAGGTCGCTGACAGAGCAAGCAAAATGTACTTCAGGCGGCAAGATGAGACGAAGATCGGCAATTGAGTTCGTCCCGTAGTCGCGCACCGGATTGTACAGAATGTGAACATCGACACCACGATTCACAGCATCACGCAAAAGCGATACGAAAGTTTTGTCCTTGCTCTCTTCGTTCGATGTGTGTAGCACTTGGGTGAAGTCACACAGGAATGTCGAGTAGTAGATTGACTTGCGTGCGGAAATCAGCAGCTCTACAATGGACTCTTGACACTCTCGGAAATCACGGCACACACGCAACTCATCCTTTTTTCATCGTCGGTATCCGTCGCCCACCTCATCTGCTCGAACGTGAAGTCCGTCGCGAATCTGTCTTTTGACTTGCTCTTCTCATCTAGCAGCTCATCCATTGGGCGATCCACTGCCTTTACTGTGGTTGAGCGTCGGCCATTCCCATTGACATCGGAGTCAACCTTGACTAGCAAAACGCACACGCCACAAATGGCGATCATAATGCCTCCTAAGAAGTACATGAGCGCATTGGAGTTGTAGCCGGCCATCTCGTTGTAGAAAATCATGCCGCAGCCCATATTGCCAATGATGATGAACGCCTGATACAGAGGAATGAACTTGAGCGTACCAAAGAACTCGAGCCCTTTGTTCAAGAAGAAGAGCTGCGGTACCAGCGCACACGGAATAGCGACCACTAGCAGCAAAAAGAACGGGTTCAAGAACACTAGCCAGTCTTGGTCCTTGAGCGCCGACTTGGTCACTTCCACCACCGACTTGGTCGCCAGCGACGTGAATCCCGCCATAACTCCCGCGCAGGAGCTGAACGCCAGCAGTCCGATCGGGTGACGCTGCAGATTGTCCGTGTGCACGCGTCGTAGCAGCAGCGTAGCGTAGACGAGCGCCATCATCGTGTACCCCAACGGGAACACCGAGTCTCTCCTGATCAGCCGTCCCAGACTCTGCAGCGTGTACGACTTCTGCGGTACGTTAGCAATTTGTGCCGCATACACGTCCACACCCACGCCCATGACGATGAGCGCGCTGGAAATTAAGTCGTACATCCCGAAGCTCTCGTGCAGCACGAATCTGCCCAACAGTGCGCTGTAGATGAGCGTAAGCGCCGCGAACGGCGCCTGCACTGCTTGACCCAGGATGCTGAGGTTGAGAACGGCAGAGATGGTGCCAATAGCCAACAGCAAGAGACCCGCTAGGAAGGTCGTCTGCATGGTGGCCGTGCCCAGCGCCGAGTTGCGTGCCACGCGGAGGTGCGCGTACTTCTGGCAGCAGTAGCCACTGGCGGACAGAAAACTTCCGAGCAGCGAGTTGAGTACACCTGCGTACAGGTAGGAAGAGGCATCAAGTTGTGGCCCCAGCACGAGCAGCGAGAGCCACGCGAGTGTGCAGCAGACGCTCAGGAACATGGCGACGACGAACCAGCGCGGCAGACGGAAGGGCGGTGAATGGGGCGACAAAGACACCGTCAAGCGCACGTCGGCCGGCAGCAGCGGAGTGAGTTCAGAGGCCGCGGCGAGCGGAGAAGGGCGGGCCATTTGCACGTCACAAGCGCAGCAAGAGATCGAGTGATGATAATTGATGACCTGCTCAACGATCTTTGTGAAATCTGAGAACGCTGCGGGATGTTAGGATTTATATCCTGTATAAGAAGATAGGATCGTTCGATAGAGGGAAACAGTTTATGTTGAAGGCAATATCAATACATGAACTGCTGCAAATCCGTGAGACCCGATTTTGGGCTTGTCACATGTTTATGGCATGGACCGTGAATGACGAGCTCAGCAGCTGAGATGGCTACATACATATCGTATCAAAGATGACTGCAACTCACATGCAAACCACGACGATGTTGACAGTTCGCCAAGAAGTCCGCGCATTGCTGGCGCTGGCGTTACCCAGTGCACTGTCCACGTACTGCTACTTCGCCGTCTCCATCACCGAGTTGAGTGTCATGGGCCACCTCGGAGTTGACGAACTAGCCGCCGTGGCCTACGCACAACTGTGTCTGGATCTGTCCACACTCGTGTTCATGCAGGGTTTCAATGGGGGAATGAACTCGCTCTGCTCGCAGGCCTTCGGCGCCAAGAACTTCCATTTGGTGGGCGAGTACACGCTGTTGACGTGTCTGCTTGTCACGGTGGCCTGTGCGCCGATGGCTCTGCTGTGGTGGATTGCTGCTGACTACGGGTGTGGCTGAAAACGTGGTATCCCTGGCTGGACAATACGGGCGCCTCTCACTACTCTGGCTGTGGTCACGCAGCATGTTCCAAGTGCTTGCGAGCTTCTACCTGGCGCAGAACATCGTTCTACCGACTGCCGTATTCGACGTGCTCATGGTCGTGCTCAACTGTTTCATCGCCATCGGATTCACCTACGGCCGCTTCGGGCTTCCTGAACTTGGATTCATTGGTTGTCCACTGGGCACGGCGGTGGCAGTGGTTCTAAGCTACGTCTGGTATATGAATATCTACCGCAAGTACCACCGCCAATGCAGTTGGCGCTGGGACAGCAACTTACTCGACAAGCAGATTGTGTGGAATTTGCTGTCCGTGGGAATGCCCCTTGCAGCCGGCGAGTTATTGGAGAATGCTCAGTTGACTGTGCTGACACTCTTTGCTGCCAAGATCGGCGAAATTCAACTCGGAACACACAACGCGATGATGGAGCTCTTCTACTTTGCCACTAGCCCACTTTACGCTGTGATCAATGCTTCAGTTACACGTATTGGGAACCACTTGGGGGCTGGTAAGACATCGCAAGCGATTCTGGCGGCTCAAATTTGCGGGAGCTGTATCGCTGTACTCACCACACTGAATAGTGTAGCCATCGTTTGTTCTCGGCAACACCTGGGTCGAATATTCTCGGACAGCCCAGAAGTTATCGCGACTTTCAGCCAGGTGTGCGCTCTTGCAGCGTTAGCATACTTCGTATTGTCCTTCTTCTGCTACGCACTGGTGAGTTGATCAAATGGTTTCATCATGAGAGAGTGTTGGATACTTACACATTATTATGAATTCGAACAGGCTATTCTACAAGCGCAGGCACGACCGATGCCACTTGCAGTCGGCATGGTTGCTGGTGCTTGGCTAGTTGGTATACCCTCGGCTTATCTTATGGGGGTTCATTTACTTCACCCCAGTCTGCTGGGACTTTGGGAAGGCATGATATGCGGATACACGGTGACATCTGTAGCCAGCTTCCTTCCGGCATTCGTGAAGCCCAACTGGCAGCAAGAAGCAGACAAAGCTGTCGCTCGTTCACATCTCAAACAGGAAGAGCTTTCTTCTCCGCATGAATCTGACCGCTTGTTAGCATAGAAATCGCTGCATTTCAAGATCCATAAAAGCATATTGATTTCAATAGGTAAGCGCTAAAAATCCCACCTACGCATCTGGACTCGTAATGACCTTGAGGCTGTCCTGCAGCTTGGCCGTGTAGCGATTAAGTGCTTCTACGATTTCGTCGTCTTCGCGTTCACGAGCCTGATACGCATCGCATCATAATTTGAGTTTAATTTGCACTATTCAGAAACCAGAAATCATGAGCATGATCGAACCTGTGCTTCAGCAACCAGAGCATTTTGGATTTTAGCGATCTCCTCTTGTGCGAACGCGTGAAACCTTTCATTGCCTCGTATCCGAGTGGAGCTGTACGTGTCCAACGCATTCTTCAGCTCGGAGTACTTCCGTTCACGGTCGTGCTGTACCAATCACCACAAACTAAATAAATCAGCAAGACCAACATGAAGCACGTAGCACAAGCTTGATCTCGAACGTTACCCTTTCACGCTCGAAGGATTCAGCTGTTGCGTGTTCATGATCACCCAAACGCTTCAAAATCATGGCCTCTTGGTTCGTACGTCGCTGGCGCTCCTCTTCAAAGGAGTCCATGAATGCAATGAGTTTCTGAGTGAGCTCGTTCGTTTTGTTCTCGATCATCCACGGAATGTCGTGTTTTTCCTTTGCAACCAGAGCCTGAAGATCATCGATTTCGTGCGTGAGACGATCAAGTCGATCATCAACCTGCTTGGTGCGGTCGCTCAACAAATTCTCGAAGGCTTCTGTCATATGCGTCACCTGCTCAGCACAGTAGTTCTGCAACGACTTGTTCATCTCAATCCGCTTCTTGATCTCCGCCTCCAGTTTGTGCTCCAGTCGATTCATCTCCTGCCGCATCTCCGCCAACCGATACTCGTCTTTTTCGCGACGTTGCTATTTGTTAGCAAAATTGAAGGTTAGTCCAAAGGGTACGAATAGCTTGCCATCTTACAAGTCGCACCCGTGTACCGATGCGCATGACGTCGTCGAAAGTGGTGAACCCGCTCATGAGTTTTTCAAGTTTGCTGCGTGTCGCCGTCATGCCGATCTGCGTGGCTACGAGTGCATCTTCTTCACGCAAGTCCTTGCTTTCGCTCGATACCGATAGAGTAGCGCCTTCTACAGCCTCTTCTTGGTTCATGTTTAGCCAGACCGCAACTGATAGCGACGGTTCATGATAATATCATGATAGTAAGCAACGAAGTGCTTAATAGCACAGCCCAACTAGGATTAATTGTACGGGCCCCTCGGTATAGCGAATGACATACCATATGGTATCGGTGTCAACCACGACCCCAAACGGCTTATTTGTCCGGTCACACTGGCACCGGTAGTATACCGATACAATATCGGTGCCAAGCACGGGCCGGTCGCACTGGCACCGTTGTATACCGATACAATATCGGTGCCGACCACGGCCGGTCACACGTGCACCGGTATACCGATTACGTATCGGTGACAACCACGACCCCCAAACAGCTTACTCGTCCGGTCACACGAGCACCGGTATACCGATTACATTCGGCCATCTCGAGATATTGAAATGGCTGAAGGCGCACTACCCCCTCAAATTCAACACAGATAGAGTGCTACAAGTCGCGCCGCTGTTTGGATGGTCTTCTTGTGTGGTACAAATTTTTTGCGGCCTCTGATCAATTCTTTGCTAACGCGTTTTAATGTTGCTAAATCAATAATCATACTTGTTTCGCTATGCTACATGTAGTGGGTGGAGCAAGGCATACAGTGATCTGCTCCCTCAGCGAACACCCAACACTAAATAACCTTTTAAATTGTATGTTCTCAAAACGGAACAAGCGATACATAGAACGCTACCAAATAAAATATACTTGCATTCTCTATATATATCAGGTATTCGCTGAGGAAGCAGATTACTGTACTTCATAATTTCGCGCTCCTTTGTAAAAAAGGTGCTATCACAGCCTACACGAACCCCTGGTTATAGAGTCGTATTTAGCACTATACTATCTCAGTCTTCGCGAAGCCCTAGTGAATGCGAGTTTTGTTGTTGGTTTTAATTTATGGTTAAAAAGAAAATTTGAATAGGATTTTATTGGATAGGATGCCTTTTCTTAGAAAAGTTTTCACTGTGCCGCACCGACGAATCAACATGACTCAACGTTATAATACCAATCTGCGGGACTAATCTTGCTGGAGGGTTGCTTCTCAGCTTGATTTGTACCAGTACTGTATCAAACAAGAACCTTGATGTGCCGCATCAACGCATCAGTTCATAGTAAAGCACCAATGTGCGGGACCAATCTAGCTAGAGGGTGCTCGTCAGCTTGATTAGTACCGCTGTGGAGCAGTACTACATGCTCTCCTGAGAGGCGTGTACAACAAGAAATACTCTATTTGAACTCACTTCGCAATCTGCAATCAAGTGCGCAAACGTCATACATCACGAGCATGTCCCCTGTCGCTACCATGATGTTCTTCGCTACCCTCGTCGCCTCCATTGCTACTATCACCCTTATCAGGGCTGCCCAGATCGACCACGACAAGGTACAGCCGTTTGCGCAGCCTGAACCAGTCACTGTCTCCGACAAGGCCGCTGTCAAGTTCCAGCCGCAACTTCGTATTATCAACGGCTGCCACCCATATCCTGCTGTGAACGCTGCCGGCGATACGAGTGGGGATTGAAAGGAACCGGATTTCAAAGTGGTGGCTGCAAGGGATCTGAATTAGGCTCTCAAGTCTACAGCCGATCCACGTTGTACAGGGATGTCTGGGCCATCATGTACGCTTGGTATTTCCCAAAGGACATGGATTCTTCTGGCTATCGCGATGGTGTTCGCCACGATTGGGTAAATGCAATCGTTTGGCTTGATGACCCAGAAGCCACAAAACCAGCAATTCGCGCAGTCTCTACGTCGACTTTTGGGGTCAACTATAGAATCTACTCGATCTTTCTGGAGAATAGTATCTCGGTCAAGTTAGACTATGGCGGCGACGGCTTTCACGGCGGCTTCCATCGCCTTGAAATGTATTCTATGGAAAGCGGCGAGTTCCAGGATCTCATTCGATGGGAACAACTGACGGATGCGGCTCGTACTGGTTTGGAGACCGGAGACTTCGGAACATACACTCCTGTGCCGTTCAACGACGCTAATTTTCAGGCATCCCTTGACCGTGGCTGGTTTGAGAATTCGAGTTTGTAAAGAGCCGTCTTGATAAGCATTACTTGGTACGGGTGTACCTCTTTCTTTAAATGATTTTATGAAGATGACCAGATATACTCGTACGGTTCTCCTAGTTTTTGCAATTGCAGAGCGGATGAATTCGTGACAACTCTATCTTTTTCATAGCGGTGAACAAATCTGGTACCAGGTTACAAGTTTGAGGTCGTTGTGAGCGACTCTTCATTTCTTGGAACTTCCAAACTGGAAAGCAGTTGGCAATGGATTCGTACTCGTGTTCATCGTTCAGCGGCAGCAATGCATCCGGCGAACGTCTACCAGTAAGTTATTTCTCTGCCTTCAAGTCGAGTGTCTCGAAACCCATGGTCATCCGCTTCACATTACTCCCTTTATAGGTACCAGCAACTTTGCGTCTTCAACGAGCAATGGAAGCTCATGCTGCTCTGCAGGCGCGCACCTCTCACCATCTGGGAAACCCCTCACGACCACACCCCAATGCAAATCCAATTGGGACGGAAAATACCAGCGCTGGACTTGATCGCTCCACCACATTGACAGCGACACAGGTCGATGACCTCGCGGTGCAATTGAGAAACTTGTGGCGACGCGAACAGGATGGACACCATGAGAGCCGAAACAACAGTGATAATGAACCTTTGCCGACATTAACAACGACATTAGAGAAGATCGGGTCGCGAGAAAAAGATAAGCTGCTGATTCGCCTACTGGGACAAGAGGAAGCTTTGCGTACTCAGCGCAGTGAGGTTGCCGCACTTGGAGAGAAAATCGCAGCACAACTGTTGCATCAGCAGGTAAGACTGGATACACTCGACTGGGCGATTTATTGATTCGCCACTAAACAAGTAACGTTGTCAGCACGAGCTTCGTCAAAAGTATCAGGAGCAGATCAACCAGCTCGAAGAGCAGCTCCATGACGCCTTGCACTTCAATCCGAAGGTGACTGCTCTCCAAACAAAGGTGGGGAGCTCGAGGAGAGCAACCGACAGCACGAACAGAAACTTCTATTTGCGGTGCGTGCATGGAAAGAGGAAGTGCCGCGACTCGCCATACTGAGAGAGCAAGCAATTCAATCCCTGTGTTTTCGCGATGTCATGCAGGTCCAGAAGTTGCAGCGCAGCAGGAAACGAGAGAAGGAGCTCAAAATGATGAACGATCCATTGTGGGATTGACACCTCGACCCTACAGTACAAATTACAGCCGGCTACACGGCAAACTTACCAAGATCTTGCAAATTTGCCCCACGGATAGCCTTGTTAAGAGGATACGTGAGAGTCCGCGCAAGCAAGAGGCGGCTTGTAGCAGTCGGGAATATACTTGAGCTGGAATGAGTTGAATGCAAATTTCGTTTTGCCAGTGTTTGCCAGGACGTTTACGCGACGGACACCACGTTCTCTCATGGCATTGCAGAGATGAACGCCCTGCTTTACATGGAAATGATCCACAAGCAAACGAGACGTCTCCAGCGTCACTGACATCGCTGTGCGGTCCTTGCCACTTTTGCAGCACGTAGTGCGTCCGGCGCCAAGACGCCGACAGATATCGCTTGAAGCAATAAGGATGTTCACCAACTTCTTCTGCACATTCTCAGAGCGGATATTGAGCCGACCAGTAAGCGCTTCAATTTCAGACTGAAGCTCAGCCAGTTCAGCTAAGTCCGCTTCACGCTTCTTTTCATCGCCTGCTCCAGCCGTCACTTGTGTTTGGTAAACTCGGAAATATCGCTGGAGCATCTGCACACTCTCAAAGTTAAGTTCGTCTTGTAAACTCGAGTTCAGGTAGTGGTTGGCCACTGACTGCATCTCGTTGATGCCTTGGGTAAACATCACACCATGAAGCTTGATGGCATGGCCTTGTTGCAGTACTTCCGGAAGTTTCGAAAATACATCAGGCGGAACGGCAAAGGCAACCACTACGTGGTCTCCGGTTGGGGTGCTTGTCACACTAACACACTTCGACATCTCCATGTGCGGATTGGCCTCAGCGGACTGAACGAGCTGGAAGCTCACCACGCTGTTTAGCCACCGAACACCTTCCGACATATCCTCCAGCATTCCCTTTTCGGCACCCACAGTACTGAGCAACGATTCGATGCTAAGCAAGAAACCTGTCGAGCAGGCGAGCAGCAACTGTTGACGGTGCTGGCCGCCACGAGTCGCAGCAAGGCCTACAGCGTTGAGGAATGAAGCACCCGCGATGGCTAGCACTTGCGAGCGCACCACATCTTCTCTCATTTCAATACGCTCGCGCAGTCGTGGGTCTGGTGGGCTCTGTGATAACAACTGCTGCTGAAGGCGACGCAGTCCACCCTCCTTAAAACCCATAATATGAGCTGACGCACAGCCGTGAGTTACCACAGAGTACACAAACTCAGCGGAAGGTGTCTCGCTGTCGCTATCGTCAGATACGGGTGCATCATCAAATGACGTAGAAGTCAAGCTGCCACGCCGTTCTTGGTCAGTTCGCTCGACATCACCCGCGAGATGCACTGGTCTTCCGCGCACGAGGTGGCAATTAAGATTGGTTGCCATAAATGCTGTCGCTTTGTCCTTCTTCATATTGCTCCGTTTCAGACAGCCGGTGATTCCTTGCTCACGTCCGTCCTCAAGAGATGCAAACATGGTCTCGTATCGTTTAAGGTTCTCTTGGTACGATGCGTGAAGACGCATGTAATGAGCCATCTCAAGCTCTACGTCCCGCATTTTATCTTCCACCTCTTGCACACGGGTGTTCGAGGTGGATGAAGCGTTTGAAGCGGTGTTAGCATGGATATGCTCCCGCATGTCGTGTACTACCTGCTTAGCCTCGTCGATGCGAGTCACATTTCTCCGTTGGAGGTACTTAAGGAAAGCAACAGTCATCGATACCGAAACATAGGAAGCCGACAATTCCTCTGAAACGAGCACGTGGGTACCCGTCGATGAGCCCACCTGCCCACGAAGCATCTCGCTGTAGCTAAATCCACCCCTCATACTAAGAGTGGAGCTGGACATGAGATCACCCGACTTTCGCTTCTCCATTGGCTGGGTGTCCACCAGGAAATGGTGCTTCGCGTACGTGTACGCATGGCTCACATTGATACTGTGGCTAGGCGGAATGAATCGATCCAAAATGAGATAGTAGAGCTGTTTGGATGAATCTGTGCGATGGCACTCAAGTAGCATCGATGATTCACGCGAGAAGAGAACGTCCAAGGCCGAAACCCGGACAAATCCAAGAGACTTCTGATGTTCAAGCGACTCCGAAGCTGGATTGACCACTGAGAAAGCTCAAACTGCAGCATTGAGCGTGCTGCACGCGGCACCGAAAGCAAAGCATTGAAATCGCGGGCATAAAAGTCTGCGCCACAGGATCGAAGAGAAAGCGAACCCCGGATCTCGGTGCGTGAAATTTCCTCTGGACGTTGGCCCTGGCGAATACTAAACAAAACCACCAGCATATGGGGAACATCTTGCACAGCCTTGCAGCCAATAGACACAGCTAATTCCACGCTTGGGTGAGGCTTGAAACCTGGCAGGCTGAGACTCGGCGCGCGAGGGGAATTAGACGGCATCGGTCCCAGTTGTAAATTACTGGCGGAATGAGAAGGAGAGTGCATCATCGACAGACCATTGTCATCGTACGCACGCGCAACGCCATTGAACGATGTGGACTGAGTAAGGATAGATCCGGCACTGGACGATCGAAACAGTCGAGGTTTCGGTGTTGGCGCATCCACTGGGGCGGAAGCAACGCTAGTGAGACGAGAGTTCCGGTGCTCTCGGGCCTGGAGTTGCTGCTGTTTCTGCTTCTCCTCGTTCTCGCGCACCGATCGAGAGTCGTTTGCAGCCTGCTGAATGACTGTACTATCCGTGGAGAAGCGCTTCATGGCGTTCATTCCGCTCGTGATGTGCGGACTTTCTAAGCGCGAGAAGCTAGCACGGTCAACACTGAGTTCATCCATCATGGGTGTGCTCTCCGAAATCCTCCCCTGGAGCTGAGAGCGGAAGGACCCTCCTTCCGACCGCCGATCGAACGACCCAGTCGTCGTGGCACGCGAGGCCGACCGAACTCGCTGCATGATGCACCCATTGATGCACGAGATCCAGGCCTCCATGCTCTCCTCTCCTTGCTCAGCAAACAGCGTGAGCTTGCGTCCCTCCGTGTCAATAGTGAATCGGAAAGGGAATCCGTCCTTGGGCGTTGCTTGTACTGTCGTGTTCTCGTCGATCACCAGCTCGCCCAGCTTGGCCAGTTCCTCTGCCGACGTGTAGTAGCACAGCACAGGTCGATCCCTTCTCAAGATGAAGAAGCGGCGTCTCCACGACTTCCAGAACGAGCCCTGCTTGACCAAATATCCACTAGTGACGATGTCAGCGTCCGAGAACTGCTCCACGTCGTTGCCGCTCATGTGCACCGTCTTCTTCTGGTACGCGCGTTTGCGAAGTCTGGCCATGGCTTTGCTGCCGTCGTGCGCGTGGTAGAACTGGTCCTCGAAGCGGCCGCTCTCCGACACTTTGAGCTTGGGCTTCATGCGCTGCGTCATGTCCGAGAGTCGCGACGGGTCCGTCACGTGCAGCTTGGCTTGGCCGTCGTCCTCTGGCACGGCAGCTCTCGCCTCCTTCACACTGCGTCTCCTGTCCTTGGAACTGCTTCCAGGAGGCTCCGCTACAGGCTGTGGGGCACGCGCGCCACAGAAACGTCTGATTCCAATGCTGGAACGGAGATCTGAGTCTGAGTCGGGGCCAATGCGGGCGACTTGCTCTTGTTCTGGGCCACAGCCTCCGCCAGCGTCAGCGTCTTGGCCGACGACGTGGCAGGGGACGACGCGCTCCTGCTACGCGCGGGTGGTGGCGTGTGGTCGGCCTGCTGCATCTGCGACTGGAGGACAGGAGACTGCCGACGTCTCGACTAACTTTGCTCTGATTCCAGGCACTTTCGGACAACAAATGACGAGTGTACTGAGCGTAAGACGGTGCAGACGTGGGTTCACTTGGATTTTGTGAGCCTATTTTGGTTAAGTAACCATTAAGTTGAATTACGATAAAGTAACTATTAAGTATGAAAGTAACTTTTCATTTCAAAATATCTGTGATGGCGATGCACACGCGCGTGAAGGTGGTGACGTCGGCGGGCGACGCGGCCGCGTACATGGCCGTAGTGGACCGAAGCAACGAGGCGACCAAATTGATCAAGGCCAACAAGCTGCACGAGGCTGAGAAGCTGCTGCGCGACGTGCTGCAGCGCAAGCCTGGCGCGGGCTTCGACGAGGTGTCCGTGGCGCTCACGCAGAACGAACTGGGGGCGTCTTGCGACAGTTGGGGCAACTGGACGAGGCACTGGAGCTGCTCACGCACGCGCTGGAGGTGCGTGACCGAGCGGACGAGACTGTGGGCATCTCCAACGTGCTCAGAGACGGAAACCTCACGCGCGAAGACCTCGCCAAGGTGTACGAGGCCAAGGGCGACTGCGCCAACGCGCGGGAGATCCGCGAGCTGGGCAAACGCATCTGCGGCAACGAGGCCTGCGAGGCACTCGACTACACGGATCAGAAAATAAGCTGTCCGCCTGCACTCGCTGCAAATGCGTCTTCTACTGCGCCAAGACGTGCCAGCGCCAGGACTGGAAACGCCACAAACCTCTGTGTCAGCCGGTGAAGAAGCCCAAAGCCCCGTAACGAGCGAGAACATGAAGAGGGGTGCATTTTATTTGGTGGCAGCGAGAAGCGTGATTTGTGTTAGTGTTTATCTGCTAGTTAATCCAGCCCCTGCATTGAAGTGTCTTCAGTTTACCAAGTTCGCTTATCAGGGCGGCACAGGCAGCGTCCGTCTAGGAAACGGTGTCAGCAACAGAAACCACAGAAAGGAGCACATGCGTGTACCGGTACTGGTGCAGACGTGGTCGCTCGTTGACTGTGTTGGCACTTCATAACTCTACACTTGAATCAACAAAAGCGAAGCTCGTCTATAAACAATTTTGTTTAGCAAAAATAAAAGAGCATTATCAATCGGGTCGCCTTGGCCTTCCCAATCACTTCTGCTCGGACTCAACCTCCTGGCTAACAGGTTTTTCCTCCACCTCGTCACCCTCCTGGCTATCGGTTTTTCCTCCACAACGTCACCCTCCACTTCTTCATCCTCGTCCAGCCCCTCTTCCTCGACCTCAGCCTCATTCAGCGGGGCGTCGTCGCCCATTTGCTCGAGAGCAGCAAGCTCCTCCGCACGCATGGGCGGCGCAATGAACCACGGCAGCTTTCCGCGCTGGTAGTCGTTGATCATTTGCACGGCCACATTGTTGTAATCGGGCTCACCCTTCTGCAGCAGCTTGCCGCACTTGTTGGCAAGTTTCTCGAGGAAATCCCATTCATCCTTCCACTCCTCAATGCCGTACACCTTTATGAGGAACTCCTTCTTAACACGCTGGAGGATGGTCAAAATGAAGTCCGTCGGCTGAGGCAGACGCTCAGCACGAACGACACCCTTGAGCACCGTTTCAATCTCGTCGTCACCCGTGTCATACACGATACCGGGACAATCAATCAGGAAGATGCGACGCATGAGCGTAATGTACTGCCACACCTTGGTCTCACCCGGGATCAGGGCCACCTTGCACACCTTCTTCTTACGCAGTGCGTTAATGACCGAACTCTTACCCACGTTCGGGTACCCAATAAGACCCACGGAGATCTGCTTCTTCTCCTGGTGCAGCTTGGCGAACTGCCGCAGCAAATTGATCAGCGCGCCCTTGCCGAAGGGGTTGCTCATAGAGGCGTGGAAAGCCAGCGTCGGCGTCGTCTCGCTGAGCTTCTGCACCCAGCGCTTGGTGACCCAGTTGGGCACCAGGTCGCACTTGTTAATGACAAAGATTAAGTGCTTGTGGGCCGCGTTCTTGCGGATGTGGTTTTCCACGTGAGGACAACGCGTGCCAGGCACGTTGCGGGCGTCCAGCACCTGAATGACGACGTCGGAACAGTCGAGTACCTTGTAGAGCTCGCCCCAGATGCGCTTGGACTGGCCCTTGTTGAACACGTCGTGCGAGACCTCCACCTTGAAGTCCTGCTCCACGACAATGTTGCGATCGGGTCCCTTGGCCTCGTACTTCTCGGCGTTCTCCGCGGCCCTAGACAGCAGAGAAGCGTAATCGGTGGCTGCCACTTTGGCGCGCTTGCGACTACGCTTGCCGTTAAAGACCTCATCATAGCTCTCGGTCTCCAGCAGCTTCATGCGACTTGTCTTTTCGCTCTCCTGCACCAGACCCATAGGCAGTTTGCGCGTACGCAGCACCACCGAGTACGGGTCGGCGGCCTTGAGCGACATCTCGTTACGGAACTTGTCCAGCTCCTTCTGCCCCACGACGCGCGTGTTGCCGAACCAGCGGCGGTCCGGCTGCACCCGTCCGCTGGCGCTCGTGATCTCCTGCCCGCCGATCTTGTTCTTCATCATAAGGGTGCCGCCCACAACCTTACCGGCCTTGTTGCGGATCGCGCCGCTGTTGCGGTACATGTTGAGGCGCTTGATGGTGCTCTTGTCGCGCATGTTGGCCGCCTTCTGTCGCTTGGGCATCTTGCGGTTCGGGTTGTCGGCGGACGCCTTGGTCGTGTTGAGTCCCTTCGCCATGGCTGCTGAATACGACTACGAGACGGAGCGATTCCTCGGACGCAAATATCGGACAGGCTGCGTATGGAGCGTTTTGCCTACCGTTCGAACGAATTGGTTGGACGCGTCGACGCGTTTTTCAACCACTTAAAAGACGTATCTGGGAAGACTTTCAACCAATCCTCAACTTTTTCTAACGTACGAGATCCTACACGTGGTTGTCCCAAATTCTAAACTTTAAAACAGGGTTTGGAATTTGAGGCTGCGACTGTTCTTTCGCCCCAGATTGCGTGTCAGGTCAACATCTTGGCATAAGTAGCCATGGCGGCGTTGGCATTAGCGGAGCAGCAGCAGCAGCAGCGTGCAGAGATGGCTTCGTACCTGTTCGAGAAGCACCTGACGCACCAGGACGGCGTGGCCGGGACGCTGAGCCTGCGCCTCGTGGCCGCGCGCAACCTTCGCGCCGCCGCCTCCATGTTCTGGGTGCGCACGTGCAACCCGTACGTGATCTTCCGCGTGGGTAAACAGAGCGTGCGCAGCTCCACGATCCCCAGCAACGACAACCCGACGTGGCGTCGCGAGTTCCTCGAGGTGAAGCTGCCCAAGTTGGACCTGAAGCGCCAGCCATTGGCCGAGCACTCGGACGTGCGGCTGGAACTCATCGTGGACGCCATGAATGAGGACTCGCTCACGGGCAAAGCCACGGAGGCCGTGGGTATGGCCAGTGGCTCGGTCATTGGTACAGCATCTGTGGACTTGACGCCCCTCGTGGAAGGCAAGGAGGACGTCTTGGACCAGTGGATTCCACTCAGTGGAGCGCTGCCGATGCCTGGCGTGAGCGGCACAAGAACAGGCAAGAAACAGCAGCCGGAAGCGGACTTGAGTCTGGGAGAAGTGCGTATCGTGCTACAGTACGAGCCGCACGGCATGGAGCCTCGAGTGGGCGACGTCGTCAAGTTTGAAGGCTTTGGCTCGTACCCGTCCGCATTGCTTGGCCCCGTGGAGGAACTGGAGCTGCATGTGAAGCGGACGAGCGGTAGCTATCTACTGGGCAGCTACACGACCCCGTCGGGATACGATGCGACGTTGCGCGTGCACCGCAACAACGTGTTTGTGGTGCATCGCGGCAGTCTCTTTGACCGCTTCTACGAGTCGTGTATTGTTGAACCGCTCGAGTTCGTGGGCAGCACGCCCATCGGCCAGTCGGCCAAGGAAATGATGCGTCCGTATATGAATGTGGCTCGTGCTTTCAGTGGCCCGGCGCTGCTTGCGACCAAGGCCACGCTCATGACGACGTATCGCGCGTCTACCGCTGCAATTGGTGCCGTGGTGGCTTCCCTGGACGAGTAAGAGACGGAGAGCGTGTAGGTATTGAGTGCGTAGCTCAGTAAGGAGGCAAAGGTAAGTATGAGCCTGCAAATTATTAATAGGAGGACAAATGGAGGACAATCTGTCTTCGATGAATGGGATAGGCAGGTGTAGCCATCTCAGACTTGAAGACCAAGGATGTCGACAAGGTCTCGGGGACTCTTGTGACAATAATGCACGTGCACCTCTTCCCCACACCCGAATCGGAGCCGTAGAAGCGTTGATGGCGTCGTCTTGTGTGAGTTTGGACGTATTCCGATCGCCTGCAGACAAGAAGAGCTACCGACTGCTCACTCTCCCCAACGGACTGGAAGTTGTGCTCATCCAGAGCGATGCAGGACAAAGTTCTCAAGTTCAAGACGATGGCAATACCCGGGACAGTCTCAGCTCAACTGATGATACGGATGCCGACAGTGGGGACGAAACCAAAGAGAAGGAACAAGAGACCAACGATCGAGCTCCACCACAGGCTGCAGCGTGTTTAGCTGTGAATGTGGGCAGTCTAGCAGACCCAGAGGCGCTACCGGGTCTTGCGCACTTCCTCGAGCACATGGTCTTCATGGGCAGTGAAAAGTATCCCGCTGAAGACGCGTTTGAAGCTTTTCTTAGTGCTCATGGCGGCTCCAGCAATGGAGCGACCGAATGCGAGTCGACACGGTTCGTCTTCGATGTAGATGCCTGCTACCTCGAGCCGGCGTTGGAAATGTTTGCGAGCCTGTTCCTAGCTCCGTTGCTTCAACGAGAAGCGATGGATCGAGAGCTGAAAGCGGTGGAATCAGAGTTTCAGCGAGTTCGAAACAATAATCCGGTTCGGGTGCAGCAGGTCATGTGCGAGACGAGTGTCCAAGGACACCCGTACACGCGTTGTTTTACGTGGGGTAATGTGGAGAGCTTAAATCACATCCCAGGGTGTGGTGGAGTGGACGTTCGTGAGCAAATGGTTCAATTTTTCAACAAGCATTACGTGGCGCCGGCCATGAAGCTTTGTGTGTATGGATGTGAACCTCTTGATGTATTGGAGCGGTATGTGACCCAAAGCTTTAGCGCGATCCCACCAATTCGCAACAACTACAAAGCAGCAAAGCTTGAGCAGCTGCCGGTGCCGTACGGGGGTGGGGCAGGCCAGCGACCAAGCATTTTACGCATCATTCCTGTGGGTGAGAAGCGCTCTATGCGCTTATACTGGATGCTCCCAGCGATGATGGAGAAGTATCGGCAGAAACCTTGGTATTATGTAGGTCACTTGCTCGGTCACGAAGGCCCAGACTCAACAGCATCAGTTCTCAAGCGCCGAAAGTGGTCTACCGATCTTATCGCTGGGACGTCAGATCGAGATGCTTACGAATTTGGTTCATTTGGCGCTGTGTTCGAGGTTCGAGTAGCTCTCACCAAAGAAGGTCTGGCTTGTTGGGAGCAGGTTGTGCAAGTTGTATTTGATGCTCTGCGACTCTTTTCTGTTAAGGCAGCAGAGGGTGGTTTGCCCGATTGGGCTTTTGAGGAACTCCGCTCGTCTAGTGAAATGGATTTTCGATTCCAGGATGATGCCAAAGCACCCGTAACACTTTGTCGTGAGCTTAGTGAGCGAATGCTTCCACGTCACCACGTTCTGCAAACGTGCCAAGGAGATCTACTGCGTTACGATCTGATCCAGGGTGAATTCGATACGTCGTGTGTGGCTGCCTTCCTCGCTGAGCTTTCTGCTGATAACGTTCGTGTCGTCCTGTTGGCGTCCTCATCTGGTGATAATATCAACTCGGAAGAGCTCCGGACCGAACGATGGTTTGGTACAAAGTACACCGTGAGTCGAATCCCCGATGCTGTGCTTATTGCTTGGTCGCAGAGCTCAGGGAATTTGCAGGGGTGTCGCCATTGCCAGCACCTAATCCGTTTATGCCTCGGGACTTCTCGGTGCTATGTGAGCCAGCAACTCAATCCGACAGCGACATCCCTCCAGACCTCATTCTCACCACATCAACAACGCAGCTCTGGTACAAGCGTGATCGCACCTTCTTGGTTCCCAAAGCTAGTGTGAGCTTTTTCGTGACTCTACCCGCTTTAACTGCAGTGAATCACATGCTTGCTGAGCTGCATGTCGAGTTAGCCCGGCATCGTCTACAGCACACACTGGAACAAGCTGGAGCGGCAAGTTTTGAAGTTGAGTTGGATGTTCGAGACGAGGCTATCGAAGTTGTGATTTCAGGTTTCAGCGACTCGTTGCCAGCGCTCGTTCGATCCATCATGCACGAGGTTTTTCGCCCATCCAATGTGTCTGAGGTTGTATCGGAGCTGACACTTGCTTGGACTGAACTTGAGCGTGAGTACCGCAATGCAACACTATCCCCTCGAGCGAAGGCGTATGAGTTACGTCTTCAAATGCTTGAAAGCGGAGCCGTCTCCACGGATGACAAGCTGGAGGCACTTCAAAGCAAAAAGGGGCGTGAAAAAGAGCTTGCAGCTGATCTCGCACATTTCGCAGCCACAGTCCTCGGACGGCGCGAAGGTGCTCCGGTAGTACGATGTCTAGTGATCGGGAACATGAGTCGGGAGTCTGCTACAACGCTGGTACATGACGTTGAAGTCATGTCTGGAAATACTGTTTCTCGTTTGAAATATGAGCCGGACCTGGAACCTGAACCTCCTCTTCTGGCTCCACGATGCCACACGATTGCACTGCCGTCTACATCGAATGGTTTACTCGTGCGTCGTCAAAGTGAGCGCGTTGGAGAACGGAATTCGGTGGTAGAGGTGTATTTCCAGATCGGCAAAGTCGGACCGGAAGACCGAGCTTACGCCGTTTTGCTGCGCGCTCTATTGGCGCAACCGCTCTTTCATGAGCTACGAACAAGACAGCAACTGGGATACACGGTGAGTTGCAGTATACGTGACACGCATGGTGTGCTCGGGCTGAGTGTGAGTGTGCAGTCAGCCTCGCATGCTGCTGGTGCAGTGGCGACCAAGCTTGATACCTTCCTTCACGAAGATTTTCCTCACCAGTATCTACTCTCGGAGAAACGACTATCGCCCAAACGATTCTCAGCACACTTGCAGACTTTACAGCGGACATATACACGACCGGACTCAACAATGGCAGAGCAAAGTGAACGCTACTGGGAAGAGATTGTTAGTGGTCGTCTGGAATTTGACTTGGATGTTCAAATAGCGAAAGCCTTAGGAGGCTGTACTCGCCAAGGTCTGCTCGCTCGGTACCAATGCTGGCTACAAGGAAGTACAAGCTGTTGCAGTGTCTGCACGGATAACCCTCACTTTGACAGGAAGGCCATGCATAGATCAAGCAAAAGTCACGGCCCAAGGAAACTTCGGGTGCATGTTGTGGGCAAATGCAGCCCGTTTAAGCCGATTGAGCAGCTTGTACCGCCTGACAAGACCCCCGTGATTATATCAGGTGACTTGTACGATTTCAAACGCGAGCTGCAGTGCCACTGCCACATTGATAATGCTAGTGCGGGTTGGAAGCTTTCGTGTGGTAGCTTGCAGATCCACTAGTGTTGACATGACGTTCTCGGTGGCATATCCTCCTGTCAAAAACGGGCAAAGTGCCTTGACGTCCCCTTTCGTGCCGAAGCCCAACTCGATCACCGACTCCGGTCGAAACAGAGTGCCCAAGGTGTTGTTATGGTCATAAAGTGCCAACACATCCACTACGAAAGCCTTGCCAGGGAGGCTAGCTGCACATGCGCACATTTTGCTGGAACGTCTCCCGGATTGGCCGAAATGTGCACTGCTTTCCATTCCGAGCAACACGTTACTTCATGAGATGGTCGGTGTATCCACAGAGATGATTTGGCTTCACCGATGGCATCAACCAGAGATAGACACGTGTCTAGCGGTGGCAGCTCAACCTTCTCCTCAAAGGCGTTGCCGTCCTCAGCACTGGTATCCACCTCCGGGAAGTGGTCTGCTAGACCCGTCCGAAAAATGAACTGCTTGGTAGCAGGATCTTCTGCTCCAGCATGCCGAATGATCGTTCTGCACGCGTAAAACTTCAGGTCTCTCGAGCTCTTGACAAACTGCAGAGCTTGCTCGAACTCTTTCGAGTAGACCAAGAAGCAGAGCGTGGCCTTTTGTTGTCTGCCACGGAAGAAAATAAAACAGCAATTCATCGTTAATTCGGCTACGTCTTTTGCAGCGTACCGTTCGAAATAGACTGGGAAGGCGTCCGCCTAGAGCTTGAACAGCGACAGCCGCGTCTTGACCACTTTGTCCTGCACATTGCCATCAATGAGCATCTGCACGAACTGCTGCTGCTTGTCTCGATGGCCCTTGACGAACATGTCGCCCGTGCTGAAGTCCAACTGCGTGATCACCGCCTCTAACACCAATCTAGTGCTTCGTCTTGAGACACTCCATCAGGTGCGCGCAGAAGGTCGCGAGCGTCTCCGCGTTCACGCGGTACAGGTAGGCGAGCGCGAAGTTGGCCACGAAGGGCATCCGACAGCGCTTGAACGCCGGCAGCATGGAGCCAGCCAAGAGGCTGTCGGTGTGCGAGATCTGCGGGTCGTTGCTGGCCTTGATGCGGTTCACAGCGACTGAGTCACGAACGCCACCTGCTTGTCCGGCAGTCGCCCGTAGAGCTCCACGCACTGCAGGAAGCACGAGGGCGACTGGGGAACGGACGCAAAGGCCAGCGACAGCTCCACAGCAGCTTCCCCGAGTCCCACGCGCGCATCGCCTGCATTGCGTCCTGTAGTCGCTTCTGTTCGAACAGCTGCGCGAGTGTCTCCTCCTGCAGCTCTTGCTGCTTGGTGGCGTCAACATCTCCACTTAAGATCGAAAAAGCAAAAGTGTCCTACAAAATTCCAAGTGGATCGGTTTGAACAGGGTTTAGTTTCAATTTTGCGTTCTGTTTAAAATTTCCGAGGTCGGTTCTTTGAATGAACCGACAGAGAACAGACCCAACTTTTGCAAAAGCATATTTTATTTTGCCAAGTTCTTTATGTGACCGACATCATTTACAGCCAGAGGAAGCAAAGAGAGAAGCATGGCCGACGAAAGCGAAGAGGGCGGACTTACTGCAGCATCAGCTAACCATCGCTTCCGTGTCTCATGTATCACCGTTGACAGCTCGACCACCAGCGCTCAATCGAAGGACGCACCCTCGGTTTCGCACTCAAATGTGCGTGTGTCACCATATCCACTTCGGCTAAGGACCCCACCTCAACCTACACCACCTTCTGAGCCTTCTGCGCGTCAGCGAGTCCGTGTTTCATTGGACACAACACCGGTGGGAGATCAACACCGACTACAACTAATTGTCCATCCTATCGTTAAGAATACCGTCGGACAGCGAGACGCTTCCGGAAACGTACTGGAAGACTTTGCTGCTAATGGCACAACATTTGGTGACATCGTGCACAAGCTATGGGAGAAGTTTTGCAGTCACGTGAAAGGACAAGCGGTGAAACAGGACGGGGTTTGGTCTAATCAGCATCCCACGGAAACGGCGTGGACAAGAGTGATGCAGTTCAAGTGGGGTCGACATGTCGTGATGGCCACGAAGACGGAGCAGCCCTGGAACCGTTGGGTTTCTTCGCTACGAGGAGAAACCGTCACGCTAATGGTTTACGACTACGGGTTAGGTATCCCCACCGCGCGGAGCCTCGAAGAGTTCGTGGCGGCATGCATTCGTCCTGAGCACACCGATCGTTCTGGAGCAGCAGCAGAGGTATCGCTTCGTGAAGTGGTGGGGCGGCTGCACGATATCTGGGGTGCAACATACCAAGGAAGTGCGGTCGTGTGGCGAATGTGGGCCAACGACATCATACGGAACCTTAATCGTTCTACACGGGAAAATGCTAAATTGGACCCTCCTGTAGATCGAGTGGAACGTTTATTGAGGGCCGCGGATTCGGAGGTCGAGCAGCATTTGTCTACGGTTACGCGGTCTTAACGTACGGCGCTCGACATCATCTGTGCATCGATTGCAGACAATGAACAGCTTGAAAAGGACTGGAAGGCGTTTGGACGGCGATTGAAAAACCAGAAGGCAAGCCTTCTAGCACGCAAAGAATACTAGAGGGAATGCTTGAAGACCTTCCTCTTCCAGCTGCGACCGACGTGATTGATCCACTGACAAGCATGGAGAACGTGGATGACACCGAACACCAAGAGTAATTTCGCAATATTGATTCGTTTATGTGTTAGTCATCAGCGGTTTGCATGTGCCTCGCTATAAGTCCCAAATCATCTTCGCTTGAACCCACTTGCAGCGAGCCGTTTTCAATTACAGGTGTTCGACGGTTTTTCTTTGATAGAGGTCCAGAGGGATCAAAATGACCCTGGATGCTCCAACCGCAGTGGCCAAAGACTCGCGCCATCGAAAACTGCTCAAATCGTCCAAATGTTTCCACAAGGAACGGCAGGAGATCGCTGCTGCTCGTCTCGACGTAGTGTCGCTGGAAATATTTCTTGATGTAGCCGAACATGTATCGTGGCTTGCTCGTATTTTGCCCCTCCAAAATACTGAATATTTCGCAGTCCGTTTTATATAAATCGTTTTTGGTCGTATTTAGTCGGCAGTCTATTTTGCTCTTTTGTCCTACTCTGAGCACATCGCCCCCTCAAATCGCACGTCTTCACGCCACCCAAATCGACTCAGCTCCTCTACCAGAAACGCCCGACGCCCACTGCGAGGAGCCCACGAGTATGAGAGGCCCGGGATCCCACGAGTTTGAACCTCCTCCTGTTAGCAGTATGTGATTACCTAACAGTGGCTGCTTGTCCGTGTCAGTTTGAGATGGTTGCTGGAGAAGGCAAAGCGCGTGTTGGCGCCCCGACCTCCTCGCCATTTGGCGTCCTGACCTCGCCATATGTGCACTACGAGCTGTCAAGGCCCCCTCTCCCCCTGTGGCCACCTGGCGAGAGATGGTAAGGTGCACAATACCATTCAAAGCGTATGGTTCCCCGATGGTGGGTTTCCTTGACGAGATCTTGCATACGTGTTCTGGTATTGAATGCAGACTCAAGTGGCGTCCAGGTGAGATGTTTATCTACCCACCATGATATCACTACAGTGATTACACAGTTTGTCGGTGGTGTATGCTTTTGCTTAGAGCCACACGTTCCGAACCATTTGGTGTACCGTTCCGAGAGCAGTTTCGAAGGCAACACGCGGCTCTGCCATATTGTTAATACTCTGCCGCAATGATTTCAATTCAGTACAAGGTACTATACAGCTGCTGCATTGTATCAGTGGTGCTCATCGGTGCTCATGATGATTGATGTTATGTGATCTTGTAGAATGCCAATGTTAATAAATCACTTCTGCTCAACCACTTCCCAAGTTGCTCTATTAAGCGAAGTTACCTGCTTTTAAAGTCGGAACTAATTCCAAGTTAATCAACTCACCAACCATGTCTGCTCTATCAGGAAACATCCTCCGTCGTGTGCTGGAGGCTGTGTTGACAATCCGCGTCGGCGAGCCACATGGAACACGACGTGGGGCTGGAAAAAGAGGTCATGTTCGACGTTGAAGACGGTTATGCGGTCTTCCGTGAGAAGTGTCTGGCGAGGTTTGCAGCACTTGTCGCAAGCACTGAGCTGGGTCAAAGACGCATTGAATTGCAAGAGGACTCAGATATCTACTTGAAGCTGGCGAAGAATGATAAGCAGGCCGACTACATGAGATTATCGGCCAATACCTTCGCATCCTCACTAATTCGGCGCTGGCGCCTTCTGACACCCGCTGACAAGGCGAACATCGCAGCATTCCGCTTCGACGCATTCCTCTACGTAGCGAATGTGGCCCCACCACCTGCAAACTTTCACCGCGCGACACAAGGTCGTGTGGATCAGGCTCAGCTTCAGAGAATCGCCCATGAAGCCGCGAACGCTGTGCAGTTCGGGCCAATTGCTGCGCATCATTTGGACATTGTGAACGCTCGACGTCCCGACAACGCTCCCTTCGAAGTACCGGCGGATAACACAACCGCCCAGGCAATTGAGCTGGACCGACACCGAGCAGCACTCGAAGCTGACGTCGCAGCCCATGACCAGCAGCGCAACCGGCAAACAGCTACCATGACCGTCCAGTTAAATGGTACTTGGGTTCCTGTTGAGGTTGACGTCATTTCGATGCGCCGCGCCATTGGGCTCCCCGACCACGATATTTTTACGGCAGGCATCTTCCATGAACGACTACCAGACATCACACCTACTAATCCTGAGCTTGAGGATGTCGATCACATTGATAGTGAGAACAAGCACCCACGCGAAGAAGAAGACCCACTCTAGCTTCATCTTTAAGAAGAAAACAAATCCATGCCATTTCGTTTAGCTACTCCTACTGATCAAATTGTCGAACATCTCATCCCGCAATGAAGTCCCTAAGTATCCGCAGTGCTGAAAAGTTCCGAAGCAGCCGTTTTGATCTCGTCTCGTGCAGTGCCGCATCGCCACGTCTAATACGAGCTCGGGGTGTAAAGGGAACACCAGGTTTGCCTGCCGCTGAAGCCATCGTTTCAGCAAGCCAAAGCAGGGCTCGATAGGATTCAGCTGAAAGCAGTACGGGGCAGGAAAAGGAGTCGAGCACCGCATGCATGAACCACATCTTGGAGCTCAGAATACGCATGAATTTTTGCGTTATCTAGTATCACGATCGAGCGAGGCAAAGGCCACGGATTGAGATGCGGCACCACATGCTTCATGAAAGCAGTATGAAACTTTGCTCGTGTAGACGTACCTTCAGTCCACTCCCACCCAAAGAAACCTCCGACATCTAGTGCCGCCATAATAGACAACCTTTTGCCTCTTCGAAAAGGTAGTCGAACGATGGCGGGTGTGTTTCTTGTCGACCACCCGTACCTTCGGTATGCATGGCGGCCATCTTTGGCTGTCTCGTCAATAAAGACGAGTTGCTCTGCGTAGGAATACAGCGCCAGAAGCTTGTCACGATAAATTTTGATCTCCGCAGGAACTGCTTCTCGGGCTGCTTTTGACAATACCTTTCGACTTAAATTGAGGTCAAAGTTGAGCACGCGGCAGATAGTCGACGTTGAAACGTTTTGTACCTCTGGAAATTGTCTGTTAACGTAGCATTGCAGTTCCTCTATGTAAAACGTCGGGTGCATCTCCACATACGCCAAAACTGCCTTGAGAATCACTGGAGGCCATCGGACATGCTTCTTCTTCTCATTTTTGTCATTAACAATGCCGTCGCGCAGGAAAAGCGAGTACCGCCGTCGAATTGTACGCAGCATAGGACCGAACAGCGCCGAGACTTGCGCAACAGGAATGTCGTACACGTGGAGGAGAGCAACCGCCCTCCAGCGGAAGTCGTCCGCGTAAGTCATTGGCTGACTGAGTTGGATGAACAATGAACCGGCACTGCTGGTGAATGGAGTCTGTTCTTTTCGGTAGCCAACCAATTTTTGCCGAAGTAAAGCGGCAAAACTGATTTGTTTAGATATATCTGACCGGCTATAGCTCTTAGACCCACCCCTTTGGTGTTATATCGAGGCAGATGAAAATCCAAACCGGACCTGTTAGCTGTCATTTCGGATATCGGACCCTCTGTTTTGCCAAAATATTTGCAAACCACAATATTCAATGGGGTTGAAAAATGGGCAATATGCCGGGAGAAATATCAGGACAATTCCTATGCTGCGCAGGAAGTGAACGATATCAGGATGTCTATGGATCGATGCTCCATCCAGTAGTATCCATACTGAATTTCGAGCCAGGATACTGCCGCACACGCCCTCTCGTAGAGTAGGCAAAGTCTCTGCAACACTTGACAAACTCGACGCGGTCAAATGTGTCTTCGGTATCGTAGTAGTCGATGACACCATCAACACCCATAAACGCCAACACAGAAACTCTTGGTTTACGCTGAAACTCTCCCCGAATTGCGATTGCATGTCCATGAGCGAATACCCTCGCTTCCTAATCATCCCGCGGTTGTCAAACAACACTTCATCTAAAAAGACGATGTTTGAGTAGCACCAGTTGATGTGAGAGAGCTCCTCCACAAAGCAAAATACGTATTGTTTTTTAATCTGCATTGCCCGCCGTTCGAGAACCTTTCGTGACAAGCCACAGTCGTGTATAATTCTCCACACGGACGTCTTGGAAAAGCTGATTTGATGGGCACGCCCGAAAGTATCATGGGCTTCATCCAGATACGCTAAAGGCGTTTTGACGTAAAAGTCGCACATCCACTGTTGATGCGCGAGTGAAAACCTTCTACCGGTGCTTGTGTGAGCCCGTTGGTAGGTGCCAGTCTCCTCATAAGTGTTAATTCAATTTCCAATTGTCTTGACCGACTTGTGGTAGCTCTACACGCGAAAATCCGAGACAGTTAAAACCGTAGAGGCAATGGAAGACAGTGTTGGGATGAGCATTCTGCCTCGTGACTGCCTCTTCCATATTGTGCGGTAACGTTAAGATATTAAACCTGCAGCTGCATTATCCACAACAAAACCACCAATACGACATCGTGATTATGATCAATAGGTGTAAGCTATATATACCGCACGAGATCTCCTTCAAATCGGTGCAAACCGCCACGTTATGCTGCCACCAACGCAGACGTCGCAAGCAAACGTCTCGCTGCTACTGCTCACGCCGGCGTCGCTGGCGGAGGGATCGTTGCTACTGCTCACGCAGGTGTCGCTGCTGGAGATGTCGCAGGCGGAGGTCTCTCTGCAAGAGCTGCTCACGCTCGCGTCGCTGGTGGGGTCTGACTGCAAGAGCTGCCCACGCCGGCGTCGGTGGCGTCGCTGGCGGAGGTCTCGGTACTGTCACTCCCGAATGTCTGGCTGATGAAGGCCTCGACGCCAAAGCTGCTCACGCCGGAGTCGTTGGCGGAGGTCTCGCTGCCTGAGCTACTCACGCCGGTGTCGCTGGCGGAGGTCTGACCGCTACTACCAACGTCGGTATCACTACCGAAGAGCTTGCAGCTACTGCTCACGCTGGCGTCGCTGGTGGAGGTCTCTCCGCTACTGCCTCTTGCGGAGTTAACTCTCGCAGTGGCCTTGGTCCTGCTGCCGCGAGGCTTGCTGCGGCCTTGGAGCTGCCGCGACTCTTGCTGCCCTGCAGACTAATGGCTGCCCCAGGAAAAAAACAGTTTTGACCAATCAGAGCAAAACGTCTATTCGTTGGCGGTTTTACTGAAAGCCCAAAATCGGCAAATTTAGACGGGAAGCACAATAAGATGGAGCAGGAGAGCCGATCGTCACAATCACCAGCGTCGTTGTACTAAACGAAATTCAGAACCGCTGGAGGCCAGTTTTTACCCCTACCCTTCCAGGACTATACAGGATCGGTATTCCATCTGCTTGTCCAGGTAGGAAGAAAAAAACTTACGAGTCTAAATGGATCGTTAGCGAGAGAGAGCGTGATCTCCCACTTCCCCAAAGTGCGCATAGTGCAAGTACTCCTCGTAACCACCGTTGGATTGGCATTCTCCACTGGTAACGACGCAAAGAATTTGTGGTCGCCAGTGATCGACCAGGAAGACGTACGGCGCGATGAATATCAGTGATTTGCTAGCACCTAGTACACCAGTCGAAAGAGGCGAATAGAGTCAGGAGGAAGGCGACGCAGAAAGAGGCGTTAACGTGATTATACCAGGTTCGGTCGATACAAAGCTTCACACGTCAACGGATCTCAACACAAGCGCGGAGCCCACCATGATTGCCCCGGTAGTCTCTGGTTACGTCCTGGCTAAATCTGAGGACGTCGTGGTCAAGGCCAATACGCGAATTGAGCCCCCGTAAATGTGGCATCGCGATTGGGTCTCGTGGTTAGTGTACGTAGAAGAGTATGCTCAACGTACATTGCAGCGCTTGCCTGTGAAAGAGACCATGAGCCGTAATCGCCGAATCAAACAAAGAAAGCTCTGCGAGGAGAATGTGAGCTTTTTCCTGAACACATCAATCTACACCAGCGAGTGTTTACATTGGCACCCATGGCTGGAATGATCGCTCGTCCAGAGGCACAGGTCAGCGTCCATGGCAACATCTCCGTATTGCAGATTTCTCGTTTCGTTTTGTCGTTCAAGCCTGTATAAAAGACGATACTTGGCAGCTAGCTGTAAAAAACGGACATTTTACACACTCTCACGATGTCACACACGACGCTTACAACGCACTTTCATCTTCTCGTGGCTTAAACAATGATACGGTGGAAGCCCGCGTAGATGGAATGCTTGCCGTAGGAGCCAAACGAGCAAAAATTATGTTTATTTGCTCGACCACGACTAAAACGTTATTCAGTCTGATGTCGACAACATGGTCCGGAATCGCGTAGCTTCAATGTCTGCAAGGGATGATAATGATGGTACGGCTGCAGCAGTAGCAGCTTTCACAGCATCCAGTCCAGAAAACATATCTACCGTTGATGATACTGAAGCAGGCGAGACAGGCGTCATATCGCTTTCCTCGGATCATTTGCGGCAAATGTACAGTCATTTTAGAAAGGTATTGCTGATTGACTGCATTAATAAAACTAACCGGTAAGTCTTCACGTCATTTTCCGCCATCGACGTGACTAATTCATGCTGCGTCGTAACAGGTACAACTATCAATTATGTACTTTTCTGATGATGAACCAGTTTGGTGGTGCAGCACTCCTTGCTTGAGGCAAATGGATATTGACAGCGATTGAACACTTCAAAAGGGCGAATAGCACCGGGTAAAGCTGCTTCGAGTAATTGTTCTAAACAAAGACCTGAATGGGATCCGAGTCTTACAGAGTCACTTCACCGAAGTTCCACGTGATTAAATATTTAAAAAGAAACGAGCGAAACCCGAGTTCGGCCAGATATCATACGAACATTCCTCTTCTATTGATGCTTCCGTTCATAAATGGTGTGTACTTCCAGTCAAGACGAGTTCACGACTCTTTACGTAAGTTGTGTGCTCGCACAGGTCATGATCACTTTTTAATACTTGAGCGCAATTCGGACAGTTGTCAAGTCATGCACCGCCGCGCGCAGCTTCTTCACTTCCAAACTCACACTAACAAGCGACTAGAAAACTGTTTTGGAAAGCTAAAAGATGGTTTGGATAGCTCTATGGATATGGCTACTCAGGGATTGGAATATTTTACGGACAATCGCTTGGCTGCATAATAGTAAGTGCAATACGACACAGCAAAATAATACATATTTAGCAATAAAAGTAAAATATTGCCAGGAGTGTTGCCAGCCCTTGTTACCTCATCGTTCTTACTCACTCGATTCACTCGACATGAGCGTACCTGCATTCCACATATCGCTGTTAGCACGAAGGAAGGTAAGCAACTCGAAGTTAGCATCATCCAAACGACCTCGCTGAGGGGTCAGAATCAGCTTGGTCTGCGAGAACAAGCGCTAGCAGGCGTTGCTTGTCGGCAGGATTTTCGTCAGCAGGGCGTGGTAGGCAGTAGCGGACGCCCCTGTTCTGCGTGGGGCAGCGCCGTCCAGAAAATAGTCATCGCGAAGTCCGGAGCTCAGTCCGTCTTGCGCATCTCTCCGACAACCGGTAGAAGTGTGACGAACCTCGCTACACTTTTAGCCTCAGCTGGGGATAGGGAGTACAGTTGGCCATCTTGACTATGGCGTTCTCAAAAGTGGGTGAGTGCACGATTTTCGATGCCGGATCAAGGTGGCTCTTCATTTCTGGGTATCGCTCCTGCAACGAAGTGAATAGCAGCCTGGTGTCCGCCATGGTAGTCGTTTCATCTTGTAGTTTTTGCAAACACTATCGAGAATGCGCAGATCTGCATCCATTGCTGCCAATTTGAGGTTAGCCGACGCAGAAGGGACAAGCTCCTCGACAGACTCCACCTTACGGATATCACTCCGGAAACGAAGGTACCCTGTGACCATCTCACGAGTTGACGACCAGCGTGTCGCATTTCTCTTGATCATGCGCAAATCCGTGAACTTGGCCAGCTCAGCGCTGTTGTTGGGCTGTCGTAGCTGGACCATCAGCGTGTTGACCTGGTCGAGCTCCGTCTCATAGTGGCCCAGAAATGCCTGCACTGCCAAGTTGAGCCGGTGACTCGCGCAACCAATCAACGGCACAGCCAGCTACGTGGCAATCGAGCGATTGGTGTTGCAACTGTCGCCGACGACAAACAAAACCATAGGTACGGCCTTGTTGTAGAGGTTCAAAATCCGCTTGAAATGGTCGATCTGGACGTCGGCCATCTGCGAGCCGTCATCGAGCGGCGAAATCGGAACCAATCGCCGTTGGAGATAGCCTCCATGCATATAGACGAAAAAGATTGCGAGATAGTGCTTCGAACCAAGCGTCCATCCGTCGAAAACGATGCCGAACGCCTCACCCATCTCCACTTCAAGCCCCTTGCCCAACTTGCCTGTAACAAAGTGAATTTTCAACTTGACAGCCTTGGACGTAGTATGCGTTAGACGGGACATTGACCGCGTCAATGGGTCGTCAACTTCGCACAGAGGGTGATTACGCTCAATGATCCAGCGGTACTGGTGATCCACCGACTCTGGAACGAACCCAAACGACACGATGGACCAACTTTCAGCAAGCAGGGATGTAGCCATCGCGGTCAGGTAGTCGGGGGCTTGCTCGCCAGATGAGAGAGGAGGTTGGAGTGGCCAGTTGCAGATTTTGCAGGTATAGCGGTAGTCAGGGCCCTCTTCAAAAAGAAGGCGCAGATTTCGGCGCTTGTCGGCATCTTGGGGTAGAGAGGGAAGGGGCTTGTGATGCTTGGGTTGGGGTCTAGCAAGTAAATTGCAAAGGGAGGTGGTAATACTAGGTAAATGCGAATTTGAAGCGGGTTATGAGAGTCTCCGCAACAGTTGGTTCGTGAGGACTCATAATTTTTGACTTAATTTTACTATGTATCCTTTTATTCTGTCGTTTCTGGTAATTTTTCAAGGAAGTGAGTAACTTGCTCGACTGAGATTAACCTTCCCTGCGCCCATCTCGCACTCTATCCCGATTTGCAGCACCCGCCGTATCCGTACGACGGGTCGTGTATACCAGACCAGTATACCGCCGTCCCAGCCATCCACAGCCTCAAAATCCCCCTCCCACAAAACCCAGCGGAAGAATATGCCGCCACCGCGCCCGCGCAGCGCGCAGAAGCGCACTCTGCTGTCAGCAGAGCTCGATGACAGTGACAGCGACGTGTCACGCAGCTCGTCTAGTGAGTGGCAGCCGTCCACATGTCCCAGTCATGCCGAGTCAACGGAGACGACGAATAGCGCCAGCGAGGAAGCTGATCAGCAGCATGTGATCCCCACGCAATTCCAGTCTTGGGAAGACTTGGATGCTTATCTCTCCGCATATCAAGCCCAATCATTCCAGGTATTCGTATATGTTCTTAGTGTGCTTTATCTGACATTATCTAATGATTTCATGCATTTGACAGGTCTTCCGTACACGACAGTAGACGAGCGCAATACACGGATGGAAAAGAAGGAGTCGAAGGCCCCATGAATTCCCGTTGAGTGGGATCAGTATGCAAAGACGTTCGTTTGCACTCACCACGGAAAATATCGATCGAAGGCTACTAGCAAACGACCACGTCAGTAGACTCGGGCGCATGGGTGCACGACACAGGTATGTGCACGATGTCAAATTGGGTGCTGTTGTCCAATCACGTACGATCTGGCTCGGTTCGAGTTCGTTCGGGCTCAGTCGGTCTCGTTCGGGTTCAGTCGGGTTCAAATGGGCTTATTCGGACATTTGCTGATATTGTACTCGTTTACTGACGCCGTCTCTATCTTGATGCTGGATTGTATGTCCAGATCAATACGTGCGTTCAGGTTGTCGACAAGCTGAACAATTCTTTTGCTGCCAGGATCACGATGTGCAGACTTGAGCACAATCGTACGCTGACAGCGTATGCATTTAAAAGTCACCCCACAAATCACATTTGTCTTGACGAGAGCGGCATACAGACGGTCGACGAGCTCAAGAAGGCGGGAGCAAAACAGATCAGTATTTTGAAGTTTATTAAGGACAATTCGAACAGCAATCCGAAGGCCCAGGATGTTCGGAACCTGATCCGGAAATTGAAAGCTGGTGAAAACGAACAAGGCCGCAGCTCGAGTGTAAAACGCTTGAAAAAGTGGATGACCGATTTTGGTGAGAACCCTGGGAACGTTGGTCGCATTTTCGTTGAAGCTGTGGAAGGAAAGGTACGAACGACCCATTCTTTAAGATATATTTAATGAATGAATGAGCTGACAATCTTTTTGTTTTACGATAGAGGGTCGCCACTTGCATTACGCTCCAGACTAAGCACATGCGAAACCTCTTAAACCAATTCCCGGAGGTTCTTTTGATAGATGCTACGCACGGGACCAATCGCTCGAAGTATAACGTCTTCTCTTTAGTGGCCCATGATACGTTTGGCAAAGGACAATTTGTGCAGCATGCACTCCTGCAGAATGAGCGTTGGTCGACGTTGCTGACGGCGTTGGAGGAGTTCAAACCAAACAACCCCGCTTGGACCAAATTGCAGTGAGTGCTGATTGACAAGGACTTTACCGAAATGTCGGTGCTGAAGCAAGCTTTCCCCGAGGTCACAATCCTGCTCTGCCAATTCCATGTGATGAAATACTTGCGAGAGGAGATTGCGTCGTCCGATTATGGGTTCACTTCGTGGCAGAAAGATCAGCTGCGAGGTGTGATGACCTTGCTTGTGTATGCGAAGACAACGATGAAATACACGAGACTTTTCAAGTACATGAAGCACCTTGCGTCGGCGGGATACGCTGCGCCAGTGGAGGTTACACAAAGGCAATCTTCAGAACTGGCCGACGACGAATTGGCTTCAGTCGGGAAAGATAATCACCCAGTCGGGCATCAAACGGGGTCGGTTGGGCAAGACTTGACTTCTATTTCGGAGGTGGAAGATGAGAGACGTGTCGTGCACCCAGTTGTTGCCTATTTCATCAAAAACTGGGACAGTTGCCGAGAACTTTGGTGTGCTTACAAGCGCCAAAATACTGTGACGCTCGGTAACAACACGAACAATACGTTGGAGTCTTCGTGGAAACAGCTGAAAGAATGGGTGGATTCGTTCATGGCAGTGGATGAGTGTATAGCTTCGATCATGTACTACCAGAGTTTACAAGAGAGACGCTTTAATGATGAAGTTTACAAGAACGTGAACGTGCAAAACGTCGGCTACGATCATGAGATTAACTTGGTCGCGAATCTCGTGAGCGATCACGCGTGTGAGTTGATTCATGGTCAGTACTTGTACGCACTTTGTCCTGCAGCATACGATTTCGTCGAAGGGTGCCCGGGCGTATATTTTGTTAAGAGCATACGTTCAGGCGGCGACGCGCTTGACGAACTAAATGTCAAGTACTCTGTCACCAAGCGCGATTGGACGTGCTCGTGTTTGTTCATGAGCACTCGTCTACTGCCATTCCGCCACGTCTTCTTTCTGAGACGTTCTTTGGGGAAAGAAACGGTCATACCTACGCAACTTTTGAATCAACGGTGGTTAATTTCTTCTGTTCGGTCGGCAATCGAGTTCGAGAGCTCAAATGACAATCCATCTCCCCTCGAAGCGTTCGCTATTCGTCGAGTCATGACTATGGTGGGATTCTAATCGCAAATATCGTGAGGCTTTTCCGATTGCCAGCGAAATATGTGATTCGGTGGCAGGCCTGGGTATGGCTCAATATCGCGAGGCGATGAACTATCTGAAGGAGGTGGCTCGCTGTGTCAAGAAGCGGGATTTCAGCAGCCCTGCAGCACTTGACCTTGTGACTACAGAAGCTGGTGGGACAGATGATAGCGTCCATCTAGATTCGTGGGGCGAGACAGATGAAATAGCAAGCAGTGGATCTTCCACAAGATGGTACAGCAGGCGCAGACCAGAGGGAGTCGGGTGAGTCGGGCGAGTCGGGCATCAATCACGCGGAGGACTCGGCGGGCGAATCGCAGGAAGTACCAGCGACTTTGGAACTGGCACGTGATAGTGTCTTTGAAGTGGCAAGCCCACAAAATCGCGTGTTCGTCCGAAACAAACTGCTAGAACCAAGAAAGCTGCCAGAAACAAAATCGTGTCATCGGCTCAAGACGACTCGGACATGTACGATTTGAGGCTGAGGCTAGTGAGCGTGCAAGACGCTGTAGACAACCATCCAACACATGATTCGGCAGCTGATCTGCTCTCCAAATTCAAGTTGTTTGACTTTGGCAAGAAACTCAGAGCGCCGATTGCGCACAAAATATCGGCATTGCCGCCTGTGAAGCAGGTGACCCCCTCAGATCTATCACGCGGGTTTTCCGCACCAATCTAATTGATCGATGCGGTAACAAAGTAGCTGCTCTCCAGAAGAAGCAGACGTCTGCAGGACGGCCGAATTTAGGCGAAAGGACGTAGCGGTTCAAATCATCGGTGTGGGTCTCTATTCGACAGAAACACTAAAAGTGATGCGAAAGTGGCACCGAGCGATGAAAAGCATACAACACGTAGACAAGGCTGTCGCATGGGTTGACACGATCGACTTCAACGTACAGATGCCCGAGGCTTTCTAAGTCGAGGCGGATCCTGACATTCTAACCCAAGCTCAAGTCAATTCCACTTCTATCTGTGCAAGTAATTATGCATTCACAACTGTATTGCTATCTTATTTATAACCTTTTATTTTTATTTTGCGTAGGCAGAAGCACTGGAGCTCGTCGGAAAACAGCGTTGGGGGACGACACTGTCAACGCGTTGATGCTGAAGTTGTTTGCGGAGGGTGCGAAGACGTGTGTGGTTGATACATCGGCCGTAGGCAACGTCATGAATGGATTTATGCCGGTGCAGAGCTTGCAAACATTTTCGCAGGGGCGACAACAGAGAAAATACTGATCCCGGTCATCTGCGGCAAGAATCACTGGTGTTTCATCATGATGGATCTATTTACAAGAGAAGTGCTCATCTACGACCCGATGAATTCGAGCTACGGGGTATCGGTTATGCCTATTGCGGACAAATTGACGTTGATGGTCCCAGACGCAGCCCCGAGAAGGTATCGCGTTCGATCATACCAAAACGACCTTGGCGTGCAAGTAGACAGCTACAACTGTGGGAAGTACATGCTAATAGCCTTCGAACTGTTCGTCGGTGCCGAAAGCATTAGTCAGCTGAGTAGGGAGGAGCTGCAGTATCTGCGCTATCGCTATCTTTGCATGTGTCTATAAACTGAATTCTTTGTATTTGCGTTTCTTCTGATTTTGGTCTATATGCTGTTGCTGCTTCCACTCTGTGGGCGTTTAACTTCACAGCGTGTCTTGCGCGTCGCTCGTCGTCCACTGGACACTGTCTGTGGGTTCCAAGACCGCGAAGGGCCAACCGGCCGCACGTATACCAGCGAGGACAGATCAGGTGATGTCATCTCCGGCTCTTCGCTAGTCGGACATATTCGGGTTATAGTTTGGTACAAATGCACCGTCTCGTGTAACTCAGTCGGGTTATATAACAAGTGCCATTTTTCAATTGATTTTAAAGAAGAAGGTGCAATAATTAATATTGAGCCCACTATTATACTTATTACTGACCAAAAAGTTATTAACCCTTTTGTTGCCGACTAGGCTAAAACGTGGCATAATGCATCGTTTTACTGGAATCGTCCAATCAAATATTATAATTTTAATATTGACCAATAATATGTCTACCGGGAAGTTGACCAAAACGATGCATTATGCCACGTTTTACAAATATCACCCAAAACATTTTCTGGTCATTTCAGAAAACATAGAATATAGTCACAGGAAAGTAATAGCAAAACGACGTTTTGCAATTTTATCTTGATTAAAGTATTCATATTTTTAAATAGAAATTGTATGGGCAACAAAAGGGTTAAATTCCGATCCCTGTGGCTACCGTATAATCTGTGTAGTATCCGACACCCTTCTGACTTTTGGGTTCGGCCCCTTAAAAATGATAATTCACAATCCCTGTGGTAAAGCAGACGTTTTGCTAAAAAAACCACCGAATTAGCACTCGCGAATGCTGCCATTAGATTCAGGAGGGGGTTACCCAGAGAACCCTCCCAGCGCGGGGAACGATTCGAACAAAGTCCAACACTTGCATTAGACGCTTACTTCTCCTCTAGTCATCATATCTACTACGTCTTCTTCATCAGCGAGCTCACCAACATCAGGATCAAGGAGCTGCAAATGCTCTAGTTCCTCAGCAAGAGCATTAGACGAGGCCTCGAACATTGGGTCGACAGGTGGCACGGCAAGTATGCCGTTAAACCCGTTCGAGATCGTCGAAGCGGACAGCCTCTCCCACGCACTGGCAACCCAGACAACCACGTCATTCCTGGACGGCGCCTTGACCTCGCTGCTCCTGCTCTCCCTCCCCGCCAGCTTGGTCATCAGCCAGCTTACCCAGCGCTGGTGCAGACGCTGCTTCAGCGGGCGGTTCCAAGCAATGTCCGCCGGCTGGCAGACGCCTGTGTGCCCTGCTGGTACGTCCAGCAAGTGGATGTTGAGGTCGTGAGCGCGGGTGCGCACCTCCGGCGTCCAATGTGCAGAGAAATCGTCCAGGAGTAGAAGGACAGGCTGTTCTGGATGCTGACGTCCACCGAAACGATACTCCAGCCAAATGAGAGTCAGCGACGTGTTCCACCAACCCGTGCTATTAACGTAGATCTGGACGCCATGTCTGTCCTGGAGGCTCTCGATCTGCTTCCAAAGATGCTAGCCGAAGCCGTGTCTCAGCTCCACGTTATCGGCTTGCGTCGCCGCGACCTTGGATGGGCGGCCCTTCAGTATAAAAAACAGCGTCCGCTTCTCGCCGAAAGAGGGCCTAAGCAGCATGCACGTTATCCTCTCCTTGTCCTTGCCACATGTACGAACCCACACCGTACGTGCACCGCGCTTGTTGAGCGTCGTGCGCGGCACGTACTCGAAGACAACGGGCGTTTGGTCGGCGTTGTAGGCGACATCAACGCCTAGGCGGTGCATGACTGCGCGCATCCTGGTATTAAAAGCAAGAACAGCAGCCTCGCCGTCTGCGGGACTCTTCTGTCCTTGGCGCGTACGTGCACGGAACCGCAGCGCATGACGGCGCACGAATCCAGCCCACCAAGCCCATGTGCCGGTGAAAACGCCGCGCGGTATACCAGCTGCTGCCGCATACTCCTGGGCCTTGAGCCGGAGCATTAGAGCCGAAACTGGCGCCCCATCGGCGCGGTAGGCGTTGACCCAGCGAAGAAGCTGAGACTCCGTCTGAGACGACAGCACAGTGGCACTTCCTGCAGGTCTGAGCTTGCGCAGCACGCTGGACGAGCTGCTCTTCCCGGCCTTCTCGATGGTATCGCGGCGTTTCCGCCACAGGTAATGCTCTTGCGCTTAGTCTCGAGCGAGGTGCCTTTGGCCTCAGGGTAGAACTTGGCGAGTGCAGAGGACACTCCGTGAGAATCAGAATGGTGCATGACATGGAGTCGAAACTCATACGTCGGCGTAGAGCGCTTGTACTGCCGAGCGCAGCGGCCTCTATCTTTACTTGCTCGTGCGCGGCCCATGAAGAGTTGGGAAGTGACTGCGCTTTAGTGGTCTGGTGCCAAACTTTTATCGATCCTTGGCCACCAATTTTTGGAGCTGTCGGAAATGACAACGATCCGGTGGTTAGCGAATGGATTTACTTAACAATGAGTGCGTTGATGCGGTTCTGAGCTTTTTTACCAGACAGGTTCTTACGGGAGAAGTCCGGGCAAGCCACCAGCGCCTCAGCTAGCTTCTCCCACTGCTCCATGACCTTTCCGTGCTCCTGTAAGTAAGGCTCGTCCGCAATTGTCTGCTTGAGAAGCATGACATCTTCAGCCTCGGAGAAGTTCTTTCGTTTGGTTGGTTCTGCCATTGCCTAAGCAAAAGTGAATGAAGACAGTGGCTGACTGGCTGAGGGTGATGACTGCAATTCACTACAGCCACGACTTCCATCAGAATTTATGGGCGACGATTAGGGTAATTTAGTGTTTTAAACAGCTTTTTGATGGTGAAGGTGATGAAATCCCGGCACGAAACCTCTCTAATGTTCTATCTCGAATTAACATTAGCGGCGCTGAGCGTACCCAATAACAACGGTCTTTAGTAGCTATTAATAATTTTTATGAGCACCATGCTCTCATTGCAAGCGTACAAGTAGACGACATCAAAATGAATGCGATCTACAGTTGACGTACTCTCAGCGCCGCGAAAACTTTGATAATAAAATACGTGCATGTATCCGCTGTCCTAACCGGTTCGTAGTATATTACCGATCACGAGCTCTCCATGCAGTCGACATTCGAATAAATACTGCAAAACAGGCACCTGAGCATACAGCAGTAGCACACGCTTGAAACGTCTCCGTTCTCGAAAAATAGCATAAGAAGACCAGCGAGCGCCATGTATCCGATCTGACGAAACGACACGTTGGTGCTCAGAGCGACAACTGCAACAGACACAAAGAAATACTTCCAACTGGTTCGGCACCAGCCGCCGCTTCAACGCCGCAGTCGTCGGCGGCCTCGCAGCGGAAGTTGCGGCTTTTGGATATGTAGCTGCAGTCTTCGTGGACAGGTCAAGCCCCGACGCGGCCAGGGAAACCTGCATTAGAAAAAGAGAAGAGAGTTAATACATGATTGAATTAGGGACAAGTGCATGTAGCAGCCACGTAGTGGGCCACATCATCTTCGTCTTCTTCGTTGTCTTCTGCTGGGACTTGGTATTGCAGCGAACGGCCACATCTTCCCCTCGGTGGGAAGAGTGTCTCCGCCATCTTTTGAATTCGAGAGGTTGTGTTGCATTGCAGCAGTTATCTGTGCGCTCAAGACTAGCACAACGAAAGGTCTGCATTTTCTCGTAGCGGTCTCCCAGCTACAGCCTACAAGTCGGCAAAGGCTGCTGGCAATCAGTCGAGGCGGTGAGCTTGGCGTCCGCGATCATTCTTGTTGCGATGAATCTATTGGACTGTTTTGTCGCCTAGTGGAATTGAGCTGCCTCGTGCACGGATATCTACATACGATATATACGATGGGTCTAGTACGCTGTCAACCTTCACCGTTCTCCTCGTTTGTCTTTTGGTACTCGCGCAACTCTGACGGTGTTACGAAGTTGTGTATGGATGGCCGATGCATAGCTATAATGGTTCGACGAAGTCGTGGCGACGACGCACCACCCGCAGCTGAGCCATCGTCACTCGATTTCGACTCGCGCCGAAGTAGATTTCGTGTGGAACCCCGCGTCTTCGACATTTCATGCAGTGCATCAGATACTACAATACGCTTTTCTAGGTTTAATACCCGACTCTCGATGCTCTCAGACTGTGTTTGCATGCGAGACTTCATGGCTTCCACTTCATCCGACACACGAGAAACTTGCTCCAGAAGGTTTTGAAGTGTCGATTCCAGTACTAATGCCCACGTTGGAACATTTTCCGATGATGCCGGTGCGACTTGAGCAAAATTCGGACCGGCGATGCTGGTGACTTCGTTCGTTAAGGAATTGCTTGAGCCACTTCGGTCGCATTCTTGTAAGGTGGACATCGTTGGGGCCTGCTGCCGAAGCGAAAACGGTTGTTGGAGTGGTGGGCGTTGAGGTAACCGCTGTTGTTGGTCAGGTTGTTGCTGAAGCTGCTGCAAGAGAGCAATGGAGCCACTGGTGGGGGTAGTGAAAGTGATCCTCCTCCATTAACTGATGTGGTTTCAACAACAGCCCTTTTCGGAGGCTCCGAGACAACAGCGGTAGCCATTATGTTGATTAGGTTGCGCTTGCTGCGCGTACGATCAGCAGTTTGAGTTAGAAAGAGCTCCGAAAGCTCTTCAATCTTGGTGCGGATGTACTCGACATTAACTTCCATCATCTCCAACATGCTCATCTGCGAATCCATGGGGTCGCTAACATCGTGTGACTGGACTCGCCGCTTCACTTGTCGGTATTTGCTCAACACCGTGAACAATTTGAGTTCTGCACGACGCAGAGCTCGCTTGGTGCTGCTGGTACCTGCTGCTTTGCTGCTGCTTTCGGCAGGAGCCTCAGTAACTGTGACGTTTACTGAGCCGTTTTCACCTCCATCTACTTTTGATGTAGGACATTGGGTATGTCGGCGTTGTGCTGCTCGTAGTTGCACGAAAGCCTGGAGTGCTCGAGCGGCATGATCATTTATAAGCCTGCGATTTTCGTCTTTCTTCAGGAAGGCATTGACCTTATGCTCGGAGCGGGTAAGCACGAGATAGTTGCTCATAACTGCGATGGTGACAGCAGTCGAGAGAGTGCCAAAGATTCCAGCGCTTACTGCAATTGCACGGCCTAGCGTCGTGCGGGGTACAACATCGCCGTAGCCGATAGTGAGAATGGTGATGATTAGCATCCAAAGTGCATCACCGAGCAGCATGGGTTGGCAGCACGAATTCTCTTTGAACGCACACAAAAATCGCTCGGAAACGTATAATGCGTATCCCGCTACAAACCCAAGAGTAGCGAAGCTTGCCATCAAGCAACTCGTGGGGTGGTTCTTTAACGTCGACTTCATGAAGAACTTTGCGGTGAAGTCGACATTGGTGAGCGCTCCAATAAACCATCCGTTGCTCGAATTGAACGAGTTGCGGAACTGCACCACCCGAACCACGAGAACCACGCGGCTGAACATGAGAAGGCTTGAGGCCATAATAAGCTGTGGCCATTTCGGATCCACGGACTCAATCCCCGGAAAAGGATGAACACCTAGGACGAACATCTCGATCAGCAGAGTACGCCGCAATGAAGAGCTCATGAGTGTGGCCTTGGGCGGCATGATGTTCTTGATCTTCATGACTTCGCATTCGGCAGCGTAATAAAGGTAGATGTAGTAAAGCATAAGAGCAGTCGAGAACGAAATAAGGATTCGTAGCGCCAAAAGGACCATGCGGCCTTCGCTCACCGGGACAGAGGTGCATAGAGCCTCGAAACAGTGCGGACACTGCGTAGTCGCCTCCACCGGACATGTGCTAGGCAAAGTCTGTGTGTTGGTGAACCACAAATACTCCATCTGTACCATCATGAGCACTACCCCGAAAAACCAAAGAATAGCTGGAAGGATGTGTGCTGTCGCTGCGAGCGCACCAGTACCATGCGCTGCTCCTGTAAAGACACCATTTCTGCACTTGTAGCTTTGGCCTTGCTGCCAAAGGTATTCGCTTTGGGTTTCAGCTGTACCGGGACAGTCACTGCGTCTGGACCGGGGCGTGTTTCGGGTTCTGCGTTGGCCATGGCCGCATCCAGCGGCACGATTTCGTTCCTGCTCGGCATGGTCGCAGGGAATGTATGACACGCACGGACTCAGTTGAAAACGAAAGCACCGGAGATCGGCGGCGACGCAGGCATTCACTCGCGCTCGGATGGCAGCAGCAGTTTCCAGCCTCCTTCAAGTTATTTCTCGTCGCTGGCGAACACCATGCACCGCAGTGGCCGTATTATTAGGGGACGTCAGTTTCTGCTTTGAGCATGTCCATCGTCTCGTACAGCTTGGAAATAACGGCGCCTTGACTTCTTACAGTCAGTCACAAGCATCAACAGCAAGACCGGGAAATAACGCAAAGAAGCTGCTTTAACTTAGCCGAATCTCTACGTGGTGAATCCACTCAAATCCTCTCCTTCGAAGTTGGCTCGAGTCCATTGTGACTAGCTAGCAGCAACTTAGTAGAAGAAGCCGACGATCTTGCCACCCGTGTGTTTGCGGCGGGCCTCGTGGTGGTCCATGATGCCGTACGTAGTGCTCACGACGATGTGGCCAAACTGACGCGAGGGCAGCAGGTTGTTGATCCACTTCTCGTAGTCCGCCATCTTGACGTCGAAGCGGGGCGAGATGACGCCGCACTTGTTGATGCGGCCCTTGAGCTCCACCACGATCTTGCCGGCGCGGTGGTCGTCCACAATCTCGAACTCGCCGATATAGCCGTTCTTCTGCATGACCTGCAGGAACTTGACGATCACCTTGGAGCTGGGACGGATGAGAACCTGACGCTTTCCGCGCTTCTCGGCGTTGTAGATGGTCTTGAGGCAGTCAGCCAGCACGCTCATACGAACCATGGCTATAGTGGAAGCAAGACAAAACCATTAATCCCTACTGCTAAGAGCCAAGGTCAGCCGCCGCAGTGCTTCGACTGCAAGTCTCCACACTCAAAAGTCCCTTGAAAGGGCGAGCGACGGAGACGCAGACAGCAGCGCGGACGGAGCCTCCAAAGCCGCGCGAGAGGGCGCCCCTGGGGAGGAATCCTGCCGCGCGGCTTCTCTGATTTCAGGTGCAGACAGCGACGTACTTGCTAGTGGGGGAGTAGCTTCGAAAAGACTGGAGAGAGATTTGCGAATGACCGGCAAGGAGGTTCGTCTTCCAGTGCTTCTTGACTTGACTGGTGGAGAGCAGTCTCACACTCATGCAACATTTGGATTAAATGGCGTGGACCACATGCTGGACGACATTTTAGAAACCGTGTTTAAACAGTTAAAACAGCTTTTCTAGCATACATTTCAATGAGAGTAACTCTGAGCGTTGTAGCGGAGCTCACTCGCCACTGCTTGCGTCGGTGTCTTGGATCTCGATATCTGGTGAGGTTCCATTGCCGTCTGTTGGACCTAAGTCAGTGATTCGCAGACTGCGGAGGAATTCGGGGTACGAGACGTACGCTCGTGTCTCCTCCGTCTCTTCACCTGCGTTTGACAGACGTCGCACGGTCTTGTGGTGCGCAAAGGCGTCTGCTAACTGCTCGAGCTGAGAAAGCTGTAGCGGCGACCCGTGCTCCTCGTTGATGGCTTGCATCGTAGCGATGAACTGCTGCTTGGTGACGTACCCGTGGCGCTTGCGGTCCAGTATCCGGAACAGGAACTTGATGTACAGACGCTGTTCATGCAGCGACTGCTTGACGCTATCGACAAACGTGTCCGCCCACGCCTGGTTCTTCAACGGCTGCCCGTCCTGCACGCTGTCGTCATCCCCGGACAGCGAGTCACGACCTTCGCCCATTGCAGCCAGATTCGTGCTTGAAGCGCCCAGACTCGCCAGCCAGAGGCGCCGTTGAAAGGTGCTGTCAGGCGAGAACGTGTCCTCGAACACGATCCAATCCAAGCCCCGTGTGTCCCATTGATGCCGCTGGTTGATCCCGTAGTAACTGAGAAGAATCGAATTAAACAGCAGCTGTGCTTCGTTGTCGTCAAGCTCCGGCACCATATTGAGCTCCTGTGTACCCTTCAGAATATCGTCGACCGTCAGCTTTCCCGTTTTGCTGTGATCAAATGCGTCAAATGCATCCCTCAGCGTCACAAATTTGGAAGGATTCTGCAGTACTGTCGCGCAGCGATTCAGAAGCGAGATGGCCTTCGTGTCGTCAATCTCAAATATTTCTTGGAGATAGTCCGTGCGGCTGAACTCGGCAAAAACGAGCAAAACTCCTGGTAGTCGACCACCCCGTCGTGATTCTGGTCGAGGTGTTGCATGAGCTCGAAGATCTGCTGCTCTGAAAGTGTATCGCCCAGCTGCAGTTTGCCCTGGATAGTATTCCGAAACACCTCGTATGTGACCAGACCAGTGCGGAGATAGTTGTTCTCCTTTGCCTGCTTGTCGTTGCTCGGTGACGGAGGAACTTGTCCATTTCCTTCGGATTTTGCAAGAAGCTCCTTCTTAGCAGCCCCAGAATTGGGTGACTGGAAAAGATTGAACGCAAAGTGAAGTTTGTCCTGCAACGTCATCTTTTCAGAATCCGTTTCGGACGGGTGTGGAAGCGCCTGGCAGAACCCCGTCCAGACCTTGCGGATCAGGTTACGCCTCCACTCCACATTGCCCCCATCCAACTCCACAGTGTAACGATTCAAGAATTTCTGGTAGTCGACACCACCTTGAGGGTCCTGCTCAGCCAGTTGATGGAAGTATGAGAGGAAGCTAGCTTGGATGCCGAGCACTTTCTGCAAAGTGGCCTTCCACTTCAGTTTAGTGACACGACCAGAGCCAGCAGTATCAAGTTCATTGAAAGTAGTCAGTAACGCATTTTTCTTTTCGCAAATCATCTCCACGAGAGACATCAACGTTCGACGCTCCAACCGCTGCGCTTTCTTTCGCCACTCATTTCTCCCAGCATCCTTCAGCTTCTGGAGCGGTTGAGACGAGAATTGCACCACGTGCGGCTTAACCTCATTGTCATCTCCCAATTCTAGCTGAACGTAGGCACCCTTGTTGGTCTGAGAACCACAGTAGCTTGATGCTGAAAACACGGTCAGAAGCAGACCATCATGAACGATGTCAAAGCCCTCTTCTCGGCACTCGTGAGACCGAATAATGAGGCTGATTCCATTCTGTGCGCAAAACGCCTTTGTAATGTCAGGGCCGAACTCCACTCCGGCTCCTCGGCTGGATGGCTTCCATCCGTCTTCGTCGCGAGGGTCGCTCCACAGTAGATGCGTAAATATCTCGTCGGCACGGCTTGTGCCTTGTGTCGGGATTTCACGTCGATGGTCAAGCTGGAGTAGCTCCCCAATCGTCACATTTTCGTGGTTACTCAAACCACCGTGCACAATGAAGACACGTTGGTTGAGTAACGCGAAGATTGGAAACAGACCAAACACCGTCTCGAACATTTGGAATAGCTTCATCGGCGAATAGTTCATCGAAGTGCCAAGGCCGCTCCATCCAGCGACCTCGTCGTTGTCCGTGCCGTATTTGGTATACACTTCATCTTCGAACCCGAAAACTTCGTTGATCATGCGTTCTTCGTGATTGCCACGGTTCAGGAAGACGAAATCGGGATACAAAAGCTTGAAGATTAGCAGCAGCAGAATGACCTCGATGCCGTGCGATCCGCGATCTACGAAGTCGCCGTTGAACAGGTACCACGTTTTGCTACTCGGTACACCGTTCTTGTCCATAATCGTCAGCAAGTCTTCCAGTTGACCGTGAAGATCACCCACAACAACGAGCTGCACACCGGCAGGAATCTGAATCTCGTTCATAGGCGACTGATGTATCTTCTTAAACATCTTTTCCGACTCGTCCAGGATCTGGCGTACGAAGACGCGGTGCAGCAAAATTCCATTCCGGAACTGATTGATAAGCCTCTTCACCGTATCCAGTCGCAACGGGAAGGACACGTGAACACCGCGGTAATGGGAAAGAGACTCCTTCACACGATCCTTTTCTGATGTGTCGTCATCTGGGAAATGCATGAGGTCCAACGATCCGAGCATCGGCACCATCGAATGCAGCTCGTTGATGCTCGTGGACTTGTTGAGTATCCGCACCATTTGCACTGTACGCTGCTCCTGAACGGTCTCCAGCAAGTTCCATGTATTGAAGTTGAGTTGTGTCCGAAGCACTGCGTACGACAAGTGCTGTCTGATGGCAGTCTTGATGCGGTTAGCAGACAGAACCACATCCGAGTAGAGCTCCACGTGCTCCAGCGCAAACCGCCGCAGCTGGTTGTCCTTCTTGACCAGCTCCACGTTCACAAATGCGCTTCCGTCCACCGAGTCATCCGCCGCATCAACCTGCACCACTCTGCCCACCAAAATTCCGTACACCAGGACGCGCGTGCCCAATTTCAACGACGACCGCTGGATCTTAATAGGCGAGCAGTCTCTGCAGATGCGCACTTCATCGTAGTAGCCCTGCATGGGCAGCCGCGGGACGAACACGGAGCATTCATCGCACATACACGTGCCGCACTTGCTGTCAACACACTAACACGTCAACAATCTCATACAAACATCCCACGCAGCGTAACGTAGCGTACCGACAATGGTGTGGGCGGATGAAGAAGCCGAACTCCTTCTTGCAGACCATGCAGCACTTGGAGTTCTGCACCCAGATAGGACGCAGTGCCAGGCGGAAGGCGCGCTCCCACTTCAGGTAGACGGCGTCCTTGCCGGCGCGCAGCTTCCAGCTCATGAGTTGCCCCGTGGGCGAGTAGCCCGTGAGCTGCATCTCGAGCTTCTTGCGGTTGAACACGAGGCCGCGCTTGATGAGGTCGGCGTCGTACTCGTCTTCGCTCTTGGCCAGGTCCTTGGCGTTCACGGACGCGTTGAGCATCATGACGCCGCGCAGGTGCTTGGACGTGAGCGTCAGATGGACGCGTCTCGGACCTTCGGGTCCACCCCAGGCGCCGCCGCGGGCATCGGCAGCTCGTAGTAGCAGAAGCGGCCGTTGCGGAAGAGCAGGAAGTAGCGGAAGTGCGCGTAGTCGCCCAGCTTGATGAGCGCGCCCTCCATGAGCTTGTGGTCCTCGTAGTAGTTGTTTACGGGTTCCTCCTCGCCCGAAACCCAGTGGCCCAGCCACGCTCGCGACGTGAAGCCTTCCGACTCCATGGAGCGAATTTGACTAATGAGCCGTTTCGTTGTGTTCAGCGACTCTCCCTCTATTGTGATATTTCTGTCCACACTGATGTATTTGTTTTCAGAGCTCGAATCACGTTATTTTTGAAAAGGTGAATTTTGGTCACAAGTGGTACATCACGTCATTTATAAAATGTAACAGGTTAAACGCGTGCCTTCAAGTCATGCCGCCGATGCACAGCTACACGGTGCGTCTGTCGCTCGCGGAGGGCTCGGAGCCGCTTCCCGGGCCGTTGACGCCGCTGCTGGAGCTGCTGTGCTGTCCACCGACCTCCGAGAACCCTGACCCGTGCGTCGTGCTCACTGTGCACGACAGTAAATTCTTCAACGCGCTGGACGAGATCGCCAATCTCTTCCTAGAACAGGTTAGCTTCAGTAGCATCTGTGACTTGATCTGACTATGAACGCTGCTGCAGGGTATCTTGACGGGTGTCATGGCGCTACAGTACGGCAAAAGGAGCTCTTCATGCCGGTGTCGAGCGACTGGACGATCGACATCATCGTGGCAAGATGGAGGAGCTGGTGGCGTCTGTCGACGTGGGCGTGCAGATGAAGATGGAGGACTTTGTCAACTTGGCAGCTAATGATGAGCAGTGCTGAGAGCTCTGGTGGCAGTTGGAGGACTGCGTTTCGTGCTGTTTGCTGCAGTGACTGGGGGCAAAGTACAGTGGATCATAAGCTGGTTGATTGAGGTCAGTGGGCTCTGCCAGCGTTCTCAGCATCATCATCTTCGGCATGCATTCCTACCAGCAAAGTCAGATGAAGCTGATGTTTCATCGGGTGACGAGAGTGAGAGGGCTGCTGTGGCATCATCGATGGTTTCGGAGGAGAGTAGAGAGGAGAAGAGACCTGGATGGCAGAGCAGGCGACAGACGACACGAAATGCTGAGAGCCGCGTCAGAAGTCGCAAGAGCTCTGTTGTAAGTGCATCAAGGAATGGCGTGAAAAACTTACCAACGCACTCAGTGAAATTTCACCACGTGCACATTGAAGAGGATAAAGTGCCAGACGAATTTACGGACCAAGGTCGTACAGATCAACGAATCAGGTTCCCGCAGCAACTTTTCAAGTGCAACCTACATGCACAATGACAGGACCCCCCGCCGAGTCCGTGACCAACATCACACTCTGCACCGCAATCGTTGGGACCTCTCCCCGACCGAGGCTCCTTTATCATAAGCACTTGAGGTGCTTGGCCTCTTTCTCGAACTGCAGATAGCCATTGGACAGGAGCTGGAACTTCAACACCGTCCTCAGCAGCATGTCCAACACTTTGGAGGCTACGCCCGTGTTAGCTTTTCTGGTCGGCTAGAGCTCACTTACCCAGCTTGCTGTATCACGTACCAGTGGACCATTCTTCCAAGTGAAACCCGTGCGAAGTCGGCAGAGGTTATCGCTCAGTTCCGGTTCCTGCTTCAGCAAAATGGTCGGCAAAGCAGCGGTCACCGTGGGTAGTGCCCACGACCCACCAAGCCCCACGAAGTTGCACGGGTTGCTTTCCAGGGAAGTTTCGAGGTCTGTAGGTGATATCAAAGGGCAAAGTGAGTCAAGCCGGGCATACAAGTGACGATTTTCCGAGGATGATTTCAAGGAGCAAAAGGTATTTAATCGAAAGAAGCAACGTGCTACTCGTAGCCGCGGACAAAGGTCAAAGGTTCAACGAGAAAAGAGTCAACGAGTGAAAGGAGATCGAATGAAGTAGTCCTGTTATAATACGTTGTGTGCGAATAGTTGGACTGGAATTGCATTGACATTTTCTTCTGATGCTCTCCGCAGGAAATATTCTGAACCAGCGTGTCTATAGATCCGTACTTGTATTGCTGTTGTGGCTAATCACTACTTCGACGTATTAACTGAAGTGCAGACACGTGCGACCCAGTTTTTTTGTAGTAGTAAATGTGCATGTACGTTGGCGGATCTTAGCGCTTTGCAAATTATGCCCTCAAGCATTCGCACCTAATCACACGCTAGAAGTTTACCACGGGATCGCCTCTACCGCCTCAAGCAACTCGAGGATCGTGGAGAAATGTAGCTCCGAAATCGTTTGTTTTCATCCTACTTTTCTGACGGTCATTGAAATACATGTAAGACCGCCATTATCGAATAGCTGCACCCTCTCTATCCATCGTAGCTAAATCGCAGTACTGCGTTCTTGATCTTGGTCAAGTCTTCATTGGACGGATTTGTTTTACCTTCGAAGTCAAACATAGGCTCCAGTCGGTGCTGCGATGTCCATTCCTGCAGCTTCGTCACGTAGAGTGCTCGTTGTTCTTCTTTCAGAGGTAGCATGAACCTGTACGCACAAACACTGTGAGAGTCTTATTATGCGCCAGCAAGATGCAAAGGACTTTACTCACACAGAAGACTCCACATCCACAATCGCACCGTCCTTCAAAATACTCGTGAATGCCGCTGTCGATTGCTGCTCTACGAGTTCAGGAGGTTGAAGCGTGTGACATTGTTGCGATGAGATGAAGACGTGATCGAAGAGGTTGGAGTAGCGCTTTTGGAAAACAAGTCCTCAACATTGCCTGTCAGCGGAATCACCTGTAATGGCGACACCGTGGTAGCAGGTTTCGGTTAGAAAAATGCTAAGACCTAACGTTACCAAAAGTAAGCTTAGCATGATATACCTTCACGCCTTGTAATGATTCCTTGATAGTGTTAGCGCGTTGTCGAGCTTCAGCTTCTGCTGCTGCTTGTTGCTTCAGAGCCTCCCTAAGATGCAGGAATCAGTCACGTCAGCCGTGTATCCAAAACAATACTGTAGTACTTCCAGTAATAGTTACTCTTTGGGTGACTTTGGCTGGTTCGTGCCCTCGTCCAGCTCTTCAAAACGTGGCTCGGGCTTGTTTTCTGTTGGCTGGTTGCCAGATTCACTGGATACTCCCTCCACATCGCCAATACCGCTAAAAATGTCGTGCTCCTGGTATGCAACACCGGAAAGTGTTAGTTGATGAAGACGTATGACTGTCATACAGCTTGCAAATGAACCTTTTCCATCTTGTACATTTTTCCTGTCTCGATTTCATACAAATACGAAAGAACATTGTATACGGCAACCTCCACTGTGTTCTGCGAAACCAAAATGATGTTAATCTTACCACCAAACTGAGGTTTCAGCGCACAACAGTAGTACGTACATGACGGTTCTGCTCGACACCCGTGCCCTTGTTGTGAACCTCGAAGAGCTGCTCAACGAAGTTGTTGGGCTGCTCACAGTGGACACCGAACGAAATGTAGGGGCTCACGATAATGTCCGTCCACATACCCCTGCACAGAACAGACCCGTGGTGCTTCTTCTTCGCCTATCCGTTTTATAAAAACAATTCAGACTGCCTTCGAAGTCTCAAGCAGGATAAAAATGAAACGAACCTCAGTATACGCCGCCATGGTGCGGTTTGGTACTGTGTACGTTTGATCGCCAAATTCGAAAGCTATGCCTGAATTTCTCCACTCACGATACTGTCGGATATGAACCACGCTGGCATTTTCGATCTTCTTGAGATTCATCTGTTCAGGATATCGACAAAAGTTTGGCACTGAGCACTCAAGGCAGGCCTGTAACACTTACGGTGTAATCCCAGTCGATGAGATTGTCGCGGTAGTCGTAGCGAACTTCGTAGTAGTAGCGAAGTCGGTGGTCTCGAAGGTTGTCGACTACAATTACAAATGCTCAGTACGCGGACTCCTTGTAAACATCAAAGCAGTCTCACCGTCAAACTTGACATTCTGAAACCAGCTTCGAAACGTGTCGATGAGATTGTCATGAGTGCGCATCTTCATGTGCGAAACATCCACTAGACCCCAAGCGGTCCACGCTCATTATAGATAAAGTCACACAGCAGCTTCGACTGCTCTTCAATGTAAGCACTTGTTCTCTCCTGCACAAAACACATATGAGTGCATAGTCAGTTGGGCAAACAACCTTCATTTTCCTTTGCCATATCTTTTCTTACCTGGACTCGAGCATTCCCAAATATCTCCAGGAACAAGTTGCACCGCTGACGCAGAGGAAGATTCGTGTCCAGCGCAACCTGGAGCAATAGAAAATCTCTTGCGAGCGTTTCGATAGCCTTCTCGAAGAGGTAAATGTGCACAGGTCGGTGCCTCATGGCTGGTTCCCATCGCCGACGATGCGCAATGGTCGCCAACACGTGACGCACGTCTCCTGGCCCTGCTAGCAACACTTTGATCGGCTCAGTAGACGCTTTCTCCTCGCTATCCTCAACTGCAGCACTGCAGCTCTTGCTCTTGCTCCACTCGGGAAGGCCACTGCAGACGTCGAAAGCGGGCGAGAAGCCCCACATGCTGATGGTGCCCATGCTCATCATGAGTGCGCTGCTGGTCCGAGCCATGATGGTCTTTCGATTCGCATCAAGCAATGGAGACGAAATGCCGATAGAGGGACGCGATGTCGACCACCGAAAGATACGCACGAAAGGGCACGATCTTTGGCTCACCTCTCAAATCAGATCGAGCGGTACGTTGTACCAGAAGAACGTGGGGTGGTGCTTCAAGACAAGAGCTGACCATGCTGCGCCTTCCCCCGACGCGACTGCTTGTTGCAGTCACACTGTTGTTGCTGGTACTCATGAGGGAGTGCAGTGCTCGCGTGGTCCCAGTGTATGACGCGAAAGGACTCTTCGTGGACCGCCTGACTCACGACGATCACGCTCGTCTACACGCCTGTCCGTGCCGCAGCAGTGACGAGCTCGCGAATGCAGCATCGCTGTGTCTCCCCGTGGACTTCGCTGGGAAGAGGTCGCGGAAGGAGGTATTTGCCTTCTCTGTTACGACCGACGATCGCTGGAAGCACTACGACTGGGACCAGGTACGCATTGCTGGACGGATACTGAGTCATGTTACTCAAGAGACTTGGCGCTGTTGGAAATGCCCAGCTCACGACGGTGGCTTGGAACGAAGACAAGGAGCTACTCTGCCATGCACACAGCAAGGGCGTGAAGGTTGTTGTGAAGCATAACTTTGACGACGTGGATCAACTGTGCAGCGTCACATCACGCCAAGAATGGATCAAGGTAGGCATTGACCTCGCTGCTAACAGACCTCAACACACAGGTGGTCCAAAGAGGGGTATTCTGATAGCATGTGCTTGGTTGATTCAGGAGACGTACTCGAAGATTGTGGAGAACTACGCCGATGGGGTCAATATTGACACGGAGAAGCCCATGCACGGCCGCACGTCGCAGTGCCTTGGTGCGCTCGTGCGCGAGCTGCGGCAGGAGCTGGAGCAGCACGCACTCACGAAGAACGCGCAGGTCGGTTTCAATGTCTTGCTTTTTAACAACGGAAAACAGTTCTCACTGACCCGCTTGGCATGTGTCGCACTCGACATGGCAGATCACGTTTGACGTTCCCTGGGCTCCTCGTGGCGTGGATGGCCGCTACTACCCGTGGCGCGATCTCGCGGACGCATCGGATTTTCTCTTTGTCATGTCGTACGACATGCGCAGCCAAGTGTACGATGCATGCGTGGCTGGTGCCAATGCGCCGTTGGCACTCGTGAAGCAGGGACTAGAGGAGTTCCTGCTCGGTGCCGGTGTCACGCCCGACAAGCTGGTGCTTGGGGTGCCGTGGTACGGCTACCAGTACCCGTGCCTGGAGGGTGAGCAGCCGATTGACGGTGCCGCCTCCTGGTGCCAGATCCGGCCGGTGGCCTTCTTCGGTGCCCCTGCAGCGACGCAGCAGGTGGGCAGATCGACTACGGCGACATTCGGCGACTAGTGAAGAGCCACGGACTCGTCGAGCAATGGGACCCCTTGACAGAGAGCCCGTTCGTGTGGTACTCGTCGCCGGACAAAGGGTCCTCTCAGCTGTGGTTCGACAACCCGCGTAGTTTGAAAGGCAAGTACCGCCTCGCGCGGGAGCTCGGGTTACGAGGCGTGGGTATGTGGAACGCCGACACGCTGGACTACTGGGCGCCTAACAATGACACTCGGCTCATGTGGAGCACGCTGGCCGAGGCATTGGTATCGTGAGCCAATTGGGAGCAGGGACAGGTGCAAGCACAAGTTGCCGTTTTGAAATAACATGTCCCTTTATGATTTATAAAACTTTCCACGTTTGAAATACGTTGAGCAAGCGAAAACGGCCGTTTACAACCAACCATGCGCGAGGAAGACGGCAGGAAAGCATGCGGCGCTGTCGACGTTGACACCCGTGCCATTTGTATGCTGCTGATATTCTCTGCGCCGGTAACGGCGAGAATGTCCTTGGCATGAGCACTGGCCATTGACCAGCATGCGGGTCCACGAAATCGGTGCTAACGTCGAGGAAGCCGTTTCGAATGACTAGCATTGGGCCGTTACGAGAAAAGATTTGAGCGCACTTGGTTTTTGTATGGGCGGGACGTTGCCGATCTTCTTCCACTACGTCAGACGCGCATCCCCTTCGCACCCTTTCAGGATCGCGCCACACAAGCGACACATTACATGGAAACGAGGCGATCGCGCATGGAAATGAGGCGAATCCGTCCTGTTCGTGAGGCGCTATGCTCAAAATTGTAAGGAAACGAAAATCGCACCTAGTGCATTGACCTCATTTGATTCCAGTTTGAGTCGTTTCACCCCGTCCCTCCTCTCTTCGAGGCGAAAAGATCCTTGGAAACCCGTGCCCTTTCGCCGCGAATAGCTCTTTCCGCCCAAGTGCAAGCTGCCGCTGGACTTTCATTCCCAGATTTCCTTCCAAGGCAACCAGTGCCAATCATCTACCAAAGATGGAGATGGAGCTGCCCGCCACGCCCACGCCCACTGACTCGAGAGGTTTGCACCTCAACTTCCAGTCGCCCACGGCCGACAAGGCGCAGCAATCGCTGCGTATGCAGGTGGCCGCCCACAACTTCAAGAAGCGCGCGGCCTGCGACTCGCCCGAGGCGTCAGACGACTCGGCGTCGCCGATGCCCGTGAACGCGTGCAACTTCGCGGCTCTCAGTCGCCACTTCCACCTGCCGCTCAAGGTGGCGGCCGAGAAGTTCGGCGTGCGCGCCACGGCCTTCAAGAAGCGCTGTCGCGCCATCGGCATCCGCCACTGGCCGTACCGCAAGGTGCGCAGCCTCAAGCGCTCGCTGCAGGAGCTGGAGCAGTGCCAGCTGCAGGCCCAGGACGGCTCGGGTCCGCCGCTCTCGGACAAGCAGCTGCGCCAGCACGCAGGCTACCAGAGCCAGCTCAAGCGCTTGCTCTCGCCCGAGACGTACGGCATCGACCCGTCCGGTCAGATGCTGCCCTTCTTCCACGCCGAGGGCGACGACCACGACTCGGACGAGGACTCGTGCGGCTCGCAGAGTCCGCGCCCCTTCTCACACAGGAACAAGGCGCGCAAGCACCTCTTCACGGACTCGCCGTCCTCCGCTTCGGCCTCGTCGCCGCACCGCGATGCGATGTTCTTTGGCAGCGCCGTGGCCATGAACACAGCCATGGACTTTGTAGCCGCCAGTCGCGCGCAGTACAGTGCCCAGTTCAACGCCCAAGCCGGGATCCAGTCGGGGTTCGTCTTCGACTCCATGTACGACCCCTTCGGCGAGCTCAGCACCGCCTCCATGGACCCGTATGGCGAAAACGACCACCCGTCGTGCGGCTACTCCCTGGACGCCGTCTCGTACGACTTCTTCCCGCTGCAGCCGTCGCCGACTATGGCCATGAGGAAAGCGTCCGCCCTGGCACAACAGCAAGTCACGGCAACTAGCACCTCGACCGCAGAAGAGCCGTCTGCGGCTTCTGCTCCTAGCGGACTCGAGGGCCTTGAGGACGACATCTTCCGCCACATCTCCCCGAGTACGGCTGCCTCGTGTAGCTGAAGCCAAGTCTCTGCTCGTAGATGTGTAGCTTTGTCCACTTCCATGGTCTACTAGGTTTTGCTTGCTCATGCATTTTGCTTTAAATTATTCCGAACGATATCAATAAAACGACTTCGAACCCGACAGCCAACCCTCGTGTCATCTTGCTACGAGTTGCTTAATCGTGCGTGTAGCAGAACCAGCACGAAGTCGGCAACTTGTCTGTACGCCGCGACCATGACTGCAGGGTCGGTATTGTTGACACTGAACAGGTTCGGTGCCATCACGATGGCTGCGAGACAAAGGACAGAGATTAAGCGTGGGATCATCATGAACAAGAGAGCATTTACACAAACACACCCACGCTCTTGGCAGTCATCGTGTTCTCGTGCTCATACTGGGCCACTTCGTTCAGCAGATCGAGCAGCCAAAGCACAACAGTTTGATGCAACATTGGCAAAGCCGATAGAGACTGTAGCACCACCTTGGGCTCTGGATCCTGCAACTAACTTTCTGTCAGTGACCACGGCCCACAGCAAGCTCCAATCGTTGTTTCTTACCACGAGTTCGCAGGCGAGAGAAATGGTTGTCTCTGGTAGCATGTTCAACAGGCTCACTGGAAGCTCTCGGAACCAAGCCTGCGTAAGAAATATATCATACATGTAAATAATGTTAGATATACGTCATGCGCAGTTCCTCACTATAATTCTAGTAGTAACCAGCAAACCTTGATGAGCGAGGCCATGATGTGTACGTCGGAGCAATCCTCGAAGGTACCGTCATTAATTGATTGTTTGACAGCGATGTATTCTGCCTTATCAGGAGCCATGCGGAATTATTCTTCCGTGCGTGCTCCATTGTGTGCTAGGAAGCAGGTCTTCATCATCTCCAAGTTTCGTATCATACCCTTTTACTACTCGCTTGGGGACGTTTTCGAGCGAATAAGCCAAACTGATGATTCAGCGTTCGCCACTCGTGCGGTAACCCTTCATAGCGTGCGTGCATCGTGTTGTAGGTCACGTAGATTTCCCCCGATTTTTGTACGGACAACTAATCCATTCGCCACGCAATCGTTTCTCCGCAAAACCAAACCGTGCCTCCGCCTCAGTGGCGCCGCCAGTCTCAAGAAGAGCAACAGGGGAGATTGGTGCTCCATTGGACATCTCGTTTATGTCGTCTTCGTCCTCCGCCAAAGAAGCATATTTGGGGCCGAAAGCTGCTTGGCAATCTGTTGACCCTCTCGAGGTGGTAGCATTGCTGTCAGTGTCAGTTGGTGTCCGCAACACGCGAGCGTTTCCGTCTTCTTGATGCTGCCCTTCATGCCACAGAGAACTTGCCTCGTGTCCTCTAGGATACATAGTAATACGCCGATCAACTATCAGTTCCGGACATGGCGATGAAAGGGATGACGATGTCGTCTCTGAATGAATGCGAGGCGTGCGTGGCAGATAGTGAATCAAATGCAGCCCAACGCCTTGCCACGCCATCACAAGCTACAACATTGTCAGATCAGCGCTGCACACCATGGAAAAGTATCTGAGAGATCTTACGCTCTGTAGGTCAACATTAGCGCGCGTCAGCTTCTTCACAACCTTTAGCATACCTACACAGCACAAGTAATTGCACATACTTCAGCGATCGAGAATGAATCCAGGTGAGCAAGCACAATTTTCTAACCCCGAGAATCGGCCAAAATATGATCCATAATACGGGAACATTCCGTAGCTTTCGTCGAGGACCGGAACATGAACCCATAGGTATGGTTATTAACGCCTTCAAGACGACGGAAGGCTCTGCCGTCACAAGCGCTTTGCCACCAACTGCAACCTACACCAAGGACGTCGTCCACGACGACTACGCCTGACTCCAGAATCCACACAACGATGCGGAAGCGCGCCTCGGACGTGTGCTGGTCGATCTCAGCGAAAATGTGTACCCGCGCCCAACCACCGCCCGACATCGGCTGCCAGACACACGGCGGTTGTATCTTGCGGCTGCGAGTAGCTTCAACAGCAGCTGCAGGTTCTCCATGCTCTGCTAGCGAGTCAATCACCAGGTCCTCTCGATACCGGTGCACTGCAGCAAAGGTCGTATACAGCACCGCTTCACTAGGCATCGTAGCACATCAACGATCAAGTGAACACAGCACACGGCAGATCGAAAAGTACCTCGTGTCGACAGTCAGCAGGGGCGTCTCTTGCTGCATCGATACGCCAGCCAGAGTGCCTCGCCGTGAGCGCTACCTCATGGACTCCCATTGCTTGGCGAAACGCTCCTTCCCGGCAGAACATCCGAAAACCGGCCCATAATGCTGCGGCGCTGCTACCCGTGTGCGCTGAACACAGCAAGAAGAGCAAGCAACCACGCTGTCTGTTCCATTGGATCGGGTCTATTTACCGCGTCGCAGTTTACCAGCTACGACTCGTTGTCATCGTCCTCTTCCTTCTCGCGAGCTTCGATCTCGCTCAGCATGAGCTGGTACTTGGTTACGACGCGCTGCAACGCACGGTTTGCCGCGATTGTCGGTAGGATGTGTGATTTCAACACGTCCCGTTTCACGAGGTCCTGTCATCAGTCCAAGTTGTCAGTGCTGGCAACAAGTTTAATGGCATGTTGGGAAATGGACAGCCACGTACCAGCACCATGGGCTCCCACTCAGGTGCTGCGGCGTTGTCAGCGCTGCGCGTTGACGGTCTACACAGAGATCGCATCCAGGTCAGTGTTACAAGAAAATTCACAGCTTAAGCACACACTTACGCGTGGAAAGGGCCCATCATTTCAGCGCACAAGCCATCCAGTCGAGTCACGTCCTCGTCATGCGTCAGGAACCTGGCATACGCTTGAACCCTGTCGAAAGCATAAATGCGGAAATCAGCAACGAAGGTGCTAGCTGTGGTTCCTCAAACACGTACCAATAGCGATATTCGGTCGAGCTTTCAGGACGATCGATGCGGCGACCTGGTGCTCGAGGTGCGAGCGCGTCACGTTACGCTGCATTAATGGGTCTGACATCCCTGACAACATGGCGGAAGCGATTCCACGCTGCGTTCGGCCGTAGCCAGATGCGTTTTGGAGCCGTCGCAATGGCCCGATCTGTCGAGTACGTACAAGGATTAGAATTATACTTTCAACCGATGCCAGGTGATGAAGTGCACACGTACAGGTACACTTTGACTGCAACTGCATCGGTCGGGAGAGCTGATGTGAAGTCCGAAAACACAAAACTGTCGTCCGCCACTCGCATCCTTTCAAACCACCAAGCAAATTAGTCATCCTCGGGAATATGCATACTGAAAGGGGATCGGATAATGTACCATGAGGACATCGCCGTGTCAAATGTGTACGACAACAGGCTAGAGTTGCCCTTCGTTTCGGAATTTGACTCAGCGAATGTAATAAGTGGCATCCCCTTCGTTGACACTTGACACCGAAGAAGAGTCAGCTTGCGATGATCCTCTGGTGCGACCTACACAGCAACACGATGAACGTCACGCACATAAATGGTAAGGTCACAAGTAACGGTATGACCACACACGAAAACGCACATTCGTAATCGCTTCAACTGAGCTGGAAAGTATGAGCTTGCGTGCCTCTAAGTCCCAGATTTTCAGGTCGCCAGTCACTAGGATCACCAGCAGATAGGGCGAGTCGCTCACGCTGCATTCCATTACCGAGATGGCACTGCCCAAAGCTTCAAACAACACAAAAGACAGGTCAGCTTTAAAATATGTTTGGATCCGTACTAAAGTTTAATACGCACCAATGCACGGAAAAAGCCGTCGTCCGCTGCTGTTCAGGATTAATAGATCCCCATTGTGCACACCAATCGCGCAGTAAATTGCATTTCCTACTGCGCACACCGCTCGACCAGGGATACGATCTATCCACTTGACTTCACTACCCTCCGAGCATTGAAGTGTTGAATACACTGGACCTAACTCTGTGTGTCATGACGATAAGAGTGTCAGCGATAATAGACAACCTTCCCGATCGTAGCGTACCTATGATTTCTTCTGGCTGGGGATTTTTTAGGTTGTGAACGGTAACTTCCACCACCGCCTTGGGATGTATCAAGCCATTTCTTGTTCTGGCACTCGCGTTGGAGCCCGAAGAGCCGAAGTGTGTATTGGCGTCGATTTCTACGGAGAATTGCAGTCGAAAAGGAAACTCGGGTAGCAGTTCGCCACCACTAGCCACTCCAGCACTACTGCTCAAACACGACGACAACACATAGTAGAAGAAATCAGCACCAGGTAGCTGATACATTGCACGCTCAAGGAGACGAACCTCTCATTCAGTACTTTTGGAGCTCGTGCGACAACTTCTCGCGATTTCACCACGGCGGCATGTTGAGTGGGAGGGCTGTCACCTTCTCGCTTCCTCTTCAGAGAAATGCCATCGGCTCCGTTCTTCTTCACTTCCATCTTCAACGATTTCGACGATGTCTCAGTGCCCGACACCGCAGCAGGCTTCTCCTTGGGGCCGGACCCAGTCTTCTCGCAATGCCCTGCTGCAGAGCTCGGCTTGAGTGTAGCAGAATTATTCGCGTCGGGAACAACACGAACCTCCTTCCCACTCGTTGACGCCATGCGAGCATCCAACAGTGTGACGTCCGACGCTGTCGGCGATACAATCGTGGGGCCCAAGATATTGCGAATATTGTTCTGCGATGAGGCGGGGTTGTTGACCGAAGGATTTACTGCGGGGAATGCTGCACGTCAGCTTGAAGCACCGGGGCTATTCGCTTCTTGTCGCTTTTGCTTGCTCCGCTTGGAGGCCTGTTTTGTGCCACACTTGGCGCCTGAGTCCCTAGCTTTTTCTTCTTCTTTGGGATGAGTGTATTTGTTGTGTGGCTGACTGTCTGCGGAATGCTGGAGCTAGAATTCCGACTAACTACCAAGCGTGGTGATGACGTTGACTTTTCTTCAAGCTAAGCAAAACATGTTTGGTAAGTGAATAGCCTCGTCCCACACCAAATCAAACCTAACGTACCTGAAGCTGAATCGGATTTTCCACCAGTGTCGACGCAAGTGTGATACCAGCTCGAGATCCATACTGAATTATTATGAACACAATGAACGTGTTAGTGCAAAAAGACAAGCAGGACCGGATAGCGAGCAACACACCTTTGCTTGAAGCAGCTTACTTTGCTGCGCGTCGGAGATTGGAGCGCCAATCTCATCACCCCCAAACTGAAAACAGCAGATAGAACCATCAAGCGAGCAAGCGAGGAGGAGTGACTGAGAGCTTGACCAAGTGAGGTCCGTGACTGACGAGTCGAAACAATCTTTGATGACGGCTAGTGGACGTGCTAAATGTGCTAGCCAGATGCTCACAGTCGCATCATCACCTCCCACAGCACAACATGCAAACTCTTTGTCTGGATCCGCCTTCGTCACTGAGAAGTCAACATAGTACGATATCAGCACCAACCACGAAAGGCTATCTCCACTACCTCACCAACATACCGAGTAGCTTTGGATTGAACCTTGCACTTGTAACAACGCCCTGGTGGCCCACAAACTTTAGGTCGTTCGTCCAGGACCCGCGGTTTAGTAGAGCTGCAATATTTTCTTCGAGCTGAAAGCGTGAGTCGCACAGAGCACAGAGCCATCAGGGGACCACGACAATCGACGGAAGTGCGAAGTAGACGCGCATCCTTCGAACGGCTCCGTCACCGCGTCAGACTCCTGCCAGTCTGCAACCTTCCACATCCGCACAGTCTTGTCCTCTCCAGCACTCGACAGATACTGAAGGAAAAACAAGCATCCATCAGACACACAATCTCCATTCATCCGGTCCACATTAACGTACCTTGCCCACGGGGTCCCACGCTATACCCTTGACCCAGCCGTTGTGTCCTGTCAGCGTCTGCATTGGCTGAGTCATGACTTCACTGAGTGCGCCAACCCCCACATCCCAGATCAAAATGGTGTTGTCAATGCTGCAGGTCGCTAGCATCCGGTCGTCCGGGGACCAGGCCACATCTGCCACATCTGCAGCGCAGCAACAAGCACCAACATCAGCACCACAGTCGTCTCCACAACGCCCCAATCCCCTCCGCACCCATCGTGTGTCTCTCGAGTGTCGAACACCGCAACCAGTTCTGCTTATTACGTTTGGCATTGGAGCCGAAAGGAACTGGGGCCGGGGCTCCTGTCTGCAGCTCGTACAGCAGCACGAGCTGGTCATCCGAGCCTGAGGCCAAGTAGCGGCCATGGCCCGCCCAGCGCACGCAGTTGACGGCCTGTTGGTGATTCGCCAGCGTGGCCAGCAGCTCGAATGTGGCGATTCCTCCCTCGGGCGGCGGTTGTAACGACCATATCTTGACTGTGTTGTCTCCGCCAGCCGTCGCGAATAGCTGCAGCGTCGGGTGCGCGTCCACGCCGTAGATGGCGCACACTGGGCAGCAATAAAGCACAGATTTACACAGTTAACACCGCGATAACCAGAGCGAAAGAGAGCACCGCGATTGCGGCATCAGCTGCGCTGGCGTATTAACTATAGGAAGAAAACGCACCTGTTCCCGACGAGTTCTCGTGCTTGACGTCCTCGGGCTTCTCCAGCAGCATCTCCGCCTTGGTGTTGGTGCGGTTTAACGAAAGATAAGACCAAGAGGTCCGTACCGGTACTGTGATGTATTAAGTACGATTTTAAATTTAAATGTAGCCATGTCAATGCCATCTGACTCAGATGGCTTCATTGTCACTTGTTGAAGTGTGTGGGCTTGCAGTCGACAATGCGTTTTCGCGTTGGTATCTCCGTCTTCTTCTTGGTGCTGTGGGTGACACGTACAGCGGCGATTACCAGGAACGAGCGCGGTGCGTTGAAGCTGCTTTTCTGGGCCACCCATGGCCAGCGTTGGGCAGCTCAATGGGATATCCAGAACGAGCGCAGCGACCCGTGTCTTGACAATGTGCGTTCGCAATATAATTGAGTTGTATAACTTCGTTCTTACTTTTCGTTGCTATGCTGCTGCACATATAGTGGTATGGTATCGTGTGTGATCGCAACGGTCGCATCAGGTCCATGTGAGTGGAATCCCTGCCTGAATCATTACGACAGCAGACTTACCTGCCTCCTTGCTTTATGTTGTTGCAGCCGCCTAGCCAACAACAATCTAGTGGGGGCTGTGCCACCAGAATTCCCTCGTAAAGACCTGAGCGGGCTACAAGAGCTGTATGTTGTCTCTACTTCCCAACTACTTCGTACATGCTAGAGTCGAGAGTTAACTTCGTCGCCTGCAGAGACCTGAGCTCCAATTTCTTGACAGGATACGTACCCGCAACGTTGTCGCGACTCATCTCGCTCCGCACACTTCGGCTTGACCGCAACTACTTCGTCGGCGTCATTCCAGCGTCACTGGCAGAGTTGACCAAGCTGGAGTTCCTGTACGTAGCTTTGCTGTAGTGTTGCTCCAGACAAGTGTTTCAGTCGCATTGACCATCCATCGTACGCCAAGTAGAGAGCTGCAGGGGAATCAGTTTGATCCGGCCAGCGTGAACGGCGATGTCCTGCCTGAAGCAATTCAACAACTCACAGATTGGGAAGGACAACACTGCCACATCATCTCTTGAACAGATACCGAAAAATAGATGCATCCAAAAATTATTGGTATTTTAGGTTCCAAAAATTATTTCGGGTTTTACCCGATTCCAGTCAATTTTCAGCAAGTTATTTGGCAGCATCATTGACATGCATGGAGGCAGCTTGCTAGATGAATGGATCTCGTTGGGATGCAGTGCCTGCTTGTTGGAGATCTACAGTACTTTACGAACACGATTGCAATACTTTACTTTATTGCGCTAACACAGTTATTTATTTCCATGGCCCGAGTCGTCATGCCAGATGTCAAAACAGGTCTTGTTCACGTCCTTGTAACTCCGCCGTATTTTCGGGGTGCCTGGTTATCAGGGATGTTAAGCTTTCTTTTAATCAAGTTTCTTTTATCTTCTTATAATGCAAAAGAAGATCGGTCAGAATAGGTGGGCGTCTTCTTTTTCTTCTTTTAATCATACCACGTAGTAGTGTCTCTATTTTATGACTTTGCCGAAAATCATATTTTTTTGAAAGAGTTCACCCTTATAATAGAACACTGGGGTGGAGCGATTTTCGCTGTTTTTGATCAGAAGGGATCTATTTTCAAAGTCAAGATGAGTACATACACCGTTCATCCTAATTAGTCGTGCCACGACTATTTACCGTGTACGGTTCGAAGTCCTCCCAACCTTGTTTTGAAAATCGTCCTACTCAAAAACTACTTACCAACACTAAGAGAAAAATACATCACGTAACCGCCTTGTTGAGATCTATCAGAATCCGGGCTCTTTTCTTGATTTAAGGTAAAAATGAAAATATTTTTCAAAACCTGTGGAATGATTACCAAAGGTGCATGACTATTTAGGTCACACGACTAATTAGGGTGAACGGTGTACTGGCAATCGGATGGAGCCAACAGAGAACTGGCAGATCCATGTTTTCATTAAAAGAAGACCGCTTGATTTCTTCTATCTTCTTTTAATCAAAAGAAGATTTCATTTTTCAGAAGGCTTTCTTTTAACATCCCTGCTGGTTATTAATAAGCGAGGTCAACAGTGCACGCACACGTAATATGCAAGGATGCTAGGTACAGATGAAAGACGCCGACTTAAAAGATGTTTATTCTTGATCGTATGTCAACGAATATTGGGTCTTTCAGCGGAGCAGTCTTTAGTTATCATCGCTGTGGCTGCGGTGGGTTCTTCCAATCCAGTTCCGAAAGAGAAGAGCGGTCTTTAGTCATCATCATCGTCGTCGTCGTCATTATGATGAGAAAGGATACGGGGCTTGAACTCCTTGCCCTCTTGATCCGGTGTTGCGGCAACTTCGGATAGGACACGCTTGTTGCTTGTCAGTCCGTAACAGTCCATCGCGCCACCAAACGCGATAGCAGCGATAGCGAGGACGATCAGTTGAATAGTACGCATTGCAAAGACGATTGGAAAGTGAGAACAGCTTTCTGGACGACGTATAAAGGTGGGAAAAGGCAATGAGCACGCATTGTTAAAGTTTCATTAAAATCTTCGCAGGGAAGCAGCTTTTCGTTGTGGCAGTTAGACCGTCGGAACTTTCACAAAAATCTTCGCAGAACATTTGTTTTAATTTCGTTGTGCCAGCTGGAACTTTCGCAAAAAAGCTTCGCAGCGAGTATTCTGCAAAAGTAAAAGTAAAAGCTGCTAGCAGTCGTCATCACTATCGTCATCGTCGTCGTCGTCATCGTCGTCGTCGTCATCGTCCCCACCACCGAGAAATCGCGTGGTTCTTAACGAAACCCATTCTTGTACTTCCGGATCGACCAAACTATTGGTGGGTTCCATCTGAAGTGTAAGCAAGCGGCTTATTGCTCCATTGACATCGCGAACTACGATGGCAGCCGCAATTCCGACAATCCAGTTGACAAGCTGCATCGGAGCAAGGGAGGAAAAGAAGGAATGGCCGTTAGTTTGTCAGCTAGTAGCCACTGCGCTCATTTCCTGACGATATCCTCGAAACACGAAACAGTTCCACATTTTTTCGCCTTAGATCGTGTCCATACATGTACTTGTCTCGGTTAGCGATTTCTTACAATTTTCTCTTCAATAGTAGATGGATGGTCATATTTCTTGTCGACTTGCCTGGCTCGAGTAGGCATGCAGGCAACCATCGTCCGATAGCTTGGAGGCACCAAGCATGCGTACCGTCGAAAACGGATCAACGACGAGGTCAAAGAGCCCTGATGCCAGCTCGGCGCGCGGCTCCATCTTGAATACGCGGCCACTGGAGTTGAAGTGGAAACGCGATACGAAGGGAAAGTTGTAGGTCTTGCCAACTAAACGCTGAACCATCTCTTCGTCGGCTAGCAGCGGCTGGAAAAAATGTTTGATTGTGTCGCGAGAGATGCGAAGAGTAGAGCGACCAACGCACTGGACAACGTACACATCTGGGTCTTCACTCTCCAGCGGTTGGATCTGCTCACAGTGTAGTGTCATCTCCGCGTGATAGCGTGAGTAGTTTTGCCATTGCACGAGGAACGAATCCAGGTCGCGAAATGATGGGGATTGCACGTCCGGCAGCATCATGCTCCGCAACAGCGCTTCAATCTCCCACGCGTCGTGCCGGGTCGGGTCGTATCCGCGAGAGAAGCCTTGGTAGTACGCATGCACCTTATCTGCCACGAGTTGCACAGCATTCGCTCGTCGCGCAAGATGCAGTGCCGAAAGTAGCGTCTGGCGTCTCTCCAGCGTCTGCACCTGTTGGCGCATGCGCTGCATTTCCTGCCTCGCCAGGGTCTCACGTCGGTGCTGCGTCTGGTGCGAACTGGTCGCGAAGCTCTGCACGCGTCGGAAATGAGCATTGGCTGGGCCGAGTTTGCTCAATGTGCGGCAGTTCTTGGTCAATCTCCGTACACGTCGCCGACGTTGGTGACCAACGAGCGCTTCGGCTTGCATCGTGACCTGAGTCACCTCCAGCTCGAGCATTTCGATTCGCCCGGGCAAGTGATCGACCGAGGTGACAAGCGCCGAGGAGGTGCCATCCCTGTTGACCGTCGCGTCGGACGTTCGTCTTCATCTAAAGATTCCGACGTGGAGATCGCCCAGCGTGTGAGGCTGCGCTTGTTGAGACTGGAAAGCATGGGGTCCGTAGCACGTGGAAGGATTGTGAGTGCAAAACGAAAGGCGACCACTTCGGGGACCTATATTGGTGCGTGCTGGACACCTGACCGTAGATGTTCGCTAGTTCGCTGGCGATACGGTAGTTTCCACACCGATAGACGACGCTGGTGGGTTCTGTCCCGTCCAGAGATCGCATAATTTGCGCTAACGCACGGTGAGGAGAACTGCTGGCCACGTCAGGAAGCAAACCATGGATTGTCCGCTCACGAGTCACCATCGAGGGGCTAGCAGATCGAGCGGCATCCAAATCGACTGGACACTACAACGATGAAATCAAATTGGTAGGTCCTGGTGGGCTACAACCACCTCCAGCACATTAAGCTTAGTTGTCATTGACAACCACGCTTAATGCAAGCACTTGGCTGACCTTGGATTGTCCACAACCACAGCATCGACCATGCCGCTAATGAGTCATCTTCTTCGTCTTTTGAGTTGCACGTTATGTGTTGTACCTTAATCGCGAGTTTATCTCACGTCGCACATTGATGTTGTCCCTCCACGCCATTCATTCGACTATTGACTACCATGAGCGAGCTCTACAAGGAGGCGGCGGCGCTGCTGCACAAGCTGGAGAAGCGTCAGGGCGGCCTCAAGAGCCTGGCATATGCAGAAACCACGGTACACAAGCGCAGCTCCTTCGCCCTCGTGTGCGAGACACTGCGCTACAAGCCGTTGCTGCGTGAGCTGTTGGCCGCCGTGCCCGAGTGCCACAAGGAGCTCAAGACGCCCAAGGACGCCAAGGAGCCGGCCGCGCTCGTGTTCGTGGCGCTGTACGACCTTCTCTTCGGGCGGCAGAAAATACAGGGCGGCGGGTACGTGAAGAAGGCGCTCATGCTGCACCAGACGGCGTTCCGGCGGCGCTGGCCAGACTCAAGATCAAGCGCAAAGTGGCGTCTAATGAGGCGCTTCTTCCGCCGGAAAACCGGCAGCAGCACCTCGCGCTACCCCGCTACGTGCGCGTCAACACGCTCCTGGCTTCGCCGGAAGAGGCCGAAGCCTTCACGCGCGATTACGACGCGAAACAAGACCAAGACGTCCGAGATCTGCTTGTGCTTCCCTCGGGGACGGAGCTACACGAGCACGAGATGGTTGAGAGTGGGAAGCTGGTGCTGCAGGACAAGGCTAGTTGCTTCCCGGCTTACGTGCTGCATGGAGAGCGTTGCGACGCCAAGGGCAAGCAGGGCGACGTGATCGACGCCTGTGCGGCGCCTGGCAACAAGACCAGTCATCTGGCAATGCTACTACAGCAGCAGGATGGCGATGGGGAGGACAGCACGACCCCAAAGCGACGTGTGTTTGCATTTGATCGCTCTGTCAAGCGACTTGAGCTGCTGAAGCGACGGATGCAACTCGCAGGCGCTGCTACGCGCGTTCGGGCCGAGCTGCAGAGCTTCTTGGAGGTCCCTGTGGATGGTGAAATGTATCGCAACGTGCGCAGTATTCTGTTGGACCCTTCGTGCTCAGGATCTGGCATGACGAATCGTCTGGACCACTTGCTGGATATTGCGAGTGCGCGCGACACAGTGCTGGAGGCCGACGCCGGAGCTGAATACGAGGAAGACACGGCCAAACGGCTGCAGTCGCTCGCCGATTTTCAGTTAGAAGCGCTGCGCAAGGCTTTTCGTTTCCGCAGGTGGAGCGTGTTGTGTATTCTACGTGCTCTATTTTCCAGAAGGAAGATGAGGAAGTTGTTGCTGCGGCGTTGAAATCAGAGGAGAACTTTCGTGCCGCGCGGCCATTTGTGCTCAAGCCTGCGCTTACTTCCTGGCAACGTCGTGGGCTGGAGGTTGCAGGTCTCTCAGCAGAACAGGCCAGCGCACTCGTGCGTGCGAACGGCCTCGAAGACTCGACGAATGGGTTCTTCGTAGCGTATTTCGAACGCACGGACAGGGTTGGCAGCGAAGAGAAGGCACAGAGTGGGGAAGTCAAGAAGGAAACCGGAACCCCGCACCTGAAAGTGTTGAGATCGCTTCGTCAGTTGACAATACTGATTCAACCGGTGCCAACACTGGCAAGAAACGCAAGGTGCTGTCTGCCGTACAGAAGGAGAACCGCAAACGTCGAAAGCGCGAGAAGCGCAAACAAAATCATGGTCACTCAAAGACAGAGTAGAAAGTAAAGATGATAAAGACGAGTAAGTAGATTGAGCTCGTATAGTATTGCGAATATAGCGGATCGCTTTCAGAAAGCTTTGTGGACAGATCCAAAGGCGGAGGAATTGTTGTACGCAATTCAAACACGATTATTGTTGCTGGTTTTTATGGTTGTTGTTGCCTTTTCTTTAGGTGCTTCGATGATTCCGCACTGCCAACATCCCAGAGGCTTCGAAGAAGGGCGAGGTGCGGATCCACTCGCGCTTCGAGGGTGCTTTTTACTTGATTGCCTTTCTTTTGAAAAATCAAAATTAAAATCGCCGAGCCGAGCCGAGCCGTCACTCTCGTACATTCCGCATCGAGGTCGGAACTCCGATCTGCAGTCAAGACAGGCGCTCTCTCGGCGCTCTCTTCTCGCTCCGACGCGACTCTAGCGGCTCCAGACCGCGTACAGCATCTTCTCCGTCATCTGGGCTAGGCACCCGTGCAAGTTTCACGCGAAATGGCTGAGAGCTGCCTGCGCAACGCCAGCTGCACTTGCAGCGTGTGCGCCAGCTTTGACGTGGCATCACTAATGGATATCCTCAAGTCCTTTTCGTCCAACATCGAGTACGATGACGATGACGAAGGCGTGGCGGCTGCTGCTCAGGACGCGCCCCCAGCCGCGCCCAAATTCGACGGCATGGCGAACTTTCCGATCCGAGAGGTGAAAAAGACGTTTGTATCGATTTCTCCGCCTTTATCGATCGCTAGCAGGTGCTTCAGCGTGCCATTCTTGTTGTAGTCACCGACATGGTTGTGCATGAGGCGTTGCAGCAGGTTGATCACGGACGGGTACAAATCTCCAGGCTCCGCTCGATCGATCAACTTGTGCGTAGCCTCGCACAAGGCATTAAACAACCTGATGTGTTGTTGGTCTCCAGGTGACATTGCCGAAATCTCCGTTGCTGGTAGGTTAGCCTTTTCGGAAAACTTTTCCATACGAACGTCCACCATCTTCGAACACAATTCCAGCAATACGCGTTCCACAACGCAGCGATCCAATTCCGTCACCACATCGCTCCCGAAGGCCACGGTAAATGTCGGGATGCTAATGTCAAGCATCGACATATCTGGCCTCTTTTCAGCGTTACCAGCGTAAAAGGCTCCGTGGATAACGTCACACGGGGCCATGGTGATATCATTCACGTGCGAGTTCAAAAACTCAACTTCTGACGGATCCGAAGGTCGGTTGATGATACCATATAACCTCGCGAGAGCGTTTCCTCCTTCCTTGTACGCAGGTGTACTAGAGGGTACAACTTCCTTCGAGGAGTTCATCAACATCACAATTGGACCAAGCAGAAGCTCTTGGATTGTCAAAGTGGCGGAAACGTCATCGGCGATCACATCGTTGGGTGAATTCATATCAGCGTCATTGTCATCAACCTCCACGTCCATTGGCGCGTCTTCTGCAGTCTGTGTCTGTCTGCTAAAGGAGGATCTGCTTGACCAGCTTGTTGGCCGTATTCTTCTGAAATTGTCTAACGACCAGGCTAACTCGGAAAACCCGTTCATAGGTATCGATATCTTTGGCGTCCTGATGCAGATGGACAATTTTTTCGACTCTACCTGCTGTAGAAGTAATGATGGCCAACAATATGCGGCAGGCGCTGAAAATTATGTCGGATAGTCTTATGAAGATACGGCAGGCACTGAAAATTATGTCGGATAGTCTTATGAAGATACGGCCGGGTGATTTTGACGTAGCGATGGAGGATTTCCTCCTTCTGTGTCCCCATTGCGGAAGATTCTTGAAGAACTAGGTCGTGGCCAGTCGCAATAGCAGGATGCTGCTGAGCTCACCTCGGGGCTTCATTGCGGAGACGACGGCAGGTCAACCCCACCGGCACCGGCACCTCTACACCGCCCCGCATTACGAGCCATTTCGGTTCTCACGGTGGATCGTTGGGAGCTGGCAGTGCAACTAACGATGACGGTCCTCCTGAGGCAAATATCAATCGACGTTTGTTCGGCGCTCCACGAGAGAATGAGATCGTGACGTGTACAGCTAGATCAGCTTCGGCGGCTCCATCACTAGCTGGCAGGACATCCGTTGAAACCCGTGGACGCAGCTTTACCTCGTTCAACGACTTCATCACGAATCATGGAGCAGCTGCAACGAACAATGTGCCGCGTCCATCGAGTAGTACCAGGTAATGAACTGCAAACCTTGCTCAGCAGAATAGCATTGTGCCTTACTTAACTCATCACATCATAGTGGTGTAAACGTTTTCTTCAGCCCTCCCGAAGAATAAAGCTTGTTGTGTGTATTAATAGAGTTTAAGCTGCAGGAGCTGGTAACTACATGTACGCAACAAATCAAATCATCCCCCTTAGGGAGCGCATACCCGCTCACCTTCGGCCACACGGTGTCCCTCACCTTCGCTGGTACAGCAGTGACGGGAGCGTGGAAAATAGTAGCTACTCGTCTAAATGACGCTCTGTCTGAGAACTTTAGCTTTTGTGACATCATAGACGTCTGCAGCAGTTGCCACACGAGCAGATGCACCAAGCGTGCCGAAAACTTAGTCGATTTATAACTACCGGTACTACCAGAGGTATTATTTGACGAAGCGGTGGTTTGACCTGTATTGGCGGACGGCATCTTTAAACTTGACCCGAGTGATTGTGTCGCTGGTGTTGGCTACTTCGAAGTATTTCGCTTGGGATTTCGTACCTGGACACGGAGTACATTTCGTATCAAGGCGTCAATTCCGGTATGGGTATGATCTACATGGTGGCGGTGAATATGACCATCATTACGTTCAATGGAGCTCTTCCGATCACCTGCAAGGAACAAACTATGTTCTATCGAGAGCGTGCGGCCCAACGTACAATGCGCTTTGGTACTTCGCCGGAGCTACGTTGGTCGAGATTCCATACTGTTTTCGTACAACACTGCTTTTCATGGCAATCTTCTACCCGATGGCTGAGTTCACAAGTGTCGCTGCCTTCTTCACCTTTTGGATCAACTTATCGCTCATCGTTCTGCTGATGTCCTACTTTGGTCAATTCTTGGCGTTCCTGCTGCCAAGTCTCGAGGTGGCGTCGGTCTTTCTGGTGATTATCAACGTCATCTGCACGTTGTTCACGGGTTTCAATCCTCCTGCAGTGTCGATTCCTCATGGCTACAAGTGGCTCTACCACATTGTTCCGAACAACTACGCTTTTTCTAGTCTGGCTACCGGTACATGATGTACATGTAGGTCTCCGTCCTACGAGCCGTAGGACGGAGACTGGTACATATGGTCATGATTCATGACCATTTGACTGTGAACTCAGCAACGTAGCGAAAGCAAAAGATCCTATTGCTACCCGCAAGTGAAGGCTGAACGCTCCTCGACTCAGAAGCCCTTTGCCATTGTACTTTACACCGAGCTCTTTGCACAGCTGAGCCCACTGCTTGCATACAACTCTTTGCATCACATCATGAGCTGCTCATGCGCCACCATGGCCTTCAAGCCCGACAGTAATGGTTTCGTGAGCATCCTGCAGCAAGCGAAGCCCAGCATCCCGCGTACTGAGATCTTATTTATTTTTCCTGTTGAACCCAAACGGGACATGATTTCGATGCACTGGCTGGCGGCCAGACAGCTCCCTGTGGAATCGGATACTTACAAATACCAAGTGTAAAGGCGGATCCGGGTGTGCCGAAACCCGTGGGTTCACTTGGACCTGATTTTCTTCGCTCGAGCGCCGGGTCACACACAAAAGGACTTGCCGGCTATCGGTTATTTGGACGAGAGATCATGGTCCTGTCAATGAAGAAGACGCTGGCACTGGCCCTGTGTGTGTCCACGTTGACCGCCTCCGAGGTGGCGCAGACCTCGGCGCTTCGTACGCACCCGCGCCGCGCGCTCTCGGAATCCACCACGTGACGCAGTACGCGCCCAAGGTGGTGAAGCAGCCCACGCCGCCCGAGGGGGAGGACTCCGACTCGTACGACTCGTCTGACTCCGGCTCGTACGACTCGTATGACTCGTACGACGTGGAAGGATCAGCGGACGTGGAGCTGCAGGGCTCCGAGGAGCTCGAGATTGACAGCTCGCAGGATCTGGACCTGGACGTCGACGGTTCGGGCGATCTTGACGTGGACCTGGGTGAGGGGAGGACCTGGACTACAGCGGCGAGGGCGACCAGAGCTTCGACTTGAGCTCATCTGGCGACCTGGACTTCTCGGCCTCGGCCAGTCTGGACGCCAGCGGCCAGCTGGACACGGACATCGAATTCACGGACGGCTCCGTGGACGTGGAGCTGGACGACGACGAGGACTACACGCAGGACCTCGACTTCGAGACCAACGAGGTCGTGGACGAGATCATCGACGTGCCTGAGGGCGCCAAGTCCATCCACCTGCGTGTGCACAACGGCAACGTGGACCTGGACATCATTAAAGGCCCCAAGATGCACGCCAAGAAGGTGGCACAGCCCGAGCAGAAGAAGGAGGAGCCCAAGAAGGAGGAGTCTGAACAGAAGAAGGAGGAGACGGCTGCTGCCGAGACGAAGGAGGAGACCGTGTCCTTCGCTGCTGAGGCCAAGGAGTGGGTCTCAGAGAACAAATCCAAACCCGCCTTCTTGGGTGGCCTCATCGGCGCCGCTGTGGGCCTCGTGGGTGTGGCAGGCGTCGCCATCGCCAAGACGCGCAAGCGCAAATCCGAGAAGTCCGTCCTGGCTGAGGACGTGGCTGCCGACGCTGAGGCCGACGCCGGGGTGGACGAGGATGCTGAGTCTGAGTCGGACAGTGACTCGGACAGCGACGAGGATGTGGAGGCCGGCGTGACGGCGCTCACGGATGAAGACGCCGCGGAGAAGAAGTCGGGCGTCGTGGAAGGTTCGGTGTAAGTGAATTACGGGCTCTCGCTCTCACAAAGATGACGGATCGATGCATGCAATCGTAAATTTATGGCAAGGTGTCGCCTTTGAGCACGGCTGCTCCGTCGGAAGATCGCGTTCAAAACCTAATGGATTTTTATATTCTCGAGTTTTTTTCTGATTATGTGTTATTGAAACTATGCCGTTTGGTAGGCTTCACGTCCTCGATGGCTACACTTTTATTATCAGGTCAAGAGGTTGCAGCGACCATTACTGTGATGGCGCCGCGGAGCTCATCCACGACCTCGTGGAGCGCAGCCGCGAGCGCGTCGTACAGGTGCGCGCAGGAACCAGCCTGACCCACGTACTGCAGCAACAGCAGCTCCACGCGCAGCCGTTGACGCGTTCATTGCCGCTGCTGCCTCCAGCTCCAACGCTGACGCTAAGAGCCACGCGCCGCTCACATAAGACAAGCAACAGAGAACCGGCAAACGATCAAAAGTCTCAGCGCCGACGCAATGCGTTGCCAAGACTCGCGAGAGAAGTCGCACAGCTTCCCGAGATGGCCTCGTCGTTCGAGCAGTACCAACACTTCATGGACACCAAAATCTACAGAGAAGAGACCGTCCACCTGCAGAATCGTCGCGTTGCTCTCGTTCCGAAAGCTGATCTGCTGAAGAAGCTGGCTGAAGTATGCGCTGCTGCTCTGAAAGAAATGGAGAACGAGTCGGACGCTCCAGCGGTGCGCGAGTCGCTGCGAGAAAAGCTGGCGCGCGCGACGGCTCTGCTGAGAAGTGGCCAGGCGTTTGCAAACGCCAAGTCGTTGGCACCTCCTCCACCTCCCGCCTACGGCCAGATGAAGAACCCGCATTTGGCTTTCCTGAATTCAAGCGTGACGGATTGGTCGCCACGAAGGACAGACCCATTCACCCGTATGTATCTACGCTTTCAATCCCTCCTCTCAGCTTCTGTGCAGTTAATAACCACGTTGCTTTTGTCACCAACGACAGGAGTGTTGGTCTACAGGACGGCAACACAGCCGTCAAGCTGCCGATTCACTATGGAGATCAAATCTGCCTGCTTTCATCCAGCTCTGACTTGCCTCTGTCTATCGGTCAGATGGACGCAGCCATCCTGCAAATGACAGCTCTGCTGGACCGCAAATGACCTTCACTATTGTACGTTGCTTTACATGTGGGGTAAGTTGAATAGTGTCGTAACCTGGTGTCTGGCGCCACTTTTCAGGTGGACTTTCGAAACCCGTCGCGCTACGACGAGGTCACCAGCACAGACGATTTCTGGCTTCGCGTTGACGCCTCTGCGATGGTACCCCGAAAACAACTTGATGCCCGTTATCTCTTCAATTCAGAAAATAGTGACGACTCGAACTCACCGGGTGGTGGTGATGATGGCGACGGCTTAACCTCGCTACTCAGCGACACGAGTTATTATCTAGGCTGCCCGGGATGGCTCGATGATGAAAAATCTAATGGAGATCGTCACGTAGAGCTGGTACAATCAGCACAAAATGCGAGAATACTTGAAGATCCCCGACTGCAAAAGCGTTTTTGCATTGGGGCGATGAGCTTTGACTCCTTCGAAAGAATTCTACGGAGATGACGCGGCTACGCGGGAGTATGCGGTAGAAACTAACGAAGGCATCATGCGTTTGGCACGCTGGCGATTTGTGAGATACCATCCGCGTAGACACGAGCAAATTGGGAAGGGGGCCATGCGAATGGTGGTGGTAGCCGCTTTGACAACGATCAAGACGTAAACGACGCCTTGGTAAACTGCTCAATCGTATACCTCGTACTCAGTGATTTTGCCCTCGTGTACGACGAAGAACTCAAGCGCGGCGTTGGAGTGAACGGATCATCGGATGAACATACATCACCTCAAGTGTTCAAGCTTCGCGAAAAGGATCACGACAGGAAGAAACAAAGTCATCATCGCTGCAGCAACAGCGGGGGTAGTGCTGCAGTGGCGAATGTTGTGCATTTTTCTGCGGGTGCGCGGTGGCAAGTGCGCATTCTACAGCGTACCGGCTGTAAACACTACTTGCAGGAGTTAGAATTGGCCATCTCGGCAGTCATAGGAGACGTACGAAAAGAGGACGGTGCTCGTGTGGAATGGTTGCGCCAAAAACAGGAGAAGATGGCTCGAATAATCGCCGGCTGCGGGCAAAGAATGGGATGGTGCTCGACGCTCGACGCCAGTACGACCTCGTTACAGCACAAAGCAATAGCAAAACTGGAGCAGATAGAGCGACAAAAGGGGGCACAAGCAACTGAGTATTTCCAGCGTCGGCTTCAGGCGCTCGGCTCGATGGAGAGTGGACATGAACCGTATGAAATTATGCAACTGAAACAACAACAGCTCAATCGAGTGGTTGAACTCCCTCGTCTTTGACTACATGTTGAACACTTATAGTCAAACGTTGAGGGCCATAGCCTATACAATTGGCTATAGCTATGGGATATGGGCTATGGGCTATGACCATAGCATAATTCGAAAGGCGGAGCTTGGGAATTTTAGTGCTACCGGTACCGGCATCGTTTCCCGAGCGATTGCGGTATTTTCAAGAGTACGTTCCGAAATCTGCACAACATTTTGAGCAAAACACACCAAGTTTCACCTGACTCTTGCGCTTATACCTGGTATGACAGAGGAGTCAGCGACGTAGATGTCCTGGCCATCGTTGCGTATCTCCACAAAGTGTGCGTTGCTTGACGGCCTTAGATTTGAGCCTGGGCGAGTACGGCTGCAGTTTCCCGGATGGGGTCATGGCCATATCCATGTCTCCATTCACGAAAGGACCACCGTGATCTGACAATGAAAGTTGTTAGTACAGCATCACCACCAGGACGCGGTAGAGACGCACGGTAGCAGGCTTGGTCCATGCAGAAAACTTGTCCGCAAATATTGAGCAGCATGACGCTGCGATGAGAATTCGACAACTCATACATCGCTTGGACCCGGACGGCAGGTCCGACGTCGTGCACACAAAGTCGTACGTCAGCAGGCCCGCCATTACTAATACCAGCCCCTGTTTTGCTCATTTGCGGTGCCGGGGCGGCCAGCCTCATGCGCTGGTTGGCTTTCTACGCGGCTACGGAGCTGGAGCAGTTGTTGGTGATTATCATGATCTACAGCTTTTGACCAAGGCCCAAACCTGACCCTTGTATTAAAAGTCTTTCAATATTGCTCCGATCGCGACAAAAAATACAGGTTGTAGCCACTGAAAAGCGCTATAATTGGTCAGCGTTTGTGCTTACAACTCGCACGATTGGCCAAAATAATCCCGGATTGATGTGTGTGCTATCCTTATGGCCAGCACTGTACCCGCCGTCTGCGGATATAGCAGGCCGCCTAAAAACCGGCGTTTATCCTGTTTTTAAAGGCTGGGAAATGCCGGAATAAAATACCTTGCTAAATGTATTGCGTCCTTCATTCACCCTTCATTGTCAGACAGTAGAGATGACTCCGCGCTCAACGCTGTTCCAGAAGCCGCACCAAGATGCATACGGTCTAGACATCACCTCTCGGAATGCCCAGGGCGAAGTGTCGTCGGTTAGATGCCGCTTCTGTGTGTTCTTCGGCAGAGAGGGCCGCAAAGAGGACACCAGCAAGTGCAAACGCACCAGCAAGATCAAGTGGTTCAAGGGACCGTTTCGGGCACAGTACTTCAGGGACCACATGGCGTCGCAGCATCCGCAGCGCTGGCGCTCGTACCAGAAGGCGACGGCAAGCGAGAAAGCAGCGTACTTCTCAGCGAAGAAGCAACGAATGGGCAGCATGAGAAACCACGTGACCACAGCCAAGGACATGCTAGCGTTCACAGTATCTGCACGAATCATAGAGGGCATTCTCGAAGAGCTGTTCGCTCGCACACAGGAGGGAGGCGACGGCGACATATTGGAACTCAGCATGGGCGCAGACGAGGTGACATTTGCGGTAGAAAATACGAACGCGCCCTCCACGGTGATCAGGATGGAGGAGGAGCGCAACGGTCGTTTTGATGCAGACGCCATGAATTCCGTGGTGCAGAACAGTACGACATCACAGCTTTTTGCTAACCAAGGAGATGGCATCTACAAAGCTATCCTCAAGAACGCCCTTTGCTTTGAGCTCGTGATTGATCATGTCGCTATCGGGCTGTCACGTACGACAAGCCAGTGGAACCTTCGGCTTGCGGTTACTCGTGCCTTCCAGAAGCCGCACCAAGATACGCACGGTCTAGACATCACCCCTCGGAATGCCTAGGGCGAAGTGTCGTCGGTTAGATGCCGCTTCTGTGTGTTCTTCGGCAGAGAGGGCCGCAAAGAGGACACCAGCAAGCGCAAACGCACCAGCAAGATCAAGTGGTTCAAGGGACCGTTTCGGGCACAGTACTTCAGGGACCACATGGCGTCGCAGCATCCGCAGCGCTGGCGCTCGTACCAGAAGGCGACGGCAAGCGAGAAAGCAGCGTACTTCTCAGCGAAGAAGCAACGAATGGGCAGCATGAGAAACCACGTGACCACAGCCAAGGACATGCTAGCGTTCACAGTATCTGCACGAATCATAGAGGGCATTCTCGAAGAGCTGTTCGCTCGCACACAGGAGGGAGGCGACGGCGACATATTGGAACTCAGCATGGGCGCAGACGAGGTGACATTTGCGGTAGAAAATACGAACGCGCCCTCCACGGTGATCAGGATGGAGGAGGAGCGCAACGGTCGTTTTGATGCAGACGCCATGAATTCCGTGGTGCAGAACAGTACGACATCACAGCTTTTTGCTAACCAAGGAGATGGCATCTACAAAGCTATCCTCAAGAACGCCCTTTGCTTTGAGCTCGTGATTGATCATGTCGCTATCGGGCTGTCACGTACGACAAGCCAGTGGAACCTTCGGCTTGCGGTTACTCGTGCCTTCCAGAAGCCGCACCAAGATACGCACGGTCTAGACATCACCCCTCGGAATGCCTAGGGCGAAGTGTCGTCGGTTAGATGCCGCTTCTGTGTGTTCTTCGGCAGAGAGGGCCGCAAAGAGGACACCAGCAAGCGCAAACGCACCAGCAAGATCAAGTGGTTCAAGGGACCGTTTCGGGCACAGTACTTCAGGGACCACATGGCGTCGCAGCATCCGCAGCGCTGGCGCTCGTACCAGAAGGCGACGGCAAGCGAGAAAGCAGCGTACTTCTCAGCGAAGAAGCAACGAATGGGCAGCATGAGAAACCACGTGACCACAGCCAAGGACATGCTAGCGTTCACAGTATCTGCACGAATCATAGAGGGCATTCTCGAAGAGCTGTTCGCTCGCACACAGGAGGGAGGCGACGGCGACATATTGGAACTCAGCATGGGCGCAGACGAGGTGACATTTGCGGTAGAAAATACGAACGCGCCCTCCACGGTGATCAGGATGGAGGAGGAGCGCAACGGTCGTTTTGATGCAGACGCCATGAATTCCGTGGTGCAGAACAGTACGACATCACAGCTTTTTGCTAACCAAGGAGATGGCATCTACAAAGCTATCCTCAAGAACGCCCTTTGCTTTGAGCTCGTGATTGATCATGTCGCTATCGGGCTGTCACGTACGACAAGCCAGTGGAACCTTCGGCTTGCGGTTACTCGTGCCTTCCAGAAGCCGCACCAAGATACGCACGGTCTAGACATCACCCCTCGGAATGCCTAGGGCGAAGTGTCGTCGGTTAGATGCCGCTTCTGTGTGTTCTTCGGCAGAGAGGGCCGCAAAGAGGACACCAGCAAGCGCAAACGCACCAGCAAGATCAAGTGGTTCAAGGGACCGTTTCGGGCACAGTACTTCAGGGACCACATGGCGTCGCAGCATCCGCAGCGCTGGCGCTCGTACCAGAAGGCGACGGCAAGCGAGAAAGCAGCGTACTTCTCAGCGAAGAAGCAACGAATGGGCAGCATGAGAAACCACGTGACCACAGCCAAGGACATGCTAGCGTTCACAGTATCTGCACGAATCATAGAGGGCATTCTCGAAGAGCTGTTCGCTCGCACACAGGAGGGAGGCGACGGCGACATATTGGAACTCAGCATGGGCGCAGACGAGGTGACATTTGCGGTAGAAAATACGAACGCGCCCTCCACGGTGATCAGGATGGAGGAGGAGCGCAACGGTCGTTTTGATGCAGACGCCATGAATTCCGTGGTGCAGAACAGTACGACATCACAGCTTTTTGCTAACCAAGGAGATGGCATCTACAAAGCTATCCTCAAGAACGCCCTTTGCTTTGAGCTCGTGATTGATCATGTCGCTATCGGGCTGTCACGTACGACAAGCCAGTGGAACCTTCGGCTTGCGGTTACTCGTGCCTTCCAGAAGCCGCACCAAGATACGCACGGTCTAGACATCACCCCTCGGAATGCCTAGGGCGAAGTGTCGTCGGTTAGATGCCGCTTCTGTGTGTTCTTCGGCAGAGAGGGCCGCAAAGAGGACACCAGCAAGCGCAAACGCACCAGCAAGATCAAGTGGTTCAAGGGACCGTTTCGGGCACAGTACTTCAGGGACCACATGGCGTCGCAGCATCCGCAGCGCTGGCGCTCGTACCAGAAGGCGACGGCAAGCGAGAAAGCAGCGTACTTCTCAGCGAAGAAGCAACGAATGGGCAGCATGAGAAACCACGTGACCACAGCCAAGGACATGCTAGCGTTCACAGTATCTGCACGAATCATAGAGGGCATTCTCGAAGAGCTGTTCGCTCGCACACAGGAGGGAGGCGACGGCGACATATTGGAACTCAGCATGGGCGCAGACGAGGTGACATTTGCGGTAGAAAATACGAACGCGCCCTCCACGGTGATCAGGATGGAGGAGGAGCGCAACGGTCGTTTTGATGCAGACGCCATGAATTCCGTGGTGCAGAACAGTACGACATCACAGCTTTTTGCTAACCAAGGAGATGGCATCTACAAAGCTATCCTCAAGAACGCCCTTTGCTTTGAGCTCGTGATTGATCATGTCGCTATCGGGCTGTCACGTACGACAAGCCAGTGGAACCTTCGGCTTGCGGTTACTCGTGCCTTCCAGAAGCCGCACCAAGATACGCACGGTCTAGACATCACCCCTCGGAATGCCTAGGGCGAAGTGTCGTCGGTTAGATGCCGCTTCTGTGTGTTCTTCGGCAGAGAGGGCCGCAAAGAGGACACCAGCAAGCGCAAACGCACCAGCAAGATCAAGTGGTTCAAGGGACCGTTTCGGGCACAGTACTTCAGGGACCACATGGCGTCGCAGCATCCGCAGCGCTGGCGCTCGTACCAGAAGGCGACGGCAAGCGAGAAAGCAGCGTACTTCTCAGCGAAGAAGCAACGAATGGGCAGCATGAGAAACCACGTGACCACAGCCAAGGACATGCTAGCGTTCACAGTATCTGCACGAATCATAGAGGGCATTCTCGAAGAGCTGTTCGCTCGCACACAGGAGGGAGGCGACGGCGACATATTGGAACTCAGCATGGGCGCAGACGAGGTGACATTTGCGGTAGAAAATACGAACGCGCCCTCCACGGTGATCAGGATGGAGGAGGAGCGCAACGGTCGTTTTGATGCAGACGCCATGAATTCCGTGGTGCAGAACAGTACGACATCACAGCTTTTTGCTAACCAAGGAGATGGCATCTACAAAGCTATCCTCAAGAACGCCCTTTGCTTTGAGCTCGTGATTGATCATGTCGCTATCGGGCTGTCACGTACGACAAGCCAGTGGAACCTTCGGCTTGCGGTTACTCGTGCCTTCCAGAAGCCGCACCAAGATACGCACGGTCTAGACATCACCCCTCGGAATGCCTAGGGCGAAGTGTCGTCGGTTAGATGCCGCTTCTGTGTGTTCTTCGGCAGAGAGGGCCGCAAAGAGGACACCAGCAAGCGCAAACGCACCAGCAAGATCAAGTGGTTCAAGGGACCGTTTCGGGCACAGTACTTCAGGGACCACATGGCGTCGCAGCATCCGCAGCGCTGGCGCTCGTACCAGAAGGCGACGGCAAGCGAGAAAGCAGCGTACTTCTCAGCGAAGAAGCAACGAATGGGCAGCATGAGAAACCACGTGACCACAGCCAAGGACATGCTAGCGTTCACAGTATCTGCACGAATCATAGAGGGCATTCTCGAAGAGCTGTTCGCTCGCACACAGGAGGGAGGCGACGGCGACATATTGGAACTCAGCATGGGCGCAGACGAGGTGACATTTGCGGTAGAAAATACGAACGCGCCCTCCACGGTGATCAGGATGGAGGAGGAGCGCAACGGTCGTTTTGATGCAGACGCCATGAATTCCGTGGTGCAGAACAGTACGACATCACAGCTTTTTGCTAACCAAGGAGATGGCATCTACAAAGCTATCCTCAAGAACGCCCTTTGCTTTGAGCTCGTGATTGATCATGTCGCTATCGGGCTGTCACGTACGACAAGCCAGTGGAACCTTCGGCTTGCGGTTACTCGTGCCTTCCAGAAGCCGCACCAAGATACGCACGGTCTAGACATCACCCCTCGGAATGCCTAGGGCGAAGTGTCGTCGGTTAGATGCCGCTTCTGTGTGTTCTTCGGCAGAGAGGGCCGCAAAGAGGACACCAGCAAGCGCAAACGCACCAGCAAGATCAAGTGGTTCAAGGGACCGTTTCGGGCACAGTACTTCAGGGACCACATGGCGTCGCAGCATCCGCAGCGCTGGCGCTCGTACCAGAAGGCGACGGCAAGCGAGAAAGCAGCGTACTTCTCAGCGAAGAAGCAACGAATGGGCAGCATGAGAAACCACGTGACCACAGCCAAGGACATGCTAGCGTTCACAGTATCTGCACGAATCATAGAGGGCATTCTCGAAGAGCTGTTCGCTCGCACACAGGAGGGAGGCGACGGCGACATATTGGAACTCAGCATGGGCGCAGACGAGGTGACATTTGCGGTAGAAAATACGAACGCGCCCTCCACGGTGATCAGGATGGAGGAGGAGCGCAACGGTCGTTTTGATGCAGACGCCATGAATTCCGTGGTGCAGAACAGTACGACATCACAGCTTTTTGCTAACCAAGGAGATGGCATCTACAAAGCTATCCTCAAGAACGCCCTTTGCTTTGAGCTCGTGATTGATCATGTCGCTATCGGGCTGTCACGTACGACAAGCCAGTGGAACCTTCGGCTTGCGGTTACTCGTGCCTTCCAGAAGCCGCACCAAGATACGCACGGTCTAGACATCACCCCTCGGAATGCCTAGGGCGAAGTGTCGTCGGTTAGATGCCGCTTCTGTGTGTTCTTCGGCAGAGAGGGCCGCAAAGAGGACACCAGCAAGCGCAAACGCACCAGCAAGATCAAGTGGTTCAAGGGACCGTTTCGGGCACAGTACTTCAGGGACCACATGGCGTCGCAGCATCCGCAGCGCTGGCGCTCGTACCAGAAGGCGACGGCAAGCGAGAAAGCAGCGTACTTCTCAGCGAAGAAGCAACGAATGGGCAGCATGAGAAACCACGTGACCACAGCCAAGGACATGCTAGCGTTCACAGTATCTGCACGAATCATAGAGGGCATTCTCGAAGAGCTGTTCGCTCGCACACAGGAGGGAGGCGACGGCGACATATTGGAACTCAGCATGGGCGCAGACGAGGTGACATTTGCGGTAGAAAATACGAACGCGCCCTCCACGGTGATCAGGATGGAGGAGGAGCGCAACGGTCGTTTTGATGCAGACGCCATGAATTCCGTGGTGCAGAACAGTACGACATCACAGCTTTTTGCTAACCAAGGAGATGGCATCTACAAAGCTATCCTCAAGAACGCCCTTTGCTTTGAGCTCGTGATTGATCATGTCGCTATCGGGCTGTCACGTACGACAAGCCAGTGGAACCTTCGGCTTGCGGTTACTCGTGCCTTCCAGAAGCCGCACCAAGATACGCACGGTCTAGACATCACCCCTCGGAATGCCTAGGGCGAAGTGTCGTCGGTTAGATGCCGCTTCTGTGTGTTCTTCGGCAGAGAGGGCCGCAAAGAGGACACCAGCAAGCGCAAACGCACCAGCAAGATCAAGTGGTTCAAGGGACCGTTTCGGGCACAGTACTTCAGGGACCACATGGCGTCGCAGCATCCGCAGCGCTGGCGCTCGTACCAGAAGGCGACGGCAAGCGAGAAAGCAGCGTACTTCTCAGCGAAGAAGCAACGAATGGGCAGCATGAGAAACCACGTGACCACAGCCAAGGACATGCTAGCGTTCACAGTATCTGCACGAATCATAGAGGGCATTCTCGAAGAGCTGTTCGCTCGCACACAGGAGGGAGGCGACGGCGACATATTGGAACTCAGCATGGGCGCAGACGAGGTGACATTTGCGGTAGAAAATACGAACGCGCCCTCCACGGTGATCAGGATGGAGGAGGAGCGCAACGGTCGTTTTGATGCAGACGCCATGAATTCCGTGGTGCAGAACAGTACGACATCACAGCTTTTTGCTAACCAAGGAGATGGCATCTACAAAGCTATCCTCAAGAACGCCCTTTGCTTTGAGCTCGTGATTGATCATGTCGCTATCGGGCTGTCACGTACGACAAGCCAGTGGAACCTTCGGCTTGCGGTTACTCGTGCCTTCCAGAAGCCGCACCAAGATACGCACGGTCTAGACATCACCCCTCGGAATGCCTAGGGCGAAGTGTCGTCGGTTAGATGCCGCTTCTGTGTGTTCTTCGGCAGAGAGGGCCGCAAAGAGGACACCAGCAAGCGCAAACGCACCAGCAAGATCAAGTGGTTCAAGGGACCGTTTCGGGCACAGTACTTCAGGGACCACATGGCGTCGCAGCATCCGCAGCGCTGGCGCTCGTACCAGAAGGCGACGGCAAGCGAGAAAGCAGCGTACTTCTCAGCGAAGAAGCAACGAATGGGCAGCATGAGAAACCACGTGACCACAGCCAAGGACATGCTAGCGTTCACAGTATCTGCACGAATCATAGAGGGCATTCTCGAAGAGCTGTTCGCTCGCACACAGGAGGGAGGCGACGGCGACATATTGGAACTCAGCATGGGCGCAGACGAGGTGACATTTGCGGTAGAAAATACGAACGCGCCCTCCACGGTGATCAGGATGGAGGAGGAGCGCAACGGTCGTTTTGATGCAGACGCCATGAATTCCGTGGTGCAGAACAGTACGACATCACAGCTTTTTGCTAACCAAGGAGATGGCATCTACAAAGCTATCCTCAAGAACGCCCTTTGCTTTGAGCTCGTGATTGATCATGTCGCTATCGGGCTGTCACGTACGACAAGCCAGTGGAACCTTCGGCTTGCGGTTACTCGTGCCTTCCAGAAGCCGCACCAAGATACGCACGGTCTAGACATCACCCCTCGGAATGCCTAGGGCGAAGTGTCGTCGGTTAGATGCCGCTTCTGTGTGTTCTTCGGCAGAGAGGGCCGCAAAGAGGACACCAGCAAGCGCAAACGCACCAGCAAGATCAAGTGGTTCAAGGGACCGTTTCGGGCACAGTACTTCAGGGACCACATGGCGTCGCAGCATCCGCAGCGCTGGCGCTCGTACCAGAAGGCGACGGCAAGCGAGAAAGCAGCGTACTTCTCAGCGAAGAAGCAACGAATGGGCAGCATGAGAAACCACGTGACCACAGCCAAGGACATGCTAGCGTTCACAGTATCTGCACGAATCATAGAGGGCATTCTCGAAGAGCTGTTCGCTCGCACACAGGAGGGAGGCGACGGCGACATATTGGAACTCAGCATGGGCGCAGACGAGGTGACATTTGCGGTAGAAAATACGAACGCGCCCTCCACGGTGATCAGGATGGAGGAGGAGCGCAACGGTCGTTTTGATGCAGACGCCATGAATTCCGTGGTGCAGAACAGTACGACATCACAGCTTTTTGCTAACCAAGGAGATGGCATCTACAAAGCTATCCTCAAGAACGCCCTTTGCTTTGAGCTCGTGATTGATCATGTCGCTATCGGGCTGTCACGTACGACAAGCCAGTGGAACCTTCGGCTTGCGGTTACTCGTGCCTTCCAGAAGCCGCACCAAGATACGCACGGTCTAGACATCACCCCTCGGAATGCCTAGGGCGAAGTGTCGTCGGTTAGATGCCGCTTCTGTGTGTTCTTCGGCAGAGAGGGCCGCAAAGAGGACACCAGCAAGCGCAAACGCACCAGCAAGATCAAGTGGTTCAAGGGACCGTTTCGGGCACAGTACTTCAGGGACCACATGGCGTCGCAGCATCCGCAGCGCTGGCGCTCGTACCAGAAGGCGACGGCAAGCGAGAAAGCAGCGTACTTCTCAGCGAAGAAGCAACGAATGGGCAGCATGAGAAACCACGTGACCACAGCCAAGGACATGCTAGCGTTCACAGTATCTGCACGAATCATAGAGGGCATTCTCGAAGAGCTGTTCGCTCGCACACAGGAGGGAGGCGACGGCGACATATTGGAACTCAGCATGGGCGCAGACGAGGTGACATTTGCGGTAGAAAATACGAACGCGCCCTCCACGGTGATCAGGATGGAGGAGGAGCGCAACGGTCGTTTTGATGCAGACGCCATGAATTCCGTGGTGCAGAACAGTACGACATCACAGCTTTTTGCTAACCAAGGAGATGGCATCTACAAAGCTATCCTCAAGAACGCCCTTTGCTTTGAGCTCGTGATTGATCATGTCGCTATCGGGCTGTCACGTACGACAAGCCAGTGGAACCTTCGGCTTGCGGTTACTCGTGCCTTCCAGAAGCCGCACCAAGATACGCACGGTCTAGACATCACCCCTCGGAATGCCTAGGGCGAAGTGTCGTCGGTTAGATGCCGCTTCTGTGTGTTCTTCGGCAGAGAGGGCCGCAAAGAGGACACCAGCAAGCGCAAACGCACCAGCAAGATCAAGTGGTTCAAGGGACCGTTTCGGGCACAGTACTTCAGGGACCACATGGCGTCGCAGCATCCGCAGCGCTGGCGCTCGTACCAGAAGGCGACGGCAAGCGAGAAAGCAGCGTACTTCTCAGCGAAGAAGCAACGAATGGGCAGCATGAGAAACCACGTGACCACAGCCAAGGACATGCTAGCGTTCACAGTATCTGCACGAATCATAGAGGGCATTCTCGAAGAGCTGTTCGCTCGCACACAGGAGGGAGGCGACGGCGACATATTGGAACTCAGCATGGGCGCAGACGAGGTGACATTTGCGGTAGAAAATACGAACGCGCCCTCCACGGTGATCAGGATGGAGGAGGAGCGCAACGGTCGTTTTGATGCAGACGCCATGAATTCCGTGGTGCAGAACAGTACGACATCACAGCTTTTTGCTAACCAAGGAGATGGCATCTACAAAGCTATCCTCAAGAACGCCCTTTGCTTTGAGCTCGTGATTGATCATGTCGCTATCGGGCTGTCACGTACGACAAGCCAGTGGAACCTTCGGCTTGCGGTTACTCGTGCCTTCCAGAAGCCGCACCAAGATACGCACGGTCTAGACATCACCCCTCGGAATGCCTAGGGCGAAGTGTCGTCGGTTAGATGCCGCTTCTGTGTGTTCTTCGGCAGAGAGGGCCGCAAAGAGGACACCAGCAAGCGCAAACGCACCAGCAAGATCAAGTGGTTCAAGGGACCGTTTCGGGCACAGTACTTCAGGGACCACATGGCGTCGCAGCATCCGCAGCGCTGGCGCTCGTACCAGAAGGCGACGGCAAGCGAGAAAGCAGCGTACTTCTCAGCGAAGAAGCAACGAATGGGCAGCATGAGAAACCACGTGACCACAGCCAAGGACATGCTAGCGTTCACAGTATCTGCACGAATCATAGAGGGCATTCTCGAAGAGCTGTTCGCTCGCACACAGGAGGGAGGCGACGGCGACATATTGGAACTCAGCATGGGCGCAGACGAGGTGACATTTGCGGTAGAAAATACGAACGCGCCCTCCACGATGATCAGGATGGAGGAGGAGCGCAACGGTCGTTTTGATGCAGGCGCCATGAATTCCGTGGTGCAGAACAGTACGACATCCACAGCTTTTTGCTAACCAAGGAGATGGCATCTACAAAGCTATCCTCAAGAACGCCCTTTGCTTTGAGCTCGTGATTGATCATGTCGCTATCGGGCTGTCACGTACGACAAGCCAGTGGAACCTTCGGCTTGCGGTTACTCGTGCCTTCCAGAAGCCGCACCAAGATACGCACGGTCTAGACATCACCCCTCGGAATGCCTAGGGCGAAGTGTCGTCGGTTAGATGCCGCTTCTGTGTGTTCTTCGGCAGAGAGGGCCGCAAAGAGGACACCAGCAAGCGCAAACGCACCAGCAAGATCAAGTGGTTCAAGGGACCGTTTCGGGCACAGTACTTCAGGGACCACATGGCGTCGCAGCATCCGCAGCGCTGGCGCTCGTACCAGAAGGCGACGGCAAGCGAGAAAGCAGCGTACTTCTCAGCGAAGAAGCAACGAATGGGCAGCATGAGAAACCACGTGACCACAGCCAAGGACATGCTAGCGTTCACAGTATCTGCACGAATCATAGAGGGCATTCTCGAAGAGCTGTTCGCTCGCACACAGGAGGGAGGCGACGGCGACATATTGGAACTCAGCATGGGCGCAGACGAGGTGACATTTGCGGTAGAAAATACGAACGCGCCCTCCACGGTGATCAGGATGGAGGAGGAGCGCAACGGTCGTTTTGATGCAGACGCCATGAATTCCGTGGTGCAGAACAGTACGACATCACAGCTTTTTGCTAACCAAGGAGATGACATCTACAAAGCTATCCTCAAGAACGCCCTTTGCTTTGAGCTCGTGATTGATCATGTCGCTATCGGGCTGTCACGTACGACAAGCCAGTGGAACCTTCGGCTTGCGGTTACTCGTGCCTTCCAGAAGCCGCACCAAGATACGCACGGTCTAGACATCACCCCTCGGAATGCCTAGGGCGAAGTGTCGTCGGTTAGATGCCGCTTCTGTGTGTTCTTCGGCAGAGAGGGCCGCAAAGAGGACACCAGCAAGCGCAAACGCACCAGCAAGATCAAGTGGTTCAAGGGACCGTTTCGGGCACAGTACTTCAGGGACCACATGGCGTCGCAGCATCCGCAGCGCTGGCGCTCGTACCAGAAGGCGACGGCAAGCGAGAAAGCAGCGTACTTCTCAGCGAAGAAGCAACGAATGGGCAGCATGAGAAACCACGTGACCACAGCCAAGGACATGCTAGCGTTCACAGTATCTGCACGAATCATAGAGGGCATTCTCGAAGAGCTGTTCGCTCGCACACAGGAGGGAGGCGACGGCGACATATTGGAACTCAGCATGGGCGCAGACGAGGTGACATTTGCGGTAGAAAATACGAACGCGCCCTCCACGATGATCAGGATGGAGGAGGAGCGCAACGGTCGTTTTGATGCAGGCGCCATGAATTCCGTGGTGCAGAACAGTACGACATCACAGCTTTTGCTAACCAAGGAGATGGCATCTACAAAGCTATCCTCAAGAACGCCCTTTGCTTTGAGCTCGTGATTGATCATGTCGCTATCGGGATGTCATTTTGTCAAGTCGCCCGAGCGATTGACGCTGTGTGGACTCGCACGAGTAACGACAACCTTCTCGGGGTCAACGACTAACTAGTAGGAGGATTCGTGGGCATTGTTGTTGGTGCCAACCTTCAAAAGATCGCCGATCTCTTGGCGAGTCCTTCAGTGTGTGCGTTTGCGCTAGCCAGTGATGGTAGCACGCATCGGCATCATTCGTTTTTGGATATGCGGATTCGTATTTGCAACCGCGGTACGCTGCACAACCTCCACCTCGTAGCGCTTCCCGTGTTTGAGCGCCACAGCGCGAACAACATGTTTGGACTCATCGCCAAAATACTGGACGCGCTGTTTCCGCTCTGGAGAGACAAGTTAATAGCAGCGAGCTCCGATGGCGAGAACACGATGACCTGGCGGTACTCCGGGGTCGTCACGCGACTAGAAGCAGCAGCGACGAACAAGGTAAGGTGACACCTATCAAAAGACTAATATTTGCGTTGAGCTAAAGCAAACTGTTTGTGCGGAGTATATAGATTTTGCGAGTGTGGTGTGTGCCGCACCAAATCGACCTCGATATTTAAAACCGACGAGCGTAGTGGATGAAGGTGAGAGGTCGAAGTCGGTGTACGCGTTGTCGGCATGGCTGCAGCGCGAAGACATGTTGATCATACAAATGGGAAAGAGATGCCCCAAGAAAACGCAGCGCTGGCTGCAGTTGGGCAAAATACTGAAGTTCTACATCACACACCGAGTGCATATCATGAAGCACTGCGAACACAAGCTCACTCTGCAAGCTCCCTCTTGTGCCTGGTGGGTACTCACCCTGGCGATTCACCCAGCCATCGAGCTGGTCAACGTCACCATTTTCACGGTTCAACGCCGTTCGCTCCTACTCTCCCAGCAATGAGCCGAAGTGGCGGCTATGATTGCCAAGATCACCACCATGTTTGGACTGAACCGATCACCCGCTAAAGATTTAAAAATATGGGAACATGCTCGTAAACCACTATCAGTTAGGGTCAGACTAATTCATGCTGTCTAAAATCCGGTGCGCGCTGGTTTGACCGGATTAATGCTTATTCCGGTGTTTTCCATTTCTTTAAACCGGTGCCTGGAAGAACGAGCTTCAAGGCTGCTGGAGCACGAGCTTCCAGGCTGCTGTGCCACGATCAATTCATTTGCTATGCGTGTAAGGTACTCGTACAGCTTTGCTTGAAAGATCCCCTCAAGCGAGAGGTTCGTTAAACTAGTGCGGAAGTCGTTCTTGTTCCATTTAAGAATGGAAACGTCCGACTCAACGGAGGTAGTGTTGGCGAACACACACGCTAGTCCGCCACAGAAGCTCCTCAAGCGGCCGATAAAGGCGGAGAAATCGACACAAACGTGTTTTTCACCTCTCGGATCGGAAAGTTCGCCAAGCCGCCGAATTTGGGCGCGGCTGGGGGGCGCGTCCGGAGCAACAGCCGCCACGCCTTCGTCCTCGTACTCGATGTTGGACGAAATGGACTTCAGGAGGCTCATGGTGACACCACGTCAAAGCCCGCGCACATACTGCACGTGCAGCTGGAGCTGCGCAGGCAGCTCTCAGCCATTTCGCGTGAAACTTCAGATGACGGAGAAGATGCTGTGCGCAGTCTGGAGCCGCTAGGGTCGAGCAGAGAGCGGCGAGAGAGCGCCTGTCCTGGCTGCAGATCGGGTTCCGCCCTCGATGCGGAATGTACGAGAGTGACGGCTCGGCTCGGCTCGGCGATTTTGATTTTTCAAATGAAAGGCAATAAATTAAAAGGCACCCTCGAAGCGCGAGTGGATCCGCAACTCGCCCTTCTTCGCAGCCTCTGGGATGTTGGCGGTGCGGAATCATCGAAGCACCTAAAGAAAAAGCAGCACAACATTTTGAGCAAAACACACCAAGTTTCACTTGACTCTTGCACTTATATCTGGAATGACAGAAGAGTCAGCGACGTAGATGTCCTGGCCATCGTTGCGTATCTCCACAAAGTGTGTGCGTTGTTTGACTCCCTTAGGTTTGAGTGTGGGCGATGACGGCTGCAGTTTCCTGGATGGGGTCATGGCCATATCCACGCCTTTGTAGAGCCCCTCACATGTCTCCGCTGCAATGTGGTAGGCATGCCATGGACACTTAGTAGTCGGAAATGCACCATCTGCAGCGCGCCAAGGTTATGAAAGATGTCGCGCAATTCGCGGTCGGCCTCGTCACAGGATTGGAAGGTGTGCAAGCTGAACGAGACCAGGACAACAAACCGGTGGATACGTCTTATACGCCAGTGTCACCTGCCGAGCTAGTGGAGATGCGCACTGGTGAATTCATTAGGAAGGTGCTCGACAAGTTTCACGTCCAGCTCTGTATGTCTTGGTCGGACAAGGACATCGAGCAAGTCGGACACGACCACATCAACCTCCTGAAAGCCTTCCGCGATGACACCGCCGTAGCAGACGTGATTACCAGCCACGATCACAAGACGTCGATCAACTCGGGTGGAACTCTTTGGCCAGGAGGTTCCCCACTTGAGGAGCTTCTGTGGCGGACTAGCGTGTGTGTTCGCCAACACTACCTCCGTTGAGTCGGACGTTTCCATTCTTAAATGGAACAAGAACGACTTCCGCACTAGTTTAACGAACCTCTCGCTTGAGGGGATCTTTCAAGCAAAGCTGTACGAGTACCTTACACGCATAGCAAATGAATTGATCGTGGCACAGCAGCCTGGAAGCTCGTGCTCCAGCAGCCTTGAAGCTCGTTCTTCCAGGCACCGGTTTAAAGAAATGGAAAACACCGGAATAAGCCTTAATCCGGTCAAACCAGCGCGCACCGGATTTTAGAAAGCATGAATTAGTCTGACCCTAACTGATAGTGGTTTACGAGCATGTTCCCATATTTTTAAATCTTTAGCGGGTGATCGGTTCAGTCCAAACATGGTGGTGATCTTGGCAATCATAGCCGCCACTTCGGCTCATTGCTGGGAGAGTAGGAGCGAACGGCGTTGAACCGTGAAAATGGTGACGTTGACCAGCTCGATGGCTGGGTGAATCGCCAGGGTGAGTACCCACCAGGCACAAGAGGGAGCTTGCAGAGTGAGCTTGTGTTCGCAGTGCTTCATGATATGCACTCGGTGTGTGATGTAGAACTTCAGTATTTTGCCCAACTGCAGCCAGCGCTGCGTTTTCTTGGGGCATCTCTTTCCCATTTGTATGATCAACATGTCTTCGCGCTGCAGCCATGCCGACAACGCGTACACCGACTTCGACCTCTCACCTTCATCCACTACGCTCGTCGGTTTTAAATATCGAGGTCGATTTGGTGCGGCACACACCACACTCGCAAAATCTATATACTCCGCACAAACAGTTTGCTTTAGCTCAACGCAAATATTAGTCTTTTGATAGGTGTCACCTTACCTTGTTCGTCGCTGCTGCTTCTAGTCGCGTGACGACCCCGGAGTACCGCCAGGTCATCGTGTTCTCGCCATCGGAGCTCGCTGCTATTAACTTGTCTCTCCAGAGCGGAAACAGCGCGTCCAGTATTTTGGCGATGAGTCCAAACATGTTGTTCGCGCTGTGGCGCTCAAACACGGGAAGCGCTACGAGGTGGAGGTTGTGCAGCGTACCGCGGTTGCAAATACGAATCCGCATATCCAAAAACGAATGATGCCGATGCGTGCTACCATCACTGGCTAGCGCAAACGCACACACTGAAGGACTCGCCAAGAGATCGGCGATCTTTGAAGGTTGGCACCAACAACAATGCCCACGAATCCTCCTACTAGTTAGTCGTTGACCCCGAGAAGGTTGTCGTTACTCGTGCGAGTCCACACAGCGTCAATCGCTCGGGCGACTTGACAAAATGACATCCCGATAGCGACATGATCAATCACGAGCTCAAAGCAAAGGGCGTTCTTGAGGATAGCTTTGTAGATGCCATCTCCTTGGTTAGCAAAAGCTGTGATGTCGTACTGTTCTGCACCACGGAATTCATGGCGCCTGCATCAAAACGACCGTTGCGCTCCTCCTCCATCCTGATCATCGTGGAGGGCGCGTTCGTATTTTCTACCGCAAATGTCACCTCGTCTGCGCCCATGCTGAGTTCCAATATGTCGCCGTCGCCTCCCTCCTGTGTGCGAGCGAACAGCTCTTCGAGAATGCCCTCTATGATTCGTGCAGATACTGTGAACGCTAGCATGTCCTTGGCTGTGGTCACGTGGTTTCTCATGCTGCCCATTCGTTGCTTCTTCGCTGAGAAGTACGCTGCTTTCTCGCTTGCCGTCGCCTTCTGGTACGAGCGCCAGCGCTGCGGATGCTGCGACGCCATGTGGTCCCTGAAGTACTGTGCCCGAAACGGTCCCTTGAACCACTTGATCTTGCTGGTGCGTTTGCGCTTGCTGGTGTCCTCTTTGCGGCCCTCTGCCGAAGAACACACAGAAGCGGCATCTAACCGACGACACTTCGCCCTAGGCATTCCGAGGGGTGATGTCTAGACCGTGCGTATCTTGGTGCGGCTTCTGGAAGGCACGAGTAACCGCAAGCCGAAGGTTCCACTGGCTTGTCGTACGTGACAGCCCGATAGCGACATGATCAATCACGAGCTCAAAGCAAAGGGCGTTCTTGAGGATAGCTTTGTAGATGCCATCTCCTTGGTTAGCAAAAAGCTGTGATGTCGTACTGTTCTGCACCACGGAATTCATGGCGTCTGCATCAAAACGACCGTTGCGCTCCTCCTCCATCCTGATCACCGTGGAGGGCGCGTTCGTATTTTCTACCGCAAATGTCACCTCGTCTGCGCCCATGCTGAGTTCCAATATGTCGCCGTCGCCTCCTCCTGTGTGCGAGCGAACAGCTCTTCGAGAATGCCCTCTATGATTCGTGCAGATACTGTGAACGCTAGCATGTCCTTGGCTGTGGTCACGTGGTTTCTCATGCTGCCCATTCGTTGCTTCTTCGCTGAGAAGTACGCTGCTTTCTCGCTTGCCGTCGCCTTCTGGTACGAGCGCCAGCGCTGCGGATGCTGCGACGCCATGTGGTCCCTGAAGTACTGTGCCCGAAACGGTCCCTTGAACCACTTGATCTTGCTGGTGCGTTTGCGCTTGCTGGTGTCCTCTTTGCGGCCCTCTGCCGAAGAACACACAGAAGCGGCATCTAACCGACGACACTTCGCCCTAGGCATTCCGAGGGGTGATGTCTAGACCGTGCGTATCTTGGTGCGGCTTCTGGAAGGCACGAGTAACCGCAAGCCGAAGGTTCCACTGGCTTGTCGTACGTGACAGCCCGATAGCGACATGATCAATCACGAGCTCAAAGCAAAGGGCGTTCTTGAGGATAGCTTTGTAGATGCCATCTCCTTGGTTAGCAAAAAGCTGTGATGTCGTACTGTTCTGCACCACGGAATTCATGGCGTCTGCATCAAAACGACCGTTGCGCTCCTCCTCCATCCTGATCACCGTGGAGGGCGCGTTCGTATTTTCTACCGCAAATGTCACCTCGTCTGCGCCCATGCTGAGTTCCAATATGTCGCCGTCGCCTCCCTCCTGTGTGCGAGCGAACAGCTCTTCGAGAATGCCCTCTATGATTCGTGCAGATACTGTGAACGCTAGCATGTCCTTGGCTGTGGTCACGTGGTTTCTCATGCTGCCCATTCGTTGCTTCTTCGCTGAGAAGTACGCTGCTTTCTCGCTTGCCGTCGCCTTCTGGTACGAGCGCCAGCGCTGCGGATGCTGCGACGCCATGTGGTCCCTGAAGTACTGTGCCCGAAACGGTCCCTTGAACCACTTGATCTTGCTGGTGCGTTTGCGCTTGCTGGTGTCCTCTTTGCGGCCCTCTGCCGAAGAACACACAGAAGCGGCATCTAACCGACGACACTTCGCCCTAGGCATTCCGAGGGGTGATGTCTAGACCGTGCGTATCTTGGTGCGGCTTCTGGAAGGCACGAGTAACCGCAAGCCGAAGGTTCCACTGGCTTGTCGTACGTGACAGCCCGATAGCGACATGATCAATCACGAGCTCAAAGCAAAGGGCGTTCTTGAGGATAGCTTTGTAGATGCCATCTCCTTGGTTAGCAAAAAGCTGTGATGTCGTACTGTTCTGCACCACGGAATTCATGGCGTCTGCATCAAAACGACCGTTGCGCTCCTCCTCCATCCTGATCACCGTGGAGGGCGCGTTCGTATTTTCTACCGCAAATGTCACCTCGTCTGCGCCCATGCTGAGTTCCAATATGTCGCCGTCGCCTCCTCCTGTGTGCGAGCGAACAGCTCTTCGAGAATGCCCTCTATGATTCGTGCAGATACTGTGAACGCTAGCATGTCCTTGGCTGTGGTCACGTGGTTTCTCATGCTGCCCATTCGTTGCTTCTTCGCTGAGAAGTACGCTGCTTTCTCGCTTGCCGTCGCCTTCTGGTACGAGCGCCAGCGCTGCGGATGCTGCGACGCCATGTGGTCCCTGAAGTACTGTGCCCGAAACGGTCCCTTGAACCACTTGATCTTGCTGGTGCGTTTGCGCTTGCTGGTGTCCTCTTTGCGGCCCTCTCTGCCGAAGAACACACAGAAGCGGCATCTAACCGACGACACTTCGCCCTAGGCATTCCGAGGGGTGATGTCTAGACCGTGCGTATCTTGGTGCGGCTTCTGGAAGGCACGAGTAACCGCAAGCCGAAGGTTCCACTGGCTTGTCGTACGTGACAGCCCGATAGCGACATGATCAATCACGAGCTCAAAGCAAAGGGCGTTCTTGAGGATAGCTTTGTAGATGCCATCTCCTTGGTTAGCAAAAAGCTGTGATGTCGTACTGTTCTGCACCACGGAATTCATGGCGTCTGCATCAAAACGACCGTTGCGCTCCTCCTCCATCCTGATCACCGTGGAGGGCGCGTTCGTATTTTCTACCGCAAATGTCACCTCGTCTGCGCCCATGCTGAGTTCCAATATGTCGCCGTCGCCTCCTCCTGTGTGCGAGCGAACAGCTCTTCGAGAATGCCCTCTATGATTCGTGCAGATACTGTGAACGCTAGCATGTCCTTGGCTGTGGTCACGTGGTTTCTCATGCTGCCCATTCGTTGCTTCTTCGCTGAGAAGTACGCTGCTTTCTCGCTTGCCGTCGCCTTCTGGTACGAGCGCCAGCGCTGCGGATGCTGCGACGCCATGTGGTCCCTGAAGTACTGTGCCCGAAACGGTCCCTTGAACCACTTGATCTTGCTGGTGCGTTTGCGCTTGCTGGTGTCCTCTTTGCGGCCCTCTCTGCCGAAGAACACACAGAAGCGGCATCTAACCGACGACACTTCGCCCTAGGCATTCCGAGGGGTGATGTCTAGACCGTGCGTATCTTGGTGCGGCTTCTGGAAGGCACGAGTAACCGCAAGCCGAAGGTTCCACTGGCTTGTCGTACGTGACAGCCCGATAGCGACATGATCAATCACGAGCTCAAAGCAAAGGGCGTTCTTGAGGATAGCTTTGTAGATGCCATCTCCTTGGTTAGCAAAAAGCTGTGATGTCGTACTGTTCTGCACCACGGAATTCATGGCGTCTGCATCAAAACGACCGTTGCGCTCCTCCTCCATCCTGATCACCGTGGAGGGCGCGTTCGTATTTTCTACCGCAAATGTCACCTCGTCTGCGCCCATGCTGAGTTCCAATATGTCGCCGTCGCCTCCCTCCTGTGTGCGAGCGAACAGCTCTTCGAGAATGCCCTATGATTCGTGATACTGTGAACGCTAGCATGTCCTTGGCTGTGGTCACGTGGTTTCTCATGCTGCCCATTCGTTGCTTCTTCGCTGAGAAGTACGCTGCTTTCTCGCTTGCCGTCGCCTTCTGGTACGAGCGCCAGCGCTGCGGATGCTGCGACGCCATGTGGTCCCTGAAGTACTGTGCCCGAAACGGTCCCTTGAACCACTTGATCTTGCTGGTGCGTTTGCGCTTGCTGGTGTCCTCTTTGCGGCCCTCTGCCGAAGAACACACAGAAGCGGCATCTAACCGACGACACTTCGCCCTGGGCATTCCGAGGGGTGATGTCTAGACCGTGCGTATCTTGGTGCGGCTTCTGGAAGGCACGAGTAACCGCAAGCCGAAGGTTCCACTGGCTTGTCGTACGTGACAGCCCGATAGCGACATGATCAATCACGAGCTCAAAGCAAAGGGCGTTCTTGAGGATAGCTTTGTAGATGCCATCTCCTTGGTTAGCAAAAAGCTGTGATGTCGTACTGTTCTGCACCACGGAATTCATGGCGTCTGCATCAAACGACCGTTGCGCTCCTCCTCCATCCTGATCACCGTGGAGGGCGCGTTCGTATTTTCTACCGCAAATGTCACCTCGTCTGCGCCCATGCTGAGTTCCAATATGTCGCCGTCGCCTCCCTCCTGTGTGCGAGCGAACAGCTCTTCGAGAATGCCCTATGATTCGTGCAGATACTGTGAACGCTAGCATGTCCTTGGCTGTGGTCACGTGGTTTCTCATGCTGCCCATTCGTTGCTTCTTCGCTGAGAAGTACGCTGCTTTCTCGCTTGCCGTCGCCTTCTGGTACGAGCGCCAGCGCTGCGGATGCTGCGACGCCATGTGGTCCCTGAAGTACTGTGCCCGAAACGGTCCCTTGAACCACTTGATCTTGCTGGTGCGTTTGCGCTTGCTGGTGTCCTCTTTGCGGCCCTCTCTGCCGAAGAACACACAGAAGCGGCATCTAACCGACGACACTTCGCCCTAGGCATTCCGAGGGGTGATGTCTAGACCGTGCGTATCTTGGTGCGGCTTCTGGAAGGCACGAGTAACCGCAAGCCGAAGGTTCCACTGGCTTGTCGTACGTGACAGCCCGATAGCGACATGATCAATCACGAGCTCAAAGCAAAGGGCGTTCTTGAGGATAGCTTTGTAGATGCCATCTCCTTGGTTAGCAAAAGCTGTGATGTCGTACTGTTCTGCACCACGGAATTCATGGCGTCTGCATCAAAACGACCGTTGCGCTCCTCCTCCATCCTGATCACCGTGGAGGGCGCGTTCGTATTTTCTACCGCAAATGTCACCTCGTCTGCGCCCATGCTGAGTTCCAATATGTCGCCGTCGCCTCCTCCTGTGTGCGAGCGAACAGCTCTTCGAGAATGCCCTCTATGATTCGTGCAGATACTGTGAACGCTAGCATGTCCTTGGCTGTGGTCACGTGGTTTCTCATGCTGCCCATTCGTTGCTTCTTCGCTGAGAAGTACGCTGCTTTCTCGCTTGCCGTCGCCTTCTGGTACGAGCGCCAGCGCTGCGGATGCTGCGACGCCATGTGGTCCCTGAAGTACTGTGCCCGAAACGGTCCCTTGAACCACTTGATCTTGCTGGTGCGTTTGCGCTTGCTGGTGTCCTCTTTGCGGCCCTCTCTGCCGAAGAACACACAGAAGCGGCATCTAACCGACGACACTTCGCCCTAGGCATTCCGAGGGGTGATGTCAGACCGTGCGTATCTTGGTGCGGCTTCTGAAGGCACGAGTAACCGCAAGCCGAAGGTTCCACTGGCTTGTCGTACGTGACAGCCCGATAGCGACATGATCAATCACGAGCTCAAAGCAAAGGGCGTTCTTGAGGATAGCTTTGTAGATGCCATCTCCTTGGTTAGCAAAAAGCTGTGATGTCGTACTGTTCTGCACCACGGAATTCATGGCGTCTCATCAAAACGACCGTTGCGCTCCTCCTCCATCCTGATCACCGTGGAGGGCGCGTTCGTATTTTCTACCGCAAATGTCACCTCGTCTGCGCCCATGCTGAGTTCCAATATGTCGCCGTCGCCTCCTCCTGTGTGCGAGCGAACAGCTCTTCGAGAATGCCTCTATGATTCGTGCAGATACTGTGAACGCTAGCATGTCCTTGGCTGTGGTCACGTGGTTTCTCATGCTGCCCATTCGTTGCTTCTTCGCTGAGAAGTACGCTGCTTCTCGCTTGCCGTCGCCTTCTGGTACGAGCGCCAGCGCTGCGGATGCTGCGACGCCATGTGGTCCCTGAAGTACTGTGCCCGAAACGGTCCCTTGAACCACTTGATCTTGCTGGTGCGTTTGCGCTTGCTGGTGTCCTCTTTGCGGCCCTCTCTGCCGAAGAACACACAGAAGCGGCATCTAACCGACGACACTTCGCCCTAGGCATTCCGAGGGGTGATGTCTAGACCGTGCGTATCTTGGTGCGGCTTCTGAAGGCACGAGTAACCGCAAGCCGAAGGTTCCACTGGCTTGTCGTACGTGACAGCCCGATAGCGACATGATCAATCACGAGCTCAAAGCAAAGGGCGTTCTTGAGGATAGCTTTGTAGATGCCATCTCCTTGGTTAGCAAAAAGCTGTGATGTCGTACTGTTCTGCACCACGGAATTCATGGCGTCTGCATCAAAACGACCGTTGCGCTCCTCCTCCATCCTGATCACCGTGGAGGGCGCGTTCGTATTTTCTACCGCAAATGTCACCTCGTCTGCGCCCATGCTGAGTTCCAATATGTCGCCGTCGCCTCCTCCTGTGTGCGAGCGAACAGCTCTTCGAGAATGCCCTATGATTCGTGCAGATACTGTGAACGCTAGCATGTCCTTGGCTGTGGTCACGTGGTTTCTCATGCTGCCCATTCGTTGCTTCTTCGCTGAGAAGTACGCTGCTTTCTCGCTTGCCGTCGCCTTCTGGTACGAGCGCCAGCGCTGCGGATGCTGCGACGCCATGTGGTCCCTGAAGTACTGTGCCCGAAACGGTCCCTTGAACCACTTGATCTTGCTGGTGCGTTTGCGCTTGCTGGTGTCCTCTTTGCGGCCCTCTCTGCCGAAGAACACACAGAAGCGGCATCTAACCGACGACACTTCGCCCTAGGCATTCCGAGGGGTGATGTCTAGACCGTGCGTATCTTGGTGCGGCTTCTGGAAGGCACGAGTAACCGCAAGCCGAAGGTTCCACTGGCTTGTCGTACGTGACAGCCCGATAGCGACATGATCAATCACGAGCTCAAAGCAAAGGGCGTTCTTGAGGATAGCTTTGTAGATGCCATCTCCTTGGTTAGCAAAAAGCTGTGATGTCGTACTGTTCTGCACCACGGAATTCATGGCGTCTGCATCAAAACGACCGTTGCGCTCCTCCTCCATCCTGATCACCGTGGAGGGCGCGTTCGTATTTTCTACCGCAAATGTCACCTCGTCTGCGCCCATGCTGAGTTCCAATATGTCGCCGTCGCCTCCTCCTGTGTGCGAGCGAACAGCTCTTCGAGAATGCCCTCTATGATTCGTGCAGATACTGTGAACGCTAGCATGTCCTTGGCTGTGGTCACGTGGTTTCTCATGCTGCCCATTCGTTGCTTCTTCGCTGAAAGTACGCTGCTTTCTCGCTTGCCGTCGCCTTCTGGTACGAGCGCCAGCGCTGCGGATGCTGCGACGCCATGTGGTTCCTGAGTACTGTGCGAAACGGTCCCTTGAACCACTTGATCTTGTGCTTCTTCGCTGAGAAGTACGCTGCTTTCTCGCTTGCCGTCGCCTTCTGGTACGAGCGCCAGCGCTGCGGATGCTGCGACGCCATGTGGTCCCTGAAGTACTGTGCCCGAAACGGTCCCTTGAACCACTTGATCTTGCTGGTGCGTTTGCGCTTGCTGGTGTCCTCTTTGCGGCCCTCTCTGCCGAAGAACACACAGAAGCGGCATCTAACCGACGACACTTCGCCCTAGGCATTCCGAGGGGTGATGTCTAGACCGTGCGTATCTTGGTGCGGCTTCTGGAAGGCACGAGTAACCGCAAGCCGAAGGTTCCACTGGCTTGTCGTACGTGACAGCCCGATAGCGACATGATCAATCACGAGCTCAAAGCAAAGGGCGTTCTTGAGGATAGCTTTGTAGATGCCATCTCCTTGGTTAGCAAAAAGCTGTGATGTCGTACTGTTCTGCACCACGGAATTCATGGCGTCTGCATCAAACGACCGTTGCGCTCCTCCTCCATCCTGATCACCGTGGAGGGCGCGTTCGTATTTTCTACCGCAAATGTCACCCTCTGCGCCCATGCTGAGTTCCAATATGTCGCCGTCGCCTCCTCCTGTGTGCGAGCGAACAGCTCTTCGAGAATGCCCTATGATTCGTGCAGATACTGTGAACGCTAGCATGTCCTTGGCTGTGGTCACGTGGTTTCTCATGCTGCCCATTCGTTGCTTCTTCGCTGAGAAGTACGCTGCTTTCTCGCTTGCCGTCGCCTTCTGGTACGAGCGCCAGCGCTGCGGATGCTGCGACGCCATGTGGTCCCTGAAGTACTGTGCCCGAAACGGTCCCTTGAACCACTTGATCTTGCTGGTGCGTTTGCGCTTGCTGGTGTCCTCTTTGCGGCCCTCTCTGCCGAAGAACACACAGAAGCGGCATCTAACCGACGACACTTCGCCCCAGGCATTCCGAGGGGTGATGTCTAGACCGTGCGTATCTTGGTGCGGCTTCTGGAAGGCACGAGTAACCGCAAGCCGAAGGTTCCACTGGCTTGTCGTACGTGACAGCCCGATAGCGACATGATCAATCACGAGCTCAAAGCAAAGGGCGTTCTTGAGGATAGCTTTGTAGATGCCATCTCCTTGGTTAGCAAAAAGCTGTGATGTCGTACTGTTCTGCACCACGGAATTCATGGCGTCTGCATCAAAACGACCGTTGCGCTCCTCCTCCATCCTGATCACCGTGGAGGGCGCGTTCGTATTTTCTACCGCAAATGTCACCTCGTCTGCGCCCATGCTGAGTTTCCAATATGTCGCCGTCGCTCCTCCTCCTGTGTGCGAGCGAACAGCTCTTCGAGAATGCCCCTATGATTCGTGCAGATACTGTGAACGCTAGCATGTCCTTGGCTGTGGTCACGTGGTTTCTCATGCTGCCCATTCGTTGCTTCTTCGCTGAGAAGTACGCTGCTTTCTCGCTTGCCGTCGCCTTCTGGTACGAGCGCCAGCGCTGCGGATGCTGCGACGCCATGTGGTCCCTGAAGTACTGTGCCCGAAACGGTCCCTTGAACCACTTGATCTTGCTGGTGCGTTTGCGCTTGCTGGTGTCCTCTTTGCGGCCCTCTGCCGAAGAACACACAGCGGCATCTAACCGACGACACTTCGCCCTAGGCATTCCGAGGGGTGATGTCTAGACCGTGCGTATCTTGGTGCGGCTTCTGGAAGGCACGAGTAACCGCAAGCCGAAGGTTCCACTGGCTTGTCGTACGTGACAGCCCGATAGCGACATGATCAATCACGAGCTCAAAGCAAAGGGCGTTCTTGAGGATAGCTTTGTAGATGCCATCTCCTTGGTTAGCAAAAAGCTGTGATGTCGTACTGTTCTGCACCACGGAATTCATGGCGTCTGCATCAAAACGACCGTTGCGCTCCTCCATCCTGATCACCGTGGAGGGCGCGTTCGTATTTTCTACCGCAAATGTCACCTCGTCTGCGCCCATGCTGAGTTCCAATATGTCGCCGTCGCCTCCCTCCTGTGTGCGAGCGAACAGCTCTTCGAGAATGCCCTCTATGATTCGTGCAGATACTGTGAACGCTAGCATGTCCTTGGCTGTGGTCACGTGGTTTCTCATGCTGCCCATTCGTTGCTTCTTCGCTGAGAAGTACGCTGCTTTCTCGCTTGCCGTCGCCTTCTGGTACGAGCGCCAGCGCTGCGGATGCTGCGACGCCATGTGGTCCCTGAAGTACTGTGCCCGAAACGGTCCCTTGAACCACTTGATCTTGCTGGTGCGTTTGCGCTTGCTGGTGTCCTCTTTGCGGCCCTCTGCCGAAGAACACACAGAAGCGGCATCTAACCGACGACACTTCGCCCTAGGCATTCCGAGGGGTGATGTCTAGACCGTGCGTATCTTGGTGCGGCTTCTGGAAGGCACGAGTAACCGCAAGCCGAAGGTTCCACTGGCTTGTCGTACGTGACAGCCCGATAGCGACATGATCAATCACGAGCTCAAAGCAAAGGGCGTTCTTGAGGATAGCTTTGTAGATGCCATCTCCTTGGTTAGCAAAAAGCTGTGATGTCGTACTGTTCTGCACCACGGAATTCATGGCGTCTGCATCAAAACGACCGTTGCGCTCCTCCTCCATCCTGATCACCGTGGAGGGCGCGTTCGTATTTTCTACCGCAAATGTCACCTCGTCTGCGCCCATGCTGAGTTCCAATATGTCGCCGTCGCCTCCCTCCTGTGTGCGAGCGAACAGCTCTTCGAGAATGCCCTCTATGATTCGTGCAGATACTGTGAACGCTAGCATGTCCTTGGCTGTGGTCACGTGGTTTCTCATGCTGCCCATTCGTTGCTTCTTCGCTGAGAAGTACGCTGCTTTCTCGCTTGCCGTCGCCTTCTGGTACGAGCGCCAGCGCTGCGGATGCTGCGACGCCATGTGGTCCCTGAAGTACTGTGCCCGAAACGGTCCCTTGAACCACTTGATCTTGCTGGTGCGTTTGCGCTTGCTGGTGTCCTCTTTGCGGCCCTCTCTGCCGAAGAACACACAGAAGCGGCATCTAACCGACGACACTTCGCCCTAGGCATTCTGAGGGGTGATGTCTAGACCGTGCGTATCTTGGTGCGGCTTCTGGAAGGCACGAGTAACCGCAAGCCGAAGGTTCCACTGGCTTGTCGTATGACAGCCCGATAGCGACATGATCAATCACGAGCTCAAAGCAAAGGGCGTTCTTGAGGATAGCTTTGTAGATGCCATCTCCTTGGTTAGCAAAAAGCTGTGATGTCGTACTGTTCTGCACCACGGAATTCATGGCGTCTGCATCAAAACGACCGTTGCGCTCCTCCTCCATCCTGATCACCGTGGAGGGCGCGTTCATTTTCTACCGCAAATGTCACCTCGTCTGCGCCCATGCTGAGTTCCACATGTCGCCGTCGCCTCCTCCTGTGTGCGAGCGAACAGCTCTTCGAGAATGCCCTCTATGATTCGTGCAGATACTGTGAACGCTAGCATGTCCTTGGCTGTGGTCACGTGGTTCTCATGCTGCCCATTCGTTGCTTCTTCGCTGAGAAGTACGCTGCTTTCTCGCTTGCCGTCGCCTTCTGGTACGAGCGCCAGCGCTGCGGATGCTGCGACGCCATGTGGTCCTGAAGTACTGTGCCCGAAACGGTCCCTTGAACCACTTGATCTTGCTGGTGCGTTTGCGCTTGCTGGTGTCCTCTTGCGGCCCTCTCTGCCGAAGAACACACAGAAGCGGCATCTAACCGACGACACTTCGCCCTAGGCATTCCGAGGGGTGATGTCTAGACCGTGCGTATCTTGGTGCGGCTTCTGGAAGGCACGAGTAACCGCAAGCCGAAGGTTCCACTGGCTTGTCGTACGTGACAGCCCGATAGCGACATGATCAATCACGAGCTCAAAGCAAAGGGCGTTCTTGAGGATAGCTTTGTAGATGCCATCTCCTTGGTTAGCAAAAAGCTGTGATGTCGTACTGTTCTGCACCACGGAATTCATGGCGTCTGCATCAAAACGACCGTTGCGCTCCTCCTCCATCCTGATCACCGTGGAGGGCGCGTTCGTATTTTCTACCGCAAATGTCACCTCGTCTGCGCCCATGCTGAGTTCCAATATGTCGCCGTCGCCTCCTCCTGTGTGCGAGCGAACAGCCTCTCGAGAATGCCCTCTATGATTCGTGCAGATACTGTGAACGCTAGCATGTCCTTGGCTGTGGTCACGTGGTTTTCATGCTGCCCATTCGTTGCTTCTTCGCTGAGAAGTACGCTGCTTTCTCGCTTGCCGTCGCCTTCTGGTACGAGCGCCAGCGCTGCGGATGCTGCGACGCCATGTGGTCCCTGAAGTACTGTGCCTGAAACGGTCCCTTGAACCACTTGATCTTGCTGGTGCGTTTGCACTTGCTGGTGTCCTCTTTGCGGCCCTCTCTGCCGAAGAACACACAGAAGCGGCATCTAACCGACGACACTTCGCCCTGGGCATTCCGAGGTGATGTCTAGACCGTATGCATCTTGGTGCGGCTTCTGAACAGCGTTGAGCGCGGAGTCATCTCTACTGTCTGACAATGAGTGAATGAAGGACGCAATACATTTAGCAAGGTATTTTATTCCGGCATTTCCCAGCCTTTAAAAACAGGATAAACGCCGCCTTTTAGGCGGCTGCTATATCCGCAGACGGCGGGTACAGTGCTGGCCATAAGGATAGCACACACATCAATCCGGGATTATTTTGGCCAATCGTGCGAGTTGTGAAGCACAAACGCTGACCAATTATAGCGCTTTTGAGTGGCTACAACCTGTATTTTTGTCGCGATCGGAGCAATATTGAAAGACTTTTAATACAAGGGCAGGTTTGGGCCTTGGTCAAAGCTGTAGATCATGATAATCACCAACAACTGCTCCAGCTCCGTAGCCGCGTAGAAAGCCAACCAGCGCATGAGGCTGGCCGCCCCGGCACCGCAAATGAGCAAAACAGGGGCTGGTATTAGTAATGGCGGGCCTGCTGACGTACGACTTTGTGTGCACGACGTCGGACTGCCGTCCGGGTCCAAGCGATGTATGAGTTGTCGAATTTCATCGCAGCGTCATGCTGCTCAATATTTGCGGACAAGTTTTCTGCATGGACCAAGCCTGCTACCGTGCGTCTCTACCGCGTCCTGGTGGTGATGCTGTACTAACAACTTTCATTGTCAGATCACGGTGGTCCTTTCGTGAATGGAGACATGGATATGGCCATGACCCCATCCGGGAAACTGCAGCCGTACTCGCCCAGGCTCAAATCTAAGGCCGTCAAGCAACGCACACACTTTGTGGAGATACGCAACGATGGCCAGGACATCTACGTCGCTGACTCCTCTGTCATACCAGGTATAAGCGCAAGAGTCAGGTGAAACTTGGTGTGTTTGCTCAAAATGTTGTGCAGATTTCGGAACGTACTCTTGAAAATACCGCAATCGCTCGGGAAACGATGCCGGTACCGGTAGCACTAAAATTCCCAAGCTCCGCCTTTCGAATTGCTATGGTCATAGCCCATAGCCCATATCCCATAGCTATAGCCAATTGTATAGGCTATGGCCCTCAACGTTTGACTATAAGTGTTCAACATGTAGTCAAAGACGAGGGAGTTCAACCACTCGATTGAGCTGTTGTTGTTTCAGTTGCATAATTTCATACGGTTCATGTCCACTCTCCATCGAGCCGAGCGCCTGAAGCCGACGCTGGAAATACTCAGTTGCTTGTGCCCCCTTTGTCGCTCTATCTGCTCCAGTTTGCTATTGCTTTGTGCTGTAACGAGGTCGTACTGGCGTCGAGCGTCGAGCACCATCCCATTCTTTGCCCGCAGCCGGCGATTATTCGAGGCCATCTTCTCCTGTTTTTGGCGCAACCATTCCACACGAGCACCGTCCTCTTTTCGTACGTCTCCTATGACTGCCGAGATGGCCAATTCTAACTCCTGCAAGTAGTGTTTACAGCCGGTACGCTGTAGAATGCGCACTTGCCACCGCGCACCGCAGAAAAATGCACAACATTCGCCACTGCAGCACTACCCCCGCGTTGCTGCAGCGATGATGACTTTGTTTCTTCCTGTCGTGATCCTTTTCGCGAAGCTTGAACACTTGAGGTGATGTATGTTCATCCGATGATCCGTTCACTCCAACGCCGCGCTTGAGTTCTTCGTCGTACACGAGGGCAAAATCACTGAGTACGAGGTATACGATTGAGCAGTTTAAGGCGTCGTTTACGTCTTGATCGTTGTCAAAGCGGCTACCACCACCATTCGCATGGCCCCCTTCCCAATTTGCTCGTGTCTACGCGGATGGTATCTCACAAATCGCCAGCGTGCCAAACGCATGATGCCTTCGTTAGTTTCTACGCATACTCCCGCGTAGCCGCGTCATCTCCGTAGAATTCTTTCGAAGGAGTCAAAGCTTCATCGCCCCAATGCAAAACGCTTTTGCAGTCGGGGATCTTCAAGTATTCTCGCATTTTGTGCTGATTGTACCAGCTCTACGTGACGATCTCCATTAGATTTTTCATCATCGAGCCATCCCAGGGCAGATAGATAATAACTCGTGTCGCTGAGTAGCGAGGTTAAGCCGTCGCCATCATCACCACCACCCGGTGAGTTCGAGTCGTCACTATTTTCTGAATTGAAGAGATAACGGGCATCAAGTTGTTTTCGGGGTACCCAGAGGCGTCAACGCGAAGCCAGAAATCGTCTGTGCTGGTGACCTCGTCGTAGCGCGACGGGTTTCGAAAGTCCACCTGAAAAGTGGCGCCAGACACCAGGTTACGACACTATTCAACTTACCCCACATGTAAAGCAACGTACAATAGTGAAGGTCATTTGCGGTCCAGCAGAGCTGTCATTTGCAGGATGGCTGCGTCCATCCTGACCGATAGACAGAGGCAAGTCAGAGCTGGATGAAAGCAGGCAGATTTGATCTCCATAGTGAATCGGCAGCTTGACGGCTGTGTTGCCGTCCTGTGACCAACACTCCTGTCGTTGGTGACAAAAGCAACGTGGTTATTAACTGCACAGAAGCTGAGAGGAGGGATTGAAAGCGTAGATACATACGGGTGAATGGGTCTGTCCTTCGTGGCGACCAATCCGTCACGCTTGAATTCCAGGAAAGCCAAATGCGGGTTCTTCATCTGGCCGTAGGCAGGAGGTGGAGGAGGTGCCAACGACTTGGCGTTTGCAAACGCCTGGCCACTTCTCAGCAGAGCCGTCGCGCGCGCCAGCTTTTCTCGCAGCGACTCGCGCACCGCTGGAGCGTCCGACTCGTTCTCCATTTCTTTCAGAGCAGCAGCGCATACTTCAGCCAGCTTCTTCAGCAGATCAGCTTTCGGAACGAGAGCAACGCGACGATTCTGCAGGTGGACGGTCTCTTCTCTGTAGATTTTGGTGTCCATGAAGTGTTGGTACTGCTCGAACGACGAGGCCATCTCGGGAAGCTGTGCGACTTCTCTCGCGAGTCTTGGCAACGCATTGCGTCGGCGCTGAGACTTTTGATCGTTTGCCGGTTCTCTGTTGCTTGTCTTATGTGAGCGGCGCGTGGCTCTTAGCGTCAGCGTTGGAGCTGGAGGCAGCAGCGGCAATGAACGCGTCAACGGCTGCGCGTGGAGCTGCTGTTGCTGCAGTACGTGGGTCAGGCTGGTTCCTGCGCGCACCTGTACGACGCGCTCGCGGCTGCGCTCCACGAGGTCGTGGATGAGCTCCGCGGCGCCATCACAGTAATGGTCGCTGCAACCTCTTGACCTGATAATAAAAGTGTAGCCATCGAGGACGTGAAGCCTACCAAACGGCATAGTTTCAATAACACATAATCAGAAAAAAACTCGAGAATATAAAAATCCATTAGGTTTTGAACGCGATCTTCCGACGGAGCAGCCGTGCTCAAAGGCGACACCTTGCCATAAATTTACGATTGCATGCATCGATCCGTCATCTTTGTGAGAGCGAGAGCCCGTAATTCACTTACACCGAACCTTCCACGACGCCCGACTTCTTCTCCGCGGCGTCTTCATCCGTGAGCGCCGTCACGCCGGCCTCCACATCCTCGTCGCTGTCCGAGTCACTGTCCGACTCAGACTCAGCATCCTCGTCCACCCCGGCGTCGGCCTCAGCGTCGGCAGCCACGTCCTCAGCCAGGACGGACTTCTCGGATTTGCGCTTGCGCGTCTTGGCGATGGCGACGCCTGCCACACCCACGAGGCCCACAGCGGCGCCGATGAGGCCACCCAAGAAGGCGGGTTTGGATTTGTTCTCTGAGACCCACTCCTTGGCCTCAGCAGCGAAGGACACGGTCTCCTCCTTCGTCTCGGCAGCAGCCGTCTCCTCCTTCTTCTGTTCAGACTCCTCCTTCTTGGGCTCCTCCTTCTTCTGCTCGGGCTGTGCCAGCTTCTTGGCGTGCATCTTGGGGCCTTTAATGATGTCCAGGTCCACGTTGCCGTTGTGCACACGCAGGTGGATGGACTTGGCGCCCTCAGGCACGTCGATGATCTCGTCCACGACCTCGTTGGTCTCGAAGTCGAGGTCCTGCGTGTAGTCCTCGTCGTCGTCCAGCTCCACGTCCACGGAGCCGTCCGTGAATTCGATGTCCGTGTCCAGCTGGCCGCTGGCGTCCAGACTGGCCGAGGCCGAGAAGTCAGGTCGCCAGATGAGCTCAAGTCGAAGCTCTGGTCGCCCTCGCCGCTGTAGTCCAGGTCCTCCCTCACCCAGGTCCACGTCAAGATCGCCCGAACCGTCGACGTCCAGGTCCAGATCCTGCGAGCTGTCAATCTCGAGCTCCTCGGAGCCCTGCAGCTCCACGTCCGCTGATCCTTCCACGTCGTACGAGTCATACGAGTCGTACGAGCCGGAGTCAGACGAGTCGTACGAGTCGGAGTCCTCCCCCTCGGGCGGCGTGGGCTGCTTCACCACCTTGGGCGCGTACTGCGTCACGTGGTGGATTCCCGAGCGCGCGGCGCGGGTGCGTACGAAGCGCCGAGGTCTGCGCCACCTCGGAGGCGGTCAACGTGGACACACAGGGCCAGTGCCAGCGTCTTCTTCATTGACAGGACCATGATCTCTCGTCCAAATAACCGATAGCCGGCAAGTCCTTTTGTGTGTGACCCGGCGCTCGAGCGAAGAAAAATCAGGTCCAAGTGAACCCACGGGTTTCGGCACACCCGGATCCGCCTTTACACTTGGTATTTGTAAGTATCCGATTCCACAGGGAGCTGTCTGGCCGCCAGCCAGTGCATCGAAATCATGTCCCGTTTGGGTTCAACAGGAAAAAATAAATAAGATCTCAGTACGCGGGATGCTGGGCTTCGCTTGCTGCAGGATGCTCACGAAACCATTACTGTCGGGCTTGAAGGCCATGGTGGCGCATGAGCAGCTCATGATGTGATGCAAAGAGTTGTATGCAAGCAGTGGGCTCAGCTGTGCAAAGAGCTCGGTGTAAAGTACAATGGCAAAGGGCTTCTGAGTCGAGGAGCGTTCAGCCTTCACTTGCGGGTAGCAATAGGATCTTTTGCTTTCGCTACGTTGCTGAGTTCACAGTCAAATGGTCATGAATCATGACCATATGTACCAGTCTCCGTCCTACGGCTCGTAGGACGGAGACCTACATGTACATCATGTACCGGTAGCCAGACTAGAAAAGCGTAGTTGTTCGGAACAATGTGGTAGAGCCACTTGTAGCCATGAGGAATCGACACTGCAGGAGGATTGAAACCCGTGAACAACGTGCAGATGACGTTGATAATCACCAGAAAGACCGACGCCACCTCGAGACTTGGCAGCAGGAACGCCAAGAATTGACCAAAGTAGGACATCAGCAGAACGATGAGCGATAAGTTGATCCAAAGGTGAAGAAGGCAGCGACACTTGTGAACTCAGCCATCGGGTAGAAGATTGCCATGAAAAGCAGTGTTGTACGAAAACAGTATGGAATCTCGACCAACGTAGCTCCGGCGAAGTACCAAAGCGCATTGTACGTTGGGCCGCACGCTCTCGATAGAACATAGTTTGTTCCTTGCAGGTGATCGGAAGAGCTCCATTGAACGTAATGATGGTCATATTCACCGCCACCATGTAGATCATACCCATACCGGAATTGACGCCTTGATACGAAACTCCGTGTCCAGGTACGAAATCCCAAGCGAAATACTTCGAAGTAGCCAACACCAGCGACACAATCACTCGGGTCAAGTTTAAAGATGCCGTCCGCCAATACAGGTCAAACCACCGCTTCGTCAAATAATACCTCTGGTAGTACCGGTAGTTATAAATCGACTAAGTTTTCGGCACGCTTGGTGCATCTGCTCGTGTGGCAACTGCTGCAGACGTCTATGATGTCACAAAAGCTAAAGTTCTCAGACAGAGCGTCATTTAGACGAGTAGCTACTATTTTCCACGCTCCCGTCACTGCTGTACCAGCGAAGGTGAGGACACCGTGTGGCCGAAGGTGAGCGGGTATGCGCTCCCCTAAGGGGAT